>CM067374.1:40505131-40818131 GCA_034401795.1 Chaetoderma sp. LZ-2023a | reverse complement strand
TTTTTACGCACATGCGAGGGTATATTCATGTGCTATGAAGAAAGCAATAGCATAAACATTTATGTACCCATCCATCTTAGTGCAAGAGGTAATAATGCAACTAGAGGAATGCTGATTATGATGGTGGGGAAACACTATGTTTTTGTTTGAACTTGAAAACGAGGCCTGAATATGGTTACGTTGACACAACTGACAACTATTGCCCTACAGTTGACACACGTGGCTAGATTGTCATTAATGGTGTCTGAAAACGAAGTTTAACATCTGTGCACGAGTTTGAGACTGTCATTATTAATACCGGGTATATCCACCTTGTGCCTGGATGACGGCCTGGACACGACGTCTCATGCTGGTCACCAACCGACTGATACGCCATTGTGGTATTCGTTGCCATTCAAGATGGAGTGCGTCTGTTAATTCCTGTAGGTTCTGCACAGGAGGATCCCTCCTTCTCACCATGTTTCCCAGAATGTCCCAGATATGCTCAATAGGGTTCATGTCAGGGCTCCTTGCTGGCCATGGTAGGGTTTCGATGGCATTCTGGCGGAGGTATTCATGCACAGCTCTAGCACGATGTGGTCAGGCGTTGTCATCCATGAATATAGGGTGGGTTCCAGGTGCATGATTTACAAAATGAGGGACCACAACTCTATCCAGTATGGAATCTTGATATCTTTGTCCATTTAGTGTTCCAGGTACAGTCAACAGATCCAGCTTACAATCAAATGAGATGCACCCCCATATCATAACGGAACCTCCACCAAATGGAACTTCTTCCATGATGTTACGTTGGTCGTACGCCGTGCGTCTGGACCTCCATACACGAGTTCGACCATCTGTGGCATGAAGCAGGAACCGACTTTCATCGGACCAGTGTACCCGTCTCCAGGATCTCATGTTCCAGTGTCTTCTTTCATTGCACCACCTCAGACGCTCCTCTTTGTGGTGTGCAGTGAGGAGAGGATGTCTGACAGGTCTCCTAGCTTTCATGCCAGCAGCATACAGTCTCCTTTTGACGGTAGACATTGACACTCTATTGCGCGTTTCCCATTGCTGGCTGAGCACTCTGCTGTTGGTGAATGGAGATCTCCTAACAAGGCGTACTAGGGCTCGATCATCACGGGCAGTAGTCTTCTTCGGTCTTCCAGATCTAGGCCTGTCCTTCACCTCGTTAGTTTGCCCATGTTTTGCAATCAAACGACTGATTACAGTATGGTTAATGTTCAGCTGTCTGCCAATCTCTCTGCATGACATACCAGTGGTATGCATGCCTATGATTTACCATTTCACACGATCACTTAACCTTCGTCTTGCCATAGCGGTTCACAATCAAGAGCTAATTCTCTCTGTACAAATAAACCACGGTCATGAACACAAAATTCCTAATCTTGTCGCCTAAATCTGTATGTAATGTTCTACACCTCAAACTGGACTTTTACATAACTGAACACGTGTGCTGTTTCCCGCCACGCACAGACATCAAGCGGCGTGAAGTCATGCATGCATGTGCATTTCGTACTTGGAATTATGTCAGCTAACGCGGGGACAAAAAGTATGGCAGCCTAGTTGTACCATCATGTTTCTACGTTCTATTGTTTTTGCTGGTGCTTAACTTTTGCACAGGTGTATATATCAATATATGCCTCTACTCGTCAGCGCATTCTAACTCCCACTATATGACCCACGCTGCCATAATTCTTGCTTGCCTTCGTGCACACATGGTAAACATACCTACCATCTCATAAATCATTGTTAACATATATACAGGTGTATACAAATATATATAGATATACATAAGTGTATATAAATGTGCATAAATATGTATAAATATACATAACTATGTATAAATATACACAAATATGTATAAGTATACATATATATGTATAAATATATGTAAATGTGTATAAATATATATATAGGGCCTATAGTATTTAGTCATGTAAATATTTCACATTATTTTAATTATATTATAGTATCTATAGTATCTGTTTTTATCTGCATTGTTTTGTAACTGTACTGTTGTAGCTATGTCTCTATGTTGAGACTTTGTGCTTTTAAAAATAAACAATATACAAATTGATGTGCATCTCATATGAAATTAAGGTAGTATTGAATACTTTAAGTTTATAAATGTCACATTTTGTTACGCATATTAGTTTGACGGGGAGTGTCGCCGTATATAATGTTTTCATATATTATGAAATTCTTGGTGTGGTTTTGTCCAAATACTATACAGCGTCGGATAGATATATCATGAATCCGCTTTAAGCGCAGCATATTTATAATCATATTATTTAGTAAATAAACTCTGATGGTTTTATGTCAGTCCAGAGGAATCGTAGTAGCATCAAAACGTCAATTACAACTGATGCAAACCTTTAGTCTTATATATAAATAGGAGAGGGTACGACGTCACGCTAAAAGTGCCTATGGGGATGGGTTACAATACATAACAAAGTAGACTTTGCACAGCGTGACAGTGTAATATTTCTATTTTTTATTTTCATGACATTATGATTCACAGACCCACATGGTAAAATCTGAGAACAGAACTTTTATTTTCAAGGTGCTTTATAGTTTATATTCTCTACCATAACAGTGTACCAATAGTGACCCAACTAAGTGAAGATGGCAGGTTGTCTCCCTGTTCTGTGGGTACCATCATCCATGCTACCATTAGTAGCAAATTGCTAGGTACAGTTCAAACAAAGAGCTAGATGAGGATTAATATATAGTATGGAATGGTTTGGGTACCAAACGATTGTATTCAAGACGACATGCATACGATTCAAATCGAAAACTGGCTACGTCCATTTTACATGTACTATATTAGTATATACAGACTATTTCAAAATATCTATCTATCATTTTACATAAAAAAATACCGATTTTAGACATCCACGAAATATGGGCGTGTTTCTGTCTATAAAGTAAATGTCTGCGTTTCTGCTTTATAGATCAATTGTTTTATATTATAACTAAAGCAATTATTGAATTAATTAACAATTTTATAGAAAACACGTGAATAAAACAAACTAAAATATTTGAATTGGGCGGCGAAAAGAAAACGAGCGACTTCTCCAATTTGATTGGCTAACTCTCTATAAAAGCGCCTCATTCATTGGCTGTAACCATGGAAACATTGGGCGTATTTTTATTTTAAAGAATATTTAGGTGATATTTCTTAATTTAAATGGTCCAAACTTGACACACTGGATAATATATAAAAATAAAGAAATACGTGAAAAAACATTCATGACGACTTTCGAATACAAAACATATGTTACCAAACTGTCTACACGAAAAGCTAATCATCATCATCATCATCATCCTAGATGAAAGGCATGTTTGTCACTAAAGAAAGCTTCCCATTCGTCGAAAATATACTGAGATGCAGAGAAGATAGTATAAAAGCTTGTCACTCTGCATTAGAAAACAGCCTTACATTCCATAGGAGGCGCAAAAAATAATTTCAATAGAGGGCTCTAACAGAGTGTTCTGTAGCCCAACATCCTTTGCGCGATACGCTTATGACGTAATTTATGCCTCTGTGTCATATTACATTGTTTAGCATGCAATTACATCACAGAGTGAAAACATGTTTGTCTTCTCGTGAGTCACCTCCAAACATGTTTTGCGAAATAGCTGACCGCGCTAACAAAATGTGTGAGGAGTCCATCGCTCCATAGGCCATGCCTTTGATGGACTGCCTGTTTAGAGTAGATACATGCATTGAAAAACACCATGAAATAAAGCAACTTTGGACTTTGAACCTTGAACTTTAGGTTTCCACCTTGCTAATGTAGCAGAGCACTCTGGAGTGCTTTCACTATGGAACAGGCTCAAGCCACATAGAAGTTGTCCTCGAGTGGCCTCAACAACGACCTTGACTGACGGTCCCTCCACTCCTCTTATTCACAAATGATGGGGGAATGCACTGTGGAATGATGGGGACAGCAACCAATCGCAGCGGGTTGACATCTACATAGGCAGAGTGACAGCCCAATTTTTAAAAAGCTGCCAAGAAAAAAGCAGCATAATTTAAAAATAAGGACTAATAACTACTGCTAAAATTCTTCCACCTCCAGAAATCTCGTTTGTGATTGTGGCTGCCCAGGAGACTCCGCTGATCTGAAAACCTTGCCACATCTCCTGACTCTGAAGTTATGTATTGTAATGTCTTGTTTTATGTGTATGGGTCCATCGATTCATAGGCTCTGGCTTTGATGTGATGTATGTATACTATATACAGAAAGCATAGTTTTGTTTCTTGAATCTTAAGTAGATTCGATTGCATACTGGCAAGACTACAGACTTCATCCATGCCTGAAATTCACCTGAAATCATCTCTGCTGCCCTTTGTCTGCTACTAAGAGAACTTCGAGGAAAAACCCAGATCAATTCTTGTCTCCGACCAAGTGGGGTTCCCGCTCCTTTTCAGGGAGATTTTCCTCCCATGATACCGGAACTTTTTCTTGTTCTGTTATCACTGGTTCTCAAGTCTGCCATTCCGCATTGTGTCACCTTGTTCAGATGAACTATTCTCTTGTCCTGTGAGACCTGCTTGGTCTCTGTGACCACGCTTCATATGAGAAACCTCGGAACTTTCTTTGGGTCTTCAGAAGTACCACCCACTCAGCTTATTGTGATCTTTTCAGCCGAGGACTAAGTCATCAAGTGACGTTGTACCTCAGGAATACAGGTACCAAGGTTGGTTAGCAAAACCTAGTCCCTGCATTCGACAGGACTGTGGACAGTGATTACTGAACTTTCTACCGTGCTTGACATAAGCTGGACCATGCATGTTTCCTAAACATTAAATGTACGCACTAATATAATTTGCTTTTTCTCTGCGGCCGTTAGATTTACTGCCTTAAGCATCTCTTTTCGTTAGCTTTCCATTGTTAGTGGCAGTTCCCTCTTTCTGGTTTTTGACTCAGAACATTTTTTTTAATGGACCATCAGTCTTAGCCATCTCTAAGTGGATTGTGATCCCGCGTACCAGTTGCCATGAAGCCAATCTTATAGCGCCTTAGCATTGTCGCTCATTTCGCTGAAAATGGAATCTTGCGACGTGGGATGTTCACCTCCGTTTGCCGCTTCTGCCGAAGCTGGTGATGTACTAACTCCAGTATCAATACTCAGTTTAAAACCTAGTTAGGTCTGATTATGCTTGGGTACAGTGCCATTTTCACCTGAATCTTGTTCAATTTAAAATTTAATAATCTGAATAACATCGGTATGCTGGGATGGGGTGGTGATATCTTTTTCCTGATTGGGTGGGTGGTTGGTGTCAGATTTTCCACGTCTTTCTTCACATGAAGATGGAAGTTTCAGGGCGGACATATATGGAAGTGCCTCATTATTAGGTATATGCTCAGAATCCATTCATTAGTTAGAATATATATGTTCACTACAAGAGGGAGCTGGGTTGAAATGAATTGGGTTAGTGCCATGCAAATTCAACATTGGTGTCGATTCATTATTGTAGGTGTAGGTTGATTGTAGAGACTACACTCAAATTTTGTCCAGGGCGATTGTGACTGAGTGATATCACCACTGGTGAAGTCACTGCGTCACAGTGGTTGTCATTAATTTCACTGTATTTTTATTGTACATATTCTATTGTGGTATGGTAACTTTAAGTCTTATGACGTACACGTGTGGATGTCATTTCGTGCGATAGTTAACCTGCACTGGCGGCGTAGAGAAAAATAAACAAATTTACATGAAAGTCTTTGTAAATTGTACGGCAAGGGTTGTCTAGGCTGTGTGCGGGTTAGGTATTGGTAGACAACTTTAAAACAAAGACGAAATGTTCGTGTGATTAGTTACATTACAGGCACTATTTTTCCGTGTGCATATGGTTACCGAAAATAGTTCACGCATGTAGTCCTGAGCCATAAAGCGCATGCACTTCGCCATGCTGAAGTTTTTGCGACCACACCACATTTGATCGCTCATACAGTTCCACATGGGCCATCAGGCTATTATCTGTAACACCTCCATGTTTGTCCAATTTCATTAACGCAACTGGGGGTGGGGAGGGGGGCGTTGCTGTACCCTCAACCATATTGTCGATATAAACAACAAGAATGTGTAGGTGTTGATGAAGTAGCTGTTGTTTGTCCTCGTGATGATGTAATTGGAGTAAATAGTTTTCTGTGGGAAAAGTGTTCACTTCTGGCATTTCAGCGTAACCGACTTTGTTTCAACTGACAATGTAGAGTTTCGTTTTCAGGAGATGCGCAGTTGCATTCCATTCTCGACCCTTTAGAAAGCGACATTTATGAACAATTAAAGCAGAAATTTTTTGTTCTACAAGGAAAAACGATCATAATGTCAATTTTCTGGACTTTTCAGAACTTAAGGTTAAATTGAATTTGAAAATTTATACATGGAAATGATCTTGGAAATACTATGGGAAGTGATTAATATGGTTCAGGGGTTGGGTTATAAATGCTAATGGGAAAGTAAGGTGGGGGCATATTTTTGTATTATTTTATTATACCAATCACCTTGTGTGATAGAAGCCTACTCGTTGTTGTAGTAACGTTTTCAGTCATCATAGTGTTCCCTTTGAGATGCCTTTTTTATATATATGAACTACTTCTTGCGAAGGTAGTGTATGTAGTTTTTGAAATTTTATTCAAAATTTAAATTTGATAGACCTGTTGTATAGACCAGTCGCTTGAAACGTTTCGATATAAAAAAAATGAATCTACCTGTAATCACTATCTTGTTGTGATTTCTCTTTACTCTGACAAAGTACTCACGGGTCAACATCTAATATTCAATGCATTAATGATCTTGTAACGCTGACGGTTTCGCTTCTATTTTTAAATTTCTGGCCTTGTCTTGACATATCCAAAACTGCTTTCTTAAATTTGTTTAGGTTCTTGTTTTAAACTCGATTGAGGAAATTTTTTAATTTTCGGATCAATTTAGACCAATATCGATTAAAGGTTTCTTCATCATTTCCAAATCGATAGCTTACACCGATGACACAAAAATATATGGAGACCCATCCACCAATGACATCCAAGATAACATAGACAAGGTATGCGAGTGGTCCCAGATATGGCAACTAGGCTTGAGTACAAGTAAAATGCATGTTTTACATTTTGGCAGTAACAGTTCCCGAACCCAATACAACTGCTACCTCTCACATAAGCCAATATCTACATCGCAGCGAGAAAAAGATTTAAGAGAACATATCGACACAGACATTTTGTAGCTCGCGGGGTAGTGTCCGGCCATTCCGGTGTCTGATGTCGATTCGCTGCACCGCAAGTGCACGACGAATGATGACGCTGGTTAGCTTCCGGTCTCGGGGTTACGGATCCTGTGAGATACTGCCCTATGGGTAACAAAGACTGGCTCCTAAGGCTGGTGGAACTCAATCATTCCGGTAGGGCCGTGCGACCATCGTCGCGAACATTAAACACTACAGTCTCATCCCAAGAGTTTGTGTCACCAGTATGCCTGTCCATAGCAATTTCGTGATCTATGGACTTACAAGATTTGATTTGGTGACCCAATTAACATAAGTCTATACAATAGTTTTATCTAAACAGACCATCAAGTATGCTAGATAAATATAATGAGCATACGAAAATACAAGACATAGAGACAGCCTGATGAACTTTTAAATGTGGGGCTCCCGGAGGTACCACACAGACTCGTAGGTCCGCAGTGGTATCCCCATAAGTGAGGCTCCCGCACACGAGATGCCTAATTAACTTAATATGAGCTATTATACCTCAAAGCTGAAAGGAAAGAAAATTATCTTTTATTGCGTCGAAAAATCATGTGCCTCACGCGGGCACTACTCCTAGTGCTAGTTTGGGTGAGGAGTATTATCCCCGCGTGGGCCGTCATCACTGAATCCTTGCGAGAGGCAAGTGCCTCGCGCGGGCCTCCATCACAGGAAAATGTCGCCATCGCTTAAAGCGGGAGAAGAGTATTGGCCGAAAATACTTATTCTAATATTCAACCAAAATGCTGTAAAGAAAAGATCATACCTATTGAAATGAAAATGAAATCATGATGATAAGGTTGCGTGCTGTTTTATGTGAAGACGGGAGGAGCGATTCCTGAAGGATTCCCATGTCACCGTCTTATGTAGTTTTCAATATGCTGAATTAGTAGTTGCCGCTTTTATTTATGCGGGCCTTCTTCTATGCCTAACCTCATATTTAGTTTTTTGAGACAAGAACTATTTTAGGCCGCAAATGGCTGGCATCTACCTAGCCTTTAGATACGGCTGTCATTGAGAACGGATGCCCCAAGACATCAATACTGAAGACAGCATGCATACATGTTACTTCGCAAGATCTCCGAACTGGGTAAGAATCCGGACATCTTGTTCCGTAACCACATAAAATGTCACAGGACATTGGTTACTCTTTACAGAAGCAAGTTTAGGCAACTGATCGATCGTTATGGTTGGGGTAAGAGAGACGAATACCCAACGTGAATGTCCTTCCCGTGAGGGCGTGGCAGATCTTAATATCATGCCTAGACATTCTTATGGAATTCGGTGGGGATGCGCATCTCGCCCGTCACCAGGTCCTATGGAGCTATCTTTTTAACTTGACGTTAGGTTTAAACGCAAGTTGCCCAGTCATGCACTGTGGTGCGGGGCGATTGTTCAACAGATAAAAGATAATAATAATTAAGATATGTTTTAGCAGTGCTTCCTACCTTGGCAAGGGTAACTAACTACCAAGTATCCGAAGATACACGGGAAAAGTGTGTAACACCACACCCTAGCCATCACCGCTCGGAAACCCCAATAGTTTCCCAGGGTCAGATCAGTCCATGGTGCGGATAGGGACATCCAAACAATTAAGAAGCCATAAGGCTTAGTGGAACATGAAGAGAGACAATAACTTAGATATATGAGGCCCATTAGGTATGTTGGCGAGTCTTACACAACCTTGCCAGAGTGCCGGAAAAGAGGTGTACACTATGTGTCTCCTGCCGAAGAGATTGTCTCTAATCATATTAAACCTATCCTATGAGGAACCTATACCTTACAGAAAATAAGAATAACTATAAACAGATACAGAAATTATAACTAGCAGTCCTAAGACCGTTATGGTGCCTTTTAGTCATCGGGACCGTTTATACAGATAGGGTATAATTATTAAAGATGTAATTAACGGAATAATTAAAATGTTAAATATAGTTACTTGAATAATCGGTAGCCATTCTTAAGCATGGGCTATCGTGTTACTGAAATTGATACGTCATCCCTGGTTTGACGTGAGTTGATGCGTTCTCTGGAAGCTGGAAAGTTCCCGCATGCCGCTTCCCGCAAACAGGATTTCCGCAAGCAGTCAAGGACGGGAGTGGATCGAACTCAGGACTGTAATCACAATATGGAATGTCTAACGAGTAGTCAGTAAGAGAAACAATAACATTACTGCTAAGACGAAAGTTCCCGTACACCGATGATACGGATGGAAGTTACCAACAACTCGAGCATAAGTGGGGGTTGTTGAATACGGATGAAGATACAGAACTAAGCTTAACAGTGCGGGGTACGTCAATTAGCTCTTAAGACGTACCGGGCAAAGTTTACTTGCTGCGGTCAAAAAGTTTAAATAAACCTGCACAACATCAGTGCGGGGACGGTTGAATAACCACTTTTCGGCGTGGCCAGAAGATCTGGCGAGTAATCCACCAAAGAACATCGCTGCCTCTACATCTGCAGAATCACATTTTCATGCCGGGAAAGGCCTCACCGCAAGTTTGTGTTCCGAGTTAGTTCTTGATGTATTTGTGAACAATATTCAAAAGTTCCAAAAATGCTCCTGCACAATCGGGAGATACAAAATTGCCTTAATACAGTGGGCTGGATTGTTGCAGTGGCTACGGAAGAGAAACCTTCGAGACCAAAGTCATCTGCTTAATGCCTATCTTGCTGGTAGTAGCCGAATACAAATCCAACCTATTTGGCCCCTGGCCAAGGATGCTCTCGAGTTCTGGATTTCGTCTCCTTTTATACTACTCGTGATGTCATAGGCACAGGCTCCAACCAATCATCGGTCGAGCAATAGCCAATCAGCGCATAGCTAATAATAACACAATCGAATGTTCTAGAACATTCTAGAAGTTCTGCATGCACGTGGTTACGACGTCGCAGCAATATTTAGAAGATAATCAAAAGGGGTTTTCCATGGATAACTCAGCCATTTTTTTTACCAATTTTGAAATGGTTTACAGATTCGGAAAGCCCGTCGAATTCGGGTCTTGATTAATGCCAGCTCCGGCGGGAACAGGTAATGGGAAAGGATTACAATGTACCCACTCGGTACACTAAAAGTGCCATCCTACCTTGGTCGTGAAATACGTGCTCTGTCAAAAATAGTACTAAGCACTATGCGCTTTAACGAACTAGTTGTTTTTACGACGCAATCTCTCCCATAGGCCCATATACGCTTATAGCTCTACCCAGGGGGGAGTGTTCAGGGAACGAATCCAGGATGGGCGGCGCGTAGCCAGCTTAGCTGGTGCGGCCGGCACTTGACCGGTCGATCCGAACTACACCACCCCCTCCTAGTTTGACATCCGTGGCACACGATCACGCATTGCGGATCGATGCACGGACGTAGGCTTGGCGGGAATTATAGACTTCCCGGGTAGGCGCATGGCCGGAGAGGAGTAGTGACGCAATAGATGCACATTTTTAAGAGACAGAGCACATAGAGGTGCCAAAGAGGAGAGGGGAGGCATACTTTTAGTTTTAATTTTTTACCTGGAATTATTTTTCCAGGTCTTTTCTTTTTTTTTCTTTTTTTTTAAATATTTTGGTGCGTGCTTTTAACAACTTTATTTAGCTAATGATTCCTAAACAATAGCTCGCATGGGTGTTCTCTTCGGGCGCGAATAATTATTATCTCCGCAGAGAACACCCAAGCTCCAACGTACCACAATTTAAGTTAAGATATATAATGATATATATATATATATAAAATATACGTACATAATTTCCACGTAACATACCCTTATGGGGTATTTAAAATATTACCACCGAATTACTTGCGCACCCCGGGTAAATAAAGGGGTACACAACACGTATCTTGATTAACAATGTTTGCGGCCCATTATAGCGGGTCCGCAACGGGCAGCTCTCGCTGATCCCATAGCCGTCCTGACATCTAAGACAGGAAGAAAATTAATAAGAAAAATATAATATAATAATAAACCAAAAAGTTAGTTTATCAGGCAGCCTCAGCATAGCTGAGACTGCATGACAGGATTATGACATTATTGCACTGCGGGGTGTTGTATATTTTACGTCACACACAAAGTCTTGCAACACCGGAGTCCGCAGTGCTCATTTTGTGTGGGACACAGCTGGGCAACTAAGTTGCGCAGCTGTGTCGAATAACCGTAGTCATCCAGGGACGGGATTCAATTGATCTAACATATATAAAAAAGAAAAGTATTTCAAAAATAAATAAATAATTAATAATTTTCCATGAGTCGCACCACTGATGTTCTGCTGTAACACAAACGATCACACGTCTGCTGAAAAACTTCCCCACTGAGTCTAGGTCCCGCGACTGATGGTGGTTGGTCGTGGTGGATGAATTATTAATGCTGAGATGCGTTCATTATCACTGGCGCTTTCGGAAATGTCTGAAGTGATACTTGTGGGAATATGAGCATCTATAATGTCTCTCACAGTTATTGCTGATGCTAGAATGTGTGTTCATACAGCAGCGGTAGTGCTGGTTGGTGTTGAGGCGGTTGATGCTGCGGTCTTCGTAATGGTCGTGGTGGCTGTGGTGGTTGTTGTGGCGATGGCGGTGAGTCAGATTGTAGGTCGAGGGAATGATGCAGGAGTGGATGCGGCAGGTGATGACATCTTTCGAGATGTGGCGTACTTCAAGAGGCGATTTGCAGTGACATTGGGCATGGGCTGGATGTCCTGCGTGTGAGCGATACATCTTTTTCCCGCATATGGTCGTTCAGGCATAGTCTCCTTCCTGATCGCTGGGTCAGAAAGACTGGGATGCAGATGCTGGATGACATGGGTTGGAGTGATGCTAATAGATGTAGGCTGCGATGGTCCTGGTCCCTCGTCTATGGTCAGGTCACGAGGAGATGGCGACTGCGGGTAGCTTGTAATCTCCATCTCCGTAGGCGTCGTGATAACTACCGATATTGGCTGAATGCTTCGGACAATACGGGTGCGGGTGTAGTGTTTATAGTTTTGTGGCTGGTTACGGATGCGGGTGCTGCCGGACTGGATTCTGCGGAGGATCTGTGCTTCTTGCTCTGCTTCAGGACCGGTGTGGATGTGGTGACTGGAGGTGGCATAGCGCTCCCTGACATGACTGCGGGTAGTATTTCACGTCTGGCTATCGGTATATTAGCTAAGGTAGCCGCGGGAGGACGATGACTAACGGGATGTCTGCGGGTAGTATTCTTCGTGCGGGCCATCTTCTCGGTCGGGAGAACTTTAGCTGGAAACTGAGATTCAAAACATGTGGCTAAAGCGGCACGATCCTCGCTTTCTTCCCCAGGAATTAATGTCACTTCTAACACACGGTGATGATGACAGAGTGCATGGGTCACTCCATAGCCGGTAGCGGTATAGAGATACCGACACGTTACGCAGAAGGCTGTCTGGAGGAGATGATCCTTGTTAACATGAAGTGTGCTGTCAGAATTTCTCGTAAAAGTTCTGGTACAGGGTTCTCCGCTAGCTAATAACGAGCTGCACGGGAATCTTTTCGAAACTGGTACCGATTCTTCTGTAGTAATGAATTAATAATAATAAAGAAACAGCAGAATTGAGTTTTCGATACGTAAGAAGCCTAATGCTATTTGTTCTTCCCTGGTGTCGAGTTTTGATGGGAAGACGAAATTTCAGAGCTGGCTTCCTCCTTTCATACTATTTAGTGACGTCATAGATGGCAAATGACCACACCTGGAAGTTTGGCAGGTGATTCGGTCAGCCTTATATGGAAAGTTTTTCTTTTTCCCATTCTGATCGTCACAGGATTAATTCCTTCCATCTAAAGGGAGTACTTTTAATTATAAGAGGAATGGCTCACTAACTTAGTCTTACTTTAGCGCATTTAGAATTTTCTGATCAACATAAAAACAGGGTACTACTTATTCCCGAGGAGCATCACCTTTTAATAAGCGTGATGCGGTTTTACATATTGGATGCCTATAAACTTGCCTGTTTTAATTTTAGGCTGGAGCGCCCGATGGGGTGTGTGGGAGCCTGGTGACGTCAGTGGTAATTACCCGACTCACCCTCGCCACTTCTCCATCACGCTGTGGTGGTCGCGTATTTGGGCGGCTCTTTGGTTTAAAGTATTTGATCCAATTTACTGGAAATAGCAGTAAAAGTCACGTGGCCCTTGGAAACATATGTGCTGTTTTGCCGAAATACTGTTGCTGAGGTGTAGTCTTTGCAGATGCGAGATATGGAATTATATATGTTATATCAAGGTTCCGTTTAAAATAATGTCCCTATTTGTGCGGGTTCTTAAACATGCGTCTTATAGTTGTCTGTAAAGGTAGTTCTCAGCCCGTGTTGATTGTGGACTGGAACGCAGAGAAGAGAATTTTTGAAATTCTCTTTGTAATTATACTGTTAGATTTTTGATGCCGCTTTACCGGCCCGTGCACTAATGATTTGTAGCATGGTAGAGCAGTTGTGTTCTTAATCAAAAATATAACAGTAAAGCTGTAGGTAATTTGATGTGGTTTAAACAGATCTATTCAGGCGGTAGATCAAAGTTACTGATCCTGACAAGATAGCTGTGTTTTCTGAGCGGGAGGGCTGCCAAGCATTCTCCTCAATGGGTAGAACTAGCTCCGTCCCCGCCTACACCAGACATATTAATACCATTCAATAATGGTTAAATTACGGTACAACTCGGAAGTGGGTGCACACAGTGTTACAATTTACAATGCCATCGTTTAGAGATTGTGAATACAGTCAATCTGAGTGTCTATGTTCCTGACATGTTGGTGATTTGCGTTTGATACGCGCGGCCGGTTATCTGTGGATGATACTTGGACTGTGGTGAAGGTGACGGTTTTATGGCCGCCAGGTGTGGGAGGGAGAGGGGGGGGGGGGGTTGGGGCGGGAAGGCGGCGTGATGTCAACTTTATCGAACCTTGAGGGTATTTCGCTCTGTAATGGCCGAGCCCATGGGCGGGACGGAGTTACTTTAGAGCGCAGATGACCTGTCGGATGCTGTCGTAACTTTGATCAATCCATTATCGAATTCAACTTTTCAGTAGCAAAATCCTACTCATGACTGACGACAATGCGGGCATCTTGCTCTCTTAATAATATCGACTGTTATTACGTGGAAATGATGTATGTAGTTTTGGCTGTTCCCGTATGACGTCGTGGGAGAGGGCGGGGCGTTGGACAAACGTTTCTCCCGTGATGCGTACTGTAGATGGCTATCATGCAATCCTTCTATCCATATGATCAGTTATCCCGTAACTAGATAAGAAGGGGTGTGCAGGAGATTTGTTGGCTGTTGTTTGTTGATGATAATGTTGTTGTCGGGAGGTCCGGGCTGCTGTATGATGCCAATGTTAAAGCGAAGTGGGCGCATTCCAGTTTTCCACACTGGTGAACGTTGAGTCTGTTGTTATTCTGGGAGGTGGGGGTGGGTGGGGGTGTTGCAGTTATTATTTCTCCCGCATCCGGTGCAGGTGGAACTGTTGCGGAAGTTTTTATGTCTCAACCAGGAATTAATTAATACCAGTAGGCACTGCTAAACGACGTTGTTGCCGGTGTTGGATGTCTCTGTTATGCTGAGTATAACCAAGTATGTATGTGATGTATGCACAATGATGGATTGACGTATTCAGCCTTGAGGGCAGATGTATTCTGTATGTGATGACGTTCTGTCTGTGGTGTGATGTTCTGACTGCTCACGGGGGAGCATGGTAGGCCCAATGGAGGGGGTGGCCTTTGGACAGGGGGATGTGGTTATCTCCCGTTACACGACGGTTGGTGTCCTGTCGTAGTTTTTAGACACCGGGAAAATTTGAGCCGAGAGTCTGCTGAACAGGCTGCTTCCCTGCCCACCGTGGGGGGGGGGTATTGTTGGTCGGTGCGGTGCGGGATGCCATCTCCTCTGTAGCAGCAGTCTCTCTCATATCTGAAGATTGACAGTCAACAGACGACGATTGGAGTGTGAAATGGACGGGGCCGGTGATGTCCGAACTTGGTGTATAGATGAGAGACGCGAATTGGAGTGATGGCGGTGGTGGGACTACGGTAAAGGGTGTCCCTTGGGAGGGGCGTGGTTTCACAATTTTGGGAAGTGGTCGGGTACACCTCATACGGCTTTGCGGTTCTAGACACGCCAAGGCTTCATCTAGCCTCTTCACTTCCATGCTATTCATCATATGTCCCCCCACCCCCCACGGGAAACATGGCTTGGGTCAGTCTCAGCTTCTGCTTGTGGTAACTCTATGATGGGGGGGGGGGGGTGGGGGCATAGCATGAAGTGGGTGGGAATGGGAAGAGATCGGGGGAACAGCTTTTCCATCCAGTGCCTTGGACAAAACAAACACAAAGTTCTTCAAATACGGCTTCCCAGATCGAGTAGACCCGTGCTGAGGAGGGAGAGGGCGAGTATGTATCTCGTCATCGTCGTCAGCATTAGCCGCTTGTTCACCCGCATTCTGGCTTGGTAGAAGTTGGGTTGAACTGGCACCACGGTGATCTGCGCTAATTGTGGGGATACTATTTTCTGTAGAAATATCTGTCTGGGTACCGGTGTCACGAGAAATGCCCAGCCCGAGCTCTGGTGCTGGGTCGTCACTGACACACGGTTTAAGTCGATCGAAGTGGATGACTGAGGTCAGGCCATCTGAAGCACGGATACGGTAGGTCACGTCCGACGTCTTACCTACTACCACATAGGGGCCTTTCCACTGGTAACTCAGTTTACTTGGCACGTTTGCAGACTGTCGTGAATCGTGTACCCAGACCATCCTTCCTGCTTCATATGGATCTCCATGCACTCTCCGGTCATGCCATGTCTTTTGCTGCCGGTGTGCAGTGGATAGAGTTTCTCTCACTAACTCATGGGATTGTTCTATCCACTGCCGCAAGAGTTGAACATAGAGAGATGGTGAATTTTTCTCTCCTGGTATCAGGGGCATTGCCAGATCCAGGGGTAAGGCTAATGCACGGCCTCACATTAACCGAGCAGGGGTGTAACCCGTGCTGGAATGTACTGAAGTGTGGTAAGCCATGGGTACATATGGGAGCCATAGATCCCAATCTCTACAATCAAGGCGTGTTTCTTTTGTAAGCATCTCCGTGAGAGTTCTATTGAATCTCTCTACCATCCCATCACTGCAGGGATGGTATGGAGTCGTCCTTGTTTTGATGATATGCAACAATTTGCAGAGCTCTGATATTAACCGGCTCTCAAAATTACTTCCTTGATCAGAGTGTAACTCATAAGGCATACCAAACCGGCAGAACACATTGCTTGTCAAGACCCCTGCTACGGTGGATGCCTCTTGGTCCGGCAAAGCAAATGCTTCTACCCACTTCGTGAAATAGTCTTGCAATACGAGGATGTATTTATTTCCGTCATCCATCATTATTCAAGGGTTCAAGCACGGTGATGGCCACTCGCTCCAACGGTGCACCAACAATCTTAATTTGGCAGGGTGCGATGTGGTGCTGGCCAACAGCGCGTCTTTGGCATGGGATACATTTGGCAACCCATGCCTTGACACTATCGCGAATCCCGATCCAGTGGAAGTCGATTTGATATATTATCCTTTCCACGGCCAGATGCCCGGCGTTATCATGTAGTTGTTTTAAGATAAGGTTACGATAACTTTCCGGGACAACCAGACGTTTATTAATGTAAAGAACGTTATTTATTAGGTGACATTCCTTGAACCATTGGTAATAATATTTTGCTGTGGTGGATAGTGGTGTTAGCGATTCCTTGGGAGGACGTACCCCCTCCTGGATCCATGCGTATATATTTCGTGACTGCACGTTTGTTGTTTGGTCGTGTGCGATTTTCTCCGGATTCCACTCTGCACACCTCAATTCTGGGAACTCTGGAGATGGCTGCGTTGATGGTGTCCCGGTGGCGGCGTCTTCGTGTTCAGCCTCTGTGCCAACTCTACTGAGGGCATCGGCATTACCATGCAATTTGTCGGGACGGTGAACAACATTGAAATTGTAGGCGTGCATGGATTCCTGCCATCTTGCTACCTGGCATTCCAGATTTTTTAGGCTCCTGAGCCAGTGTAGTGAGGCATGGTCTGTACGGAGTGTAAAGGGGCACTCGTACAGAAAGTGCTTGTAGTACTTGACAAAATGTACCGCCACTAGTTGTTCTTGCTTGGTGGTTGCATATTTTCTCTCCGTTTTATTCAGAGTATGCGAACCATAACACAATACCTGCTCTGTTCCGTCTTCTGTGACCTGAGATAGAACCGCGCCGATAGCATAAGCCGACGCATCAGTGTCTAAGATGAAATCGAGGTTTAGATTAGGATGGGCAAGAATCGGGATGGTCGTCAAGAGTTCCTTCACACAGAGCCTTGAAGGAACCTTCACACTCACTCGTCCACTCGAATGGTCGATCTTTTTCGGTGATCTTGTGGAGGGGTGAAGCAATCTCATTGAAATGACGGATATAGCGGCGATAGTACTGGCATAAGCCAAGAAAACTCCGCGTCTCTGTGACTCAAGAGGGTGTGGGCCACTCTGCTACCACCTTAGTTTTTTATGGCTGAGTAGCCACTCCATCACCGGATATGACGTGTCCCAGGAACTCAACGCTCTGTCTAAAGAGATGACATTTCTTGGGTTTGAGTTTCAAATTGGCTGTGCGGAAATGTGAGAGCACGGTGTCCAAATTTATTAATGTTTGCTCAAACGTTGGTCCGAAGACTATTAAGTCATCAATGTAACAGAGACAGATTTCCCATTGCAGGGTGGGTAATACCTGCTCAATGAGGCATTCGAAAGTTCCGGGACCGTTGCACAAGCCGTAGAGCATCTTGCGGAACTGGAAAAAACCATCCCTACAAACGAATGCGGTCTTTTCTCATGTCAGCTTCATGCATGGCCACTTGCCAGTAACCGCTAGCTAAGTCAAGGGTACAAAACCACTTGGCTCCGGACAAAGAATCCAAGGCCTGATCTATCCGAGATAGCGGATAAGCGTCCTTGATGCTAAGATCATTAAGGCGCCGGTAGTCAATACAAAACAGCAAGATCCCGTCCTTTTTGCAGGCTAGTACTATTGGGCTAGTCCATGGAGATGCTGAGGGTTCGATAATACTGGTCTGCAACATATCGTTGACTTGTTGATGCACTTCCGCTTCTTCATGAATGGGAAGACATCGTACCAGTTGACGTACGGGGCGATTATTGCATGTGTCGGTGGAGTGTCGCACAAGATGAGTTTCTCCGAGATCCATGTCTCCGGAGGAAAAACTATCGCGATATTTGTACAGTAGTTTCTGAATTTTGTGTTTCTGTGATTGCGGTAATCCAATTGTGGCATGTAGCTATAAATCATGTAAATGTGCGGGTAAATCATCAGTCATATGCTGTTGTGTGTTGGTAAGTCTAGGCGATTCCAATGAGATAATGTCCACTAAATGACCACAGCGTACTCCTGGTTCAAGAGTTATGGGGTCTGCCGTGCCATTAAACACTCTAAAAGGTATATGTTCCTTATTAGTAGTGTCCACGATCATGTGGGGACCTGCGCATTGTGAGGCGATCAAATAATCAGGGTCGGGTTCCAGCATGGCAATGTGTGTGTGTTGCTTCCTAACTGTGGTGCGGTGGCCCACAGGATTTGCTCTTGTCCCGGCTCAACTGTGGCGGTACTTGATAATATCACCAGGCACGTGTCATATAATGACAATGCCAGTCCAAGAGGTATTCGTCGGCCGTGTATGTTGAGTTCCTGTTGTTTGCAATGCATGATGGCTTTGCTGGCACTGAGAAAATCAGAGCCAAGGAGGGCATCATTATGAATAGAGGCGATGACAACTCGCTGTATGAATTGCATCTCCTCTATTTGGATGACTAAATTGACTATACCGGCTACGGGCACATCACCTCCCGTAGCCATCTGTAGGTAGATGTTTGTAGGTTTAAGGGGAGGCTTTTTATGAGGTGGGATGCTCTCATATAAGCGCTTGTTGAATACTGTGATTGAAGCACCAGTGTCAACGGTGGCACTGGTGGAAACACCGCTAAACAGACAGGCACACCTGTATATCACTTTGCAGTGTACCTGTGGAAGAGTTTCCAATGATGCCGCCGGCGACAAAGGTGTCGGAGCGGAATCATTCTGTATATAATCGGTCTATTTCTGAATGGCTTCTTTTAATGTGGTGGATGGCTGAGAGAGGAAGGGGCCAGTCCGCCGTCGTCACTGCTGTGAGGGCTGCGGCGAAGACGGAGCTGGGGTAGCAATGATGATGGAGATGTTGCTGTTTCTGGGTGTGCAGTATTGGTGTAGACAGCGGTGCGTATGGGATGACTGATAAGCTCTAGCTGCGCGAGCCATTTCTTGCAATGCTTTATTGGATGCTTTGGGGAAGCACAGAAGAAACAGTGACGCCACCAGGGATGTGTCTCCCCGTCTACGTCGGCGTTTACGAATGCACGAGGCAGAGTGAA
The DNA here is from genome assembly GCA_034401795.1 of Chaetoderma sp. LZ-2023a. NCBI lineage: Eukaryota > Metazoa > Mollusca > Caudofoveata > Chaetodermatida > Chaetodermatidae > Chaetoderma > Chaetoderma sp. LZ-2023a. The sequence goes on along the minus strand of CM067374.1, from coordinate 40,798,441 downwards.
CCGTTTCTCCTGAGTCGCTGCTGTCTGTGGATGTGGGAGCTGGTGTTGTGCGGGACGGTGTTTTGCATACCACCAAGGGACACTGAGAATTCAGTGTTTTGGTGGCGGGACATGGTGCTGGTAAAACGTTGTTTCAGCGGAGGTGCTACAACCTACCACTGCCGTTTTACAATGGAAAGAAGGCTTGTTATGTAGGGAGATAGAGGGGGATGGCGATGCTGTGGATGTGGGAGGCATCATAGTCATCGACATATGTGAACCCGTGCATTTTGGTGTATGTGTAAAAGCTGAATTTGGTTGGTAATAGTTGGCCATTGAACGTTGTTGTACGGGGCCGCAGTTGAGCCGGGGAGCAAATACGGGCACCGAGGTGACTCTAATCTTGGTGCCCTTAAGAGTGTAATGCCTTCTCCGGTTGCAGTGTGCTGTGGTCAGGGGTAGGCATTATAGATGGAGGTCGGTTAGGACACAGTTCCCTCCAATGGCCTGGCTGACCGCATCCAAAACAGGTGTTTGGTGGCGGTGCAGTGTTGGTGGTGTTCGTTGTTCTATAGTGAGTGGTGGCGAAGTTCGTGCTGAGTGTGGTTACTAAATTTGTCAATGCTGAGATCTGTTTATTGATCTCGTCCATACGTTCCTTCATGTTGCTATTATTGTTATTGTTGCGCTGGTTCCCACACCCGGGGGCTCCGTTGTAGCCTCCTCTGCGGCTATGTCCCCTTCCTTCAGGCGCTAGGCTCTGATTGGAATTCTGTGAAATTGTTCGCGGTGGTGATGGTGCGGTAGGTGCTGATGATCTGGTGGGAGCGTTGGTGGACGTGGCGATAGCTGCACCCTCTACCTCATTGATAGGGTGAAGTTGGCGTCGGTTGTTCTTCTCCCGTTCCAGAAAGTTTTCTATGCGGACTGCGGTGGCTGTTAATTGGGCCAAACTCCTGTGGTCGGCAAGAAGTAGTTTTTCTTTAAGAGCAGGTTCACCGCTTAGCGCATCGATGAAAATGTCCAGATGGAGATGCGTTACGCCTTCTAAATTGGTGCTAGGATATGCACGGGTGACTAGTCTCCTGATTCAACTAGCTAGCTTGGGTAGAGTTTCTCCCGCGCGTCGTCGGAGATGTTTAAGTTGTAAGCGGCTTGTTTCTCCGTGTCGCCAAATCGTTCGGTTAGTGTTCGTTCCATTTGGGTGTAGGTGGGTGTATAATCAGTCCCGAGATCCGCAATAACTTGAAGGGCTTTTCCGGAAAGCTTTGCGGTGAGATATTCACCCATCTGCTGATCGTTCCAGTGGTTAGTCCGACTTATAATCTCGGACTGTATTTTATAATTGGTCCAGTCACTCTCCCCGCTAAATTCAGATGGGAGAATGACTTGGCCAAGACCACGGGATGAATGAAGTGGTTGAAAGCTGGGTGGTTGTGGTATCCGGGAGACTGATGAATATTGTGATGCTGGTTGTTGTGCAGGTGGTTGTGGCAGTGGTATTGGTATTTCTCGTCGATGCCGATGCCGAGGAGTGAGAACGCGCGTACTCCAATCTAGTGACGCCCGCCCCGTTGTAGAGCCATTTAAATACAAGACATAGAGACAGCCTGATGAACTTTTAAACGTACCACACATACTCGTAGGTCCGCAGAGGTACCCCCGCAAGGGAGGCTCCCGTACACGAGATAACTAAAAATAATAATATGAGCTATTATACCACCAAAGAACATTGCTGCCTCTAAATCTGTAGAATCACATTTTCAGGCCGGGAAAGGCCTCACCGCAAGTTTGTGTTCCGAGTTAGTTCTTGATGTATTCGTGAACAATATTCAAAGGTTCCAAAAATGCTTCCGCACAATCGGGAGATAAAAAATTGCCTTAATGCGGTGGGCTGGATTGCTGCAGCGGCTATGGAAGAGAAGCCTTCGAGACCGAAGTCATCTGCTTAATGCGTGTCTTGCTGGTAGTAGCCGAATACAGATCCAACCTATTTGGCCCCTGGCCGAGGATGCTCTCGAGTTCTGGATTTCGTCTCCTTTTATACTACTCGTCACGTTATAGGCACAGGCTCCAACAATCATCGGTTGAGCAATAGCCAATCAGCGCGTAGCTAATAATAACAACGCAGTCGAATGTTCTAGAACATTCTAGAAGTTCTGCATACATGTGGTTACGACGTCACAGCAATATTTTGAAGATAATTAAAAGGGGTTTTCCGTGGATAACTCAGCCATTTCTTAACCGATTTTGAAGTGGTTTACAGATTCGGAAAGCCCGTCGAAGTCTGGTCTTGATTGCTGCCAGGTTCGGTGGGAACAAGTAATGAGAAAGGATTACAATGTACCCACTCGGTACACTAAAAGCGCCATCCTATCTTGGTCATGAAATATGCGCTCTATCAAAAATAGTATTAAGCACGCGCTTTAATGAACTTAGTCATTTTTACAACGCGATCTCTCCCATAGGCCCATATACGCTTATAGCTCTACCCTGGTGCGCGTGTTCAGGGAACGAATCCAGGATGGTCGGCGCGTACCCAGCTTAGCTAGTACGGCCGGCACCTGACCGGTCAATCCGAACTGCAATTTCTTTTTGATACACACATAAATAACATCGTAGCTAAGGCGAAAATTAGAGTAGGAATAGTGATTAGACCTTTTTTCCTGTATAGACATGTCTTCACTCACTTTACTCTACAAATATTTGGTGAGACCTATCCTTGAACACCTTAACTTGGCATGGTCACCAAGATTTAGATGACACTCCCAGCTATTAGAAAGAGTACAGCGTCGGGAAACACTGTTATTTTCACAAATTAGAGACTACGGCTACACAGAAAGACTCAGAACGCTAGATCTAATGTTATTGAAATACAGAAGATTTCGAGGAGACTTAATCGAAACATTCAAAACCCTTAATGATATATAAAACATTGACAAAAGCAACTTCTTCGAACTCGCCACTAATACACACACTAGATGACATACGTTCAAGCTCAACATGAAATGGATCACTAAAGATATTCGCAAGTACTTTTTCTCTAACAGAGAGGTATCCTATTGGAATTCACTACTAGCAACAGTTATAGTGGCACCAGCGATTGAATGCTTCTTAAGTAAACTAGATATGTATTTCAAAGAGATACTTCATGATTTTGACTAAACATGATTTGCATGAAGAGACACTAGCGAGGAAAAGGAGAAAGGAGGCTTGGATAGCGATAAACAGAAAATGACAACAACAGTAATAAGACCAGCTACCAACTCCACAAGTCAATATGTTGCACCAGACTGATGAGAGGAAGAGCATTTTCATAAAACAGAACTAAAGTCTTGGTTCTAATGTCACTGTAATATTGACAGGGGCGAGGAGACGTAATCAAGCAGTAAAAGTCAAATCACTCAAGACCAAACTAGATATCTACTTCAAGCTCATCAGGGATCTATATAATATTGACAAAGACTACTTTATCGCACCGTCCAGTGTTGCACAGACCCGGGGCCATAAGTTCAAGCTCAACATAAAACGTAGCAACAAAGATATGCGCACGCACTTTTTCGGCAATAGAGTGGTATAACAGTGGAATTCGCTGCCAGCTACAATAGCCGAAGCAACAGCAGTCGAATCATTCAAGAACAAACTAGATATATTTACTTCAAAGTCTAAAGTACATTTGAATTTGACTGAACAGCATATACGCATACCAGTCCGTCACAAAGTCAGACTGTAATTCTGCCAATACAGTGGACTGATCTTGGAGTATCCTGTGTATAGACAAGAACATGCTCGGTAGCGATTCCAATTACCGGTGGATATATTCCTGCTTCCACGTCCACAATCTGTGGTTGCATGAAGAGAGACTAGCATAGAGGAGGAACCTCGGATAGCGATAAGCATAGAAAAAGAAAAGAACAGCAATAAGACCAACTACAGCCTTCACAAGTCGACATGCAAACAGATGCTAGGCACAGTGGGGCGTAACCATGAGTGTTAGCGGCACCCAGCAGCTGATGTGGGGAACACTCATCTGCACCACCACATTTTCACAAAACAAAGCTAAACTAATCCCTTAAATCTAATGTCACTGATATACTGATGGTTCCGAGGAGACCTAATTATGTCAGATCATTGAAGAGCAATCTACTTCAGAGAAAGATCTTTTGAATTGGACTGAGTAAGCCATAATATAATACAAAGACCACTGAGGCACTAACAAGTCAATGACCTATGCCTCGTAAAATGATGATGATGATGATGATGATGATGATGATGATGATGATGATGATGATGATGATGATGATGATGATGATTACATATTTGCGTACAACACCAAACTGTTTTGGGACATTAGGAGCCAAGATGCCTCTACAGCTCTCCAAGAGTGATGATGAAGTCTACATGCTTGCGGATGACACCAAACTGTTTTGGGATATCAAGAGCCAGGACGACTCTACAGCTCTCCAAGAGGACCTATACAGATTGCATGACTGGACTGATCATTGGCTCCTAAATTTCCATACAGGAAAATGCAAAGTCATAACTATCTCCATGACACAAAAAGGAGTTGATTATTATATGAGAACAGAAGCTTCAACAACCCCGGAACACACCCAGAAAGAGAAGGACATTGAGGGTTATCACTGACCCCAAATTATCCATTAACAATAACGTTACTGCAAAACTCAACAAGGCAAACAGCACCATGGGACTGGTAAGGAGGACGTTTGTGCGCTTAGATTCAGTAAACTTTATTCCACTGTACAATGCATTCATTATGCCCCCCCCCCCCCCTGGAATATGCGAATGTAGTAAGGCAATTGCATGTGTACAACAAAGGGCCACCAAACTAGTAAGTTGTGAGCATTAATACCTTTTATAAAGGAGGGGCTCCAAATTTGGCTGAAATATGATAGAATTGGAAGGATTAGTGACTGAAATAATTTAAATGCCATCAGAATGTTGTTTCTGACATTTAGGGTTTTAAGTTTAAATAGTGCCTTGTGACCTTGTTCCGTGAGTCTTTCACAGGCTGATTTGAAATTACCAGAAGGAGTGAATATTATCTCTAAGTAGCTATAGGATTAAAATATTTCTAATGGTGATCCCATATATGTAAACTGATAATTCTTTAGGAGGTGGCCACTCCTATTAAACACAATTACCTTGGTTTTACCGAGATTCACAGTGAGGTCCCACTTCCTGCAGTAAATACCTAACTTCTGAAGTGCATTTTGCAGTCCGCTAGAAGACTCAGACACTATGGCCAGATCGTCTGCATACAGTAGGCTGTTAAAAGTAATATTGTGTAATTTAATGGGGTCACATGTTTCATCGGAAATATCTGGTAGGTCACGTAGGTATACTTTAAATAGCAGTGGGCTAAGAACGCATCCCTGCTTGACACCTACTTTGGATGAAAAGCTGTTGCTAACACCATCAATTACTTTGACAGCATATTTAACGTCAGAATACATATTTTGGATAATTGTGAGAAAACTGCCACCAATACCTGCTTTTAATAGTTTATAGATTAGCTTCTTCCTGGAGACTGTGTCAAAAGCTGACTTAAAGTCCACAAGGCAACAAAATACTTTCTTCTTAGAGAATGCATTGACATATTTGTCGATTATGAATTTTAGAGATGTTATATGGTCCACTGTTCTGGCATTCGACTTAAAGCCAATTTGGCACTGTATCTGTATCTGTCTATGGAAATCCAGCCTCGATAGGCTATTCCGTAGTGTACGAACGGTTCTTCAAAATGTCTATCTAACACAAAGTCTTAAATACACGAATGCACAAAATTTGCTCTGACTGAGTAGGATTAAATTAATTAACGTCAAATTGATTGCAGAGGTTTTCATTCGCATATTAATAAAAAAAGTTCTGTTAGTAACATTTATAACTTGTGGAAGAATAGGTAAATTTAGATTGTGTCTGATTTACTTTGATTAGTGTACATTGAGGTATTTATACAGACACAATTGCCTCAATCAATTGTGTATGTTTGAGGTGCAAGGCATAGCAGAGAAAATGTGTAGTTTTCGCAATTTTGAGAGAATTTGCTGGGACAGCTTAATGTTCAATCTGGATGTCATCAGTGTATGATCAAGTAACAGCTGAGTTGTATTTTCGGGATCAACTAATAACATGTTGATGATGACTGGGTCATTTTCTAGGTACATGGTGGTGAGAATACTCTTCAAATATGGTTTTCTTGATTCCTCCAATGCTGTGCATATTGTAATGAAGTGATTTCTGTACTCATGTGCTGAATGGCAAAGTAAAGACTTGTCAGAGACAACATATTGATTGAACCAGGCACGATTTGCTGATGTTGATGTATGAGCCATTCAGAATATGTGCCTTTATTACTGCTCGTCTAACATCCCTGGTTGTGTTGTCAAGTGAATTCCAACAGTGGTGAACGTTGTTTACAGTGCATACATTGACATTTAAGCATTTTGTTGATGCCTTCTTTAATACTGGAGTTAAGAATCCTTGCTTTATATCAGATGGAACCTAGCCTGTACTGATTATATAGTTCATTAGCTTTACATTAGCACTGCGGAACTAGCTTATATATCTCAGAAAATTTTGATAGTCTTATTTGCAGTACACTACAGAACAGTTTGCATAGGTTACTCATCATCATCATCATCATCATCATCAATTTACAAGGCATAAGCCATTGGCTTGTTATTGCCTCAGTGCTAAACTGGTAGGGCAGGCAACCCTGGTCTGGATACAACACGTGTAGCTATCTTCATGTGTGCATGTTCATGCAATTCCTCTGTAGTTCTCAGGGTTAGAAATTTCACCCTTTCCATTTTTTAGTTTAGATATAGCTTGAGAGATCTCAGCGGTACTAATAGCAAAATTCAGCTCATTGAAGATCCTGTCTTTGTGTGACAGTATGAAAGAATCCATTATATTTTCGAGCTCATGGTCTACGTGAGCTGGAGCACTGTTCACTAGTTTTGTAAAATGGGACACCCATTCAGTACATGAGATTGGGTTTGCACATGAAATATTTGTGTGGCCCTTTAGTTCATCGTAAAGTTTCCAGACCTCCTGGGGTCTCCGGCACTGTAGTGATTCCATTTGGTTCATAATTTGCTGCTTGAACATAGATTTATTTTTTGCAACAAGTTTTTTAAATTTCTTATGCAGGCCACGGAAGTTATTTAATAGGGTAATATTTTGTGGGTCCTTGTGAATTTTGCAACTTATACATCTCAGATCTCTCTTCACTATTTGACAATCAGTATCAAACCATGTTTCTTCTTTCTTTTAGGATTTCTGGGTTTAACATTCTTTCTTTTATTTAGATGTTTAATCCCAGATATTTTGGCAGCAGTTACAATGATATCCTCTATTGATTGTACTAATATTTGATCAGTCAGCAGGAGGACTCAATGCGGGGACGTTTTGATTCAGTGACGCATAGTTTGCAATCTTCGTCATGATAATGGGATTTGTCATTGCATCCATGAATTTTCTATCGTCCCCTGGCGCCCATACAAATTTAGGACAAGGTGGGTTAGGGGTGTCGCTCAATACATGTGTATATACATCAGTAGCAAGGACCATAGTCAACATACAATGAATAGCTAAATATGTGGGGCTATTTACATAGAAGCATTCTACTCTATTTAGTAAGTTAGAAAATGTTAGCATATAGTCAATAACACTGTGGTTAGCCCTGTGGTTGAAACACATGCAATGGCCAGAGGAGTCACCCAGACTTCGACCATTTAGGATCCGAAGGTTTGCTGATTTACACAAACATAGCAGTTGATTTCCATGGTTATCCACAATTTGAGGATCCATATGTTGCTTCTTGGGATTCCAACATCACGAATATAGCCAGGCTGCATATCGGCTAAGGGAGAATGCTCATCTAGACAATAGTCTGGTTCTGTGGGGGTTCGGGCATTAAAATCCCCACAGATTAGACAGTTGCCTAGTTTGGGGTAGTTTGCGATATCAATCTCCAGTAGTTAAAAAATATTGTCTCTCCTGGCAGTGAATGTTGTACCTATGGGGCTCACATACACTACTGCTAAGTAAAGGTATTGCTCAAGGTCAAAGAAGGATCTGGATAGTTTCATCTACATGAATTCAGTGCCAGATGGAGGTCTACTTCTGTGTCATAAACAGTGGTGAAGTCTGCTACAGATTCAAAATTGAAACGCAGTAGATGGTCTTTCCATAGTTTACCAAGTCTGTTTTTTAATGTATTAATGGATGGTGCAGTGACAATGTTTTCATCTAGACTGTTCCAATGGTCTGTGCACCGTAGCGGGAAAGAACATTTTCTTAGATTTAATCTAGCTCTGATTTTCTTGATTTTCATGCTATGACCCCGCACAACACTGTTTTCATCATAAAGTTGGATAAATTTGGATGTGGGCATGTCATAATGGTTGTGTAAAATTTTGTATATTTCAAGCATATCCCCATGCAGTCGTCTGAATGCCAAGGTCGGTAGATTGAATATTTCTAGGCGTTTACTGTATGGAAGGTTTTGCATGCCAGGGATAAGCTTGGTGGCTCGCCTCTGTACATTTTCTATTGCATTTATGTGGGTTTTTTTAAATATGGTGCCCATACTACATTGGCATACTCGATATGCGGTCTGACAAGGGATTTGTATAGATGTTTAAAGCTTTTTTTGTCTATGTGGCTAAATGTTCTTCTCATCAGTCCCATAATTTGGTTAGATTTGTTTATTTTTTCATTTATATAATAATCAAAACTTAATCGTTCATCAATCGGCCCCAATATCCTTTTCAGTTGATGAAGCCACTATACTATGGTTATTTGGGTACATTGTGTATTTGTGCGGGATTGTCCTGCGGGTAGAAATACACATACTTTTACACTTGTCAGGATGTAGCTGTAATAATGAGTTTTTTTGTCCATGCACACATAGCGTCTATATCAGTTTGCAAGGAAATACAATCTGTTTGATCAAATATTGACTTAAATAGTTTGGTGTCATCTGCAAACAGGAATATATCGGATCCAGTGGTAATTGTGTCCGGGAGGTCATTAATAGATATCAAAAAGAGCAGAAGGCCGAGGACTGATCCCTGTGGTACACCACTGGTTACATCAGATGGTTTAGAGTGGGTTCCATTGATAACCACATATTGTTTTCTACCCGTGAGAATGCAGGAAATGTCAATTTCCCTTTCTCCGAGATCTAACAATACTCACCATTCTGTTACTTCTGATATACAGCTGGCCCTGACAGCGGCTCTAGGATTATAGACTTAGAAAGCTGTACCGACTCCTGGGAACTGGGTACTCGGCTCCCAACTGCCAAGTACCCGTTTACCATAGAGCTCATATTGTTTGCATAGCCACCAAACAAGAGAAAACTACGGCTTGCCTCCGTGGGGCTGGGAGGCTGGGTCCGTAACAGAATGGTGAGTATTGTTAGATCTCGGAGAAAGGGAAATTGACATTTCCTGCATTCTCCTTCGATCAATACTCACCATTCTGTTACTTCTGATATACACCAGATTTGATCAGTAACCTGGTGGGAAGGGGCAAGCCATAAATGCAAATTTTGCCCCTTGGAGAAAGATTTTAGCCTTCAAACTTGACTAACGGAGACCTTAAAGGATCGTCAAGTTCACGGAACCGAATCACATTCGCGTCACAGCCCCCCCCCCCTTTTTCCTCCAAGAAAAGGGAGAGAACTAACGAACATGTATCTCGCCGGAAAACACAAATATGCCAAGAGGGTTAACTACTCCCTGCATATTCCATGTATTAGCCTGGGAATGAGCATGAATATATAAGATGAATGAACATGATACATATACATGATACAAAAAACTCTCACTTATTGAATTACCTTATGATAATTGGACTTCAGACGTACCGCCTCCAACCATTCACCGGTTCGGCCATCGGTGACACAATCTGGTTGACATCCTCTCGCCTGACCATGCCTGCTTTAGGTTCTTTTCTTACCAAAGTGAGAAAAGGGTGAAAAGCAGTGTGGTCACTAACTATCGTTTCAAAACAGCTAAAGCGAGTGGATTGGCTGAGTCTGACACATCCCTCATATAGTAATCCATGAATGAGGACTCACAGTGCCATTGTGCAATGGCCATGATGTCCTCTAACGAAACACCATTGTAAAGGGCGGTCGAGGAGGCTATTCCTCTGACATTGTGTGCCCTTACGCCTTGCACCTGGTGCACAGTCGCCATCTCGTGAGTAGTCTGAATGCATTCGACCACCCAACGAGAGATAGTATCCATGGATGCGGCGCCATAAGGCTTTTTATGGCAGATCCACAGATGTCTATCGTTCGACCGTAACGAGTCAGTCCGTTTCTTGTACTTAGTCAAAGCACGGACCGGGCACCAGACACTGGCATCACGATCAAACCTGGTTAACTTCGGTATAATGATCGGTTTGCCGGGATATCTCAAAGATTGGTTCTTTTACATAAACTCTGCTCTTGGCAGAAGATGCAGACCTTCTCCAGAAACAATAAATCGGTTCCTCTCTGCCGAAAGCGCATGGATCTCACTGCGCCTTCTAGCTGAGGAAGCTGCCAATAGAAAAAAACGCCTTTAGAGTCAAATGCTTTAGACTAGCCGAACACAACGGTTCGAAAGGGTGCTTGGCCAGTACATTAAGCACTAAAGATAGACTCCAGGCTGGAATGACTACCGGTTGTCTCGGTCGGAGATTGCTCATTCCCTTCAACATCACATTTAACTGGGCCACCTCTGGACTATCCCTGTTGGCTAGACAAGGGATAACTGATGCCAAAGCTGACTTGTATCCAGAAACTGTGATCGGAGCTAGTCCTGAAAAGAACAGCTCACAGAGAAAGTCTGCTATTTGCTGAATAGTGGATTGAAAGGTATCAATACCCTTTTCTTCACACCAGTCTGCAAATCTGTTAACGTTGTTGTTATATGACTTGAAGGTTGACCTCCTTCTCGCAGCCGCGATGAAATCAGCAGCCTGTCGAGAAAAGCCTTCCAACGTGGAACGTTGTTTGATAACATCCACGCAGTCAATTTGAACATTTCGGGACGCTCGTGTAGGAAGCGTCCCTTGGCCTGGGAGATTTTGTTAGGAATCTCGGGCAACTGCACAGGATTTTCCACCAGCAGATCTAGAAGATCCGTGAACCATGCCCTGCTCGGCCAATACGGCGCTATTAGCAGGACCAGACACGGTTCCTCCCTGACCTTCACCAATACCTTCGGTAGAAGAATGGTGGGTGGGTACGCGTAAGCGTGCATCCCTCTCCAGCTTATCGCCAGAGCGTCTGTATCGACGGCATTTGGATCTGGAATCGGCGAGACATATGTCATGATTTGAGCATTTTCCTTTGTGGCGAACAAGTCCACGTTGGGTTTGCCCCAATGCTCGAAGATCCGTCGCAGAACCGGAGGGTTGAGGGACCATTCTGTTGGCAGGATTCTCTGTCTGCGAGACAAAGCATCCGCCAGAATGTTCAATCGGCCAGGAATATGAGCTGCTTTCAAAACAACTGAGTAATTCCTGCACCATTGAATCAAGTGCCACACCCTGATACACAGAGTGGGCGACCTGGTCCCGCCTTGGCGATTTATATATGATACTACTGTCGAATTGTCCGACCGTATCAATATCACCTTGCCCCTGATCATCGGAAGGAACTCTTCCAACACCAGTTCCACTGCCATCATTTCCAACAGATTGATATGCAGCTGACTCTCCGGGAGAGTCCATGTGCCCGAGACCTGGTGTTCTCCCAGGCAGGCACCCCACCCTTCCAGCGATGCATCCGTGTAGACGGACAGCTGGGGTGGGGTAGGTGCAGCGAAACCCCTAATAGGAGATTCTGACGCTGTTTCCACCATAGAAGATGCGATATTATCGGCTCCAAAACTGGCACCAGTTTTGACAGGGGTTCTGTTCTCTGTTTCCACAGAGACATCAGATACAACTGGATAGGCTTTCGCATTAGAGCAGCGTACGGGATAACCTACTCCATGGAGACCATCATGCCCAGCATCTGAAGGAACCGCCTCGCCTGAATGTGGTTTCCCACTCGAAAACTCTTGAGGATGGCTAACAGAGACACCACTCTGGGCTCTGACGGGTAAACCCTGCCCTCCTCGAGGTCGAATCGCATCCCCAAATAAACGAAATGTTGAGTGGGCGTCAACTCGGATTTCTCCTCGTTGACTATGCAGCGTAGATCTGAAAGTAACTTCAGAGTCAGAGCAGTATCCACGTTCAACCTGGCTGCCGAGTCTGCCTTGAGCAGCCAGTCGTCTATGTAGGTGTGTAGCGCCACTTTCTCTTTTCTGAGAAACGCTGTCACCGCAAGGACCACTCTTGTGAAAACCCTCGGAGCTGTCGACAGGCCAAACGGGAGAACTGTAAACTCCCATACTTGATTCTGAAACGCAAATCTCAGAAACCTGTGCCAACTCCGATTCATAGGAATGTGGAAATATGCATTTTTCAGATCGATCGATACACACCACATTCCTTTCCTCAATCCCGCCATTACCGACCTCGGCGTTTCCATCTGGAACCGAGGCGTATGGATAAACCAATTTAATGGCCTGAGATTGAGTATGGGTCTCCATCCCCCTGTGCTCTTGGGGACAAGGAACATGTTTGAATAGAAGCCTGGAGTGTTTCGGTTTGCTGGTTTTATTGCTCCCTTCAGAAGCAAACCCGACACTTCCTTTTGAACGGCTTCTAACTTGTCTGGCTCCCTTCGTACGGGTGTCCAGACAGGTGCCAAAAACAGATTTTGTGGTGGAAAGTCCCACCACTCCGGCATGTAACCATGGGATAACCATCCCAGGACCAGACTGTCTGACGTCACACCTCGCCAGGCCTCGACGAAACGCATGAGCCTTCCACCCACCATAGACGCCTCTACGTCTAACGTGGTTGTCCGAATCGCCCCCCCCCCCCTCTTTCTTAACGAGAGAGAGAGAGAACCATTTCGTTCTAGGCACGACGGGTATAACTGGCACCGCTGTTCCTGTCGCACAGGCGCGGTCCAGGCGGATATGAAGGGAGCTTACGTACCCTCAGGTACGTTTCGGCCCCTTCTGTCCGCCCTTTGAGGCCTTACCCTTACCCTTCCCCTTCCCGCCTCTAGGGCGGTCAGGAGCAACATTGGGGATGGTAGGCGCCTCTACAACCTTCCTGGGCTTCTTCGCCGGCGGCGGCTCCGAAAACCCAGCTGAAGTAGAAGTCGCAACAGGCCTAGCTTTCGCCTTGCTCTTATGCTTCTTCTGCTTCTTTGAAGGTTGTCCCGTTAGCGGTTTCCCCACAGCCCCTAGTGCGTGCGCTTGCCGCACTAGCTCTAGCTGTAGGTTTACTGCTAACCGATTCTGCGCGATACTGGCGGTATCCTCTAAGATGGCCCGCGCTTGGCCACCGAAGATGCTAGGCCCTGTCAGGGGCATCCCAAGAAGACGCTCCCTGACTGCCGTAGCCGGACGCATATGGTCAATGACCATTTGCCTCCTGGATTTCGTCACACGCGCTTGCACCCTTGCCAATGCATCCATCGACAGCACCAGGCCGTCATTGACACATGAAAGCGCCACAGGTGGCACAGGGTGGCCTGCCCCCGCTTCAGCCCACACCGACTGAAGGAGACGATAAGAGTGGTTGACAACGCTCATCGCTGCCCTCACACCCTCATCGCATAGGGACAGGACTTCTGCCTGGTGTACCTGAGACTTGTCCACAAGTGCCGGACCGGGCGGCCCGCCACGGCACTCTGGACGCCCAGTACCCATCGGTCATCCTCCGTGACCGACGGGACTACACCATACCTGTCGTATTCCCCCCACGGAATACGACATCTTGCCCGCACCTCCCTGGAGGCCGCAGGGAGCTGACCCTTGGTCATCAGTTGTTTGCTATAAATAGCATCCAACAATTCTATGAACCCTGGATCCAGTCCCACTGACTGGATCCGGGCCGCGGGCAAAATCCCCTTCCTGATCGACGCAACCGACGGACGGGGCGCATCTTCATCGGCCGTGGCCGAAACCACAGACGGGTCAACCCTGGCTAGCCACGCCAGAGCATCTGACCAATCTACCTCCGATGAAGACACCCCCGCAAACACGTCACCCGTTGACGTGCTCACGGGTCTGCCAGCCACGGCCTCCCGACAAGGAGCCATGGCTGACACGCCAGGCACTCCGGTACCACACGGTTCCGCCGCCACCCCATGAAACACTCCGGTCCATGGGGTAGGTCCGCACGGAAAACCGTACGGACCCGTAGGAGTCGCGGAACCATAGTCGGACACGGGCGCCAACGGCACCCCACATCCGACTGCCGGACCAGGCGAGATAGGTGAGTACCACGCCCGGCCCGGCACACCCGTTCCCGTGACGGCTGGTGCCAAACCAAGCCGCACGTAACCGGTGCACGGTAACGGATTTGCCTCAGCCACAGGCGGAGCCGCTGACCTGGCTTGCGCCAAACCAGACAAATGGAGGCCGGTTCCGTCCAGGATGGAATCAACCTCCATATTCTCCACCTGCGGCTTCACGGGCAACAGCAACCTCTCCTCCTCGGCCTCCTCGTCTTCAGACTCCGAAGAGTCGTCACTAGACGAGTCAACCGTGGAACCGTCCTGGCGGACGGCTCCCACACCTGACGGACCGGCCACCGCTACTGGACCACCCGGAGGTGGCCGCAGAGAAACACAAAACCCATCTGGCTGAAGCTAGCCGGGACTGCCAGGGGGCCGTACGAGATGGCCCCCTCGGTAACCAGTCCAGAATCCTGTCCGAGGACAGGATCCGTACCAGGCATGGGGAAAAACTGCCCCCAACCTTTGGTAGCAGGGACGACACCAGCGTGGGCAGAACGCTATGCAGAAAAACCCTGCATAGCCGGACCAAACCACGCCGGCGGAGCACCCCCACCGGCCGAACCGGGCACTCCACGATTTATTCTCGGACCGCCTGACCCCGCGTCAGACCCAGCCAAGTCCTTCTGGCAAGGAACTTAACCATCATCTCAACGGACCACACTGCACAAACATTACACCTATGATCAATATTACACAGGGAACACCTAAAACAGACATGGTCCTTGAACACGAGACGGACAAACTTATGGCATTCGTCACATGATGGCGGGGCTGGCTTGGCCTATAACATAAGCACAAACCTACAATAAACAACTGGAACGAGACCCGGATGGAAGGCAGACAATTAATTTTCAAATAATTTGACTCATAAATTAACTGTAACACTCCCGCACCCCACCCCGCCACGTTACAACAACGATCGCATTGATTATGACGACAAGAACGAGGCGGGCATTAAACACACCCATAATAGATCATCCAGGATGTGTAACGGCT
Source organism: Chaetoderma sp. LZ-2023a (assembly GCA_034401795.1). Lineage (NCBI taxonomy): Eukaryota > Metazoa > Mollusca > Caudofoveata > Chaetodermatida > Chaetodermatidae > Chaetoderma > Chaetoderma sp. LZ-2023a. Next base: position 40,783,068 of record CM067374.1, on the reverse strand, counting down.
CCAGGAATCATATCGCATAGCATTCGGGGTATATTTACTAATCAATATAAATTATACTCCTAACGAAAGCAGCACGATATGTGAAGAAGACAACAAACTGTATAACAAACTGCTGTATCACACGGTAAAACCGCAGACCACGCATCTACTCAAGAATTTTGAAACCACCGATCATTGCAAACCGATCGTGATCGCACGTAAACTTGATCATTCTAAAGTTTCCGGTACCATTTTTAGTACGCAGCACCCAGAACAAGATGCGCGAATTAATGACAAATTTTTCTTCACATGAACATCCGAGCGACCGAGTGTGACGTCACCCGCTCGGATCCTACGGAGAACGACGTCAGCCGATATTCGTGTTAGAAATACTGTATCATAACACCTATTTTCATATCTGCCGATCGCCTGTTGGGGGTTAAAGAAGGCGATCGTCTGGCATATATCGTTGTTAGCACACGTCCCAGATTCTATGGGGTCAGAAATTGGAACATGCGACACAGCGAAATTTAGAGACCTAAGTCTTTTAACTATGGATAATAAAGAACGATACAACCTGGTTATCTTCGGCGGTATTCTCCATAGTATCCTTTAGTTAATCCTTTCACGAACACACAAACTATCACAGATTAATGACGTAGATTTTCTTTCACAAAAAACACTAAAATCCTCAATGCAGAAAGCATGTATTGCTCTTGTTGCTATGCAAACAAGAATGAGCTCTATGGTAAACGGGTACTCAGCAGTTGGGAGCCGAGTACCCGGTTCCCCGGAGTCGGTAAAGCTTTCTAAGTCTATAATCCTAGAGCCGCTGTCAGGGCCAGCTGTATATCAGAAGTAACAGAATGGTGAGTATTGATCGAAGGAGAAATGATTTTATCCAATTTAGTTGTGTTCCTAGTATGCCGTATGTAGGTAATTTTGCAAGCAGACGTTTGTGGGGAACTTTATCAAATGCCTTCATGAAGTCAAAATATACAACATCGACCATGCCTTTATTATCGAGTGTCTCCATCCATTTTTCTAGAACCACCAAGGATTTGTTGAACAGCATGGAAAATGGGAGACTAAGCACATGGCGTAATTCATATAATAATCGAGGATGGATTTTGTCAGGACCAGGTGATTTTGAGGTTTTGAGGTTAGAAAACTTAGTTTTCACCATTTCCGGAGTAATATGAATATCCAGGTCATTGCAATAATTTCTAGGTGGGATTGATAGAGGTTCGCTTTCAGGTTCTGTGGTAAGTACTGATTAAAAATAATCAGCAAGTACTTCTACCTTCTCTGTGTCATCTTTAGTATATATGACATCATTAGTGCAGCTGCTTAGTAACTGTAGGTCTGGGATGCCTGACTTAACCGTAGTCTTATTCCAGAATTTTTTCGGATTTTGTTTTACACATTTGGAGATATCTTTCTCATACAATTTTACTGATTTTCTGGTAGCCATTCGCACCTGGTTTCTTACCGACAGTATTCAATGTAAGTCGAGTTACTGCCTGTATTCAGATATTTCTTCCGAATCCTCTTCTTCTTATTTATCTTTGCTCTGTTAATTTTGCTAAGAGGAAATATATATTTTTGTTATTAATCTTTCGAATAGGTACATATTTATTTTCTGCTTGTAAAGACATTTGGGAGATTCTATTCCACATATCGTTTATATCAACGGATCCATTCAGATATTGTTCCCAGTTTATGTTCATGAACTCGGTCATGTCTTGATAGTCAGCTTTGTCGTAGCCCAATTTACTTTTATGGTTAGAATTTGTATTGTCACTTAGGTGAACTGTGGTTTTTATCATAGAGTAATCACTTTTTCCTAGCGGTGCACTAATGTGTATATCATCCACTAGATCTGGGTTATTTGTTAAGAGTAAATCCAATATTGATGGTGTAGCGGTTCCTCGCCCACGGGTTGGTGTTGTTACTAGTTGATGGAGAAAGCAGTCACGTATTGTTTAGATAAAATTAAATGTGAAATCTAGTGAGTGTGAAACGCTACTGGTTGATGAGGTTACAGGCCATTTAATATGTGGAAGATTAAAATCACCTAAAATAATAGTGTGTATATTACTAGAACATATGGTACGTAATATACTGCAGAGTTCAACAGTATTCTGATTATTTGAATTTGGACTTCTGTATATTACTTCAATTCTTACTGTTTCATTTTTAGATCGCATGTCACACACTATGTGTTCTTGGAAGGAATTGTGGGTATAGCTTAGTCGTCTATGTGACATGGAGGACTTTATATACATGAGGATGCCTCTGCCTTCAGTAGTGGTGACATTTACTTCTTCTATGTTGTATCCATTTAGATTATAATTGGCTAATGCTGGTTGTGTTTTGTAGTTTTTCGGTTTGACTTCTGTGATAATTATAACATCAGATGGTTTGTCTTCAATTATATAAAGTAATTCATTCCGTTTTTCTGGTGTGAAGACATCAGTGTTCGTGTACACAATTGTCATGTCATTAACAGTACCTAAGCTTTTATAATTATTTATATTTAAATTAATGTCTGTATTTTTAAAATTGTTAATATTTACATATATGTTATCATTAACCCCATTGTCATTGGAATCGTCTGTTATTACTCTACCCGTTCCCTGCGTGTGTATGGTGTCAGTGCACACATCCAGTGTGCATGCACTTGATTCAGGGTAGTCATACTGATTGTGGGTAGCCACGACAACTGTTTTTGCATCTGTAAATTCATCTGATAATCTTGTGTATCTATTGTACAAGCCAATATTATTTTTCTCAATATTTATACACGTGTCATCTGGTATATTAGATTGGGTGGTTGATCTATTTACAAAATAACTATCTACAGTTAACAGTGGTAGTATGCCTGAGTTGCATTGTAAGTCCTGGCTTGGTTGTACCTGCCCTTGGTGTAAGTGTACGTATGTACGTATACAAACGTATCCTCTTCTGCTGGTTAGGCTAGTAAGCCTGTAACAGATCTTCACTTTCTTCTTGAACCTGGGTTTCATTAACCTGTTTAACTGATTGGGTGCGGATGGGTGAGATCGGGAACTGAATTGTATAGAGGTTCTCTCGGTAGTGCTTATCAATCCTTCCTTTAAAGGCGTTAGGTGTTGGAGCTGTCACTACGTGATCAGGTAGACTATTCCAATGCTTGTTCACTCGTATGCTAAAGAACCTCTTTCTGATATCACTGCAGAAGCGTTGTTTGGTCAGTTTGCATCTGTTCCCTCTTGTGCGATCACCTACATCTGATGGCAGTAGATGCTCCCGATTGACGTTGTACATATTGTGCGTGTATTTTTGTTTCTACGTGAAAGCTCTGGAGAGACAGATTGTCTGTTTCACCACAGTGTGTTTCTGCTAAGCAGATAATATCAAAGTTTTTGGTTTGGGCTACAATGTCAGGGTAATTTAGCTTGCATTTCCTCTGGCCGCTTGCACTTGTACTTTTAAAAGCGCCATCAATGTTCCAAAAGACAAATATAAGGCTATTCATTCACGCTCCTTTAGAGTAAGGTAAGTATCAGCAAATAGGATGATGTAGTTTGGTTTTCCCAGTGTTGACCAGTGGTTTACACTCGAACGACGAATATACAAACATGTCAGCGGACGAAGATACCGAGTTACGAGATTTGGTTTCACAAACCCTTGAAAGAAATGGTGTTCTCGGCAAGATTAGGGTAATTTTGTTTCACAGAATAAACTACATTAGAGCACTCTTTGTGAATCACATATAATATCAACGCATAAAGTGTCATCGTATTATTTCGGGTTTAGACATGTTTGTTTTCTTAATCTTATCATATCATAATCATTCCATAACCATTGCGTTCTCTATATTTGCGCATCCCCGCATTTTGCGCATATCTTCGCAACTGAGGTCTGTTTTGACGAGTGACGGATTCAGTTAATTTCACAAACCAAGTTCGTGCCTGGTACCCCGTATCTTGTGTTCCCTGTATTCGCACATCCCCTTTCTGTGCATACGTGTTCAAACTCTTGTGAGAGTCCCTCACGATCGGCACGCACACATATTGATTCACATGTCAATCTATGGTTATTCATTTTGCTCATACAAGACTTTCTCCGCCTGAAATAGTGAAACTACTTGTCAATATAGGTTTAAAGCAGCGCTGTTGATTTCTGACACTAAAATATTAATTCGAAATTGTCATATCTATCGCAAAAATTGTTCTTAGAAACATAAAATTTGAAGGTGTGTGTGATTAAATAATATCAGATGACATTTTCTTCCCCTTTAAGAATAGCGGAGACGTTTTACGCAGTCAGGGTCGCCATTTGTCAAACCGATCTTTCAAATATGATACATGTAACCATTGGTTAATCTTCAGTAACGATGCATTTATGTGAAACATATGTTAAAGATGTGGTAGCATATGCTGCACAACACATACTTTTTGGCCATGCGCAAAAAGTGGGTACACCATTGGATTCGGTAGCTTTCCATTTTGTGCTGTATTTTACGCTTTCATACAGGTGAATAAGATCCTAACCAAGTTTCTTATATTTATTCAACAATTAAAATTTATGCTCAGACTTTGATAGGAGGCGATAATCCAAACATGCACAATATGTGGGTACCATAGGATACAGTTTTCACAACATGAACTGTGCACAGGTCACTGAAATTTTGCATACTTGTTTGACTGGAAGTTATTACATTACCATACATACAGTAATTGCTTCTAATCAAATAAGTTGCAAAATCTGCAACTTCGGCTGTGTGTGTAAATATATGTTAAACTTGTATATAGTATTGGTTTTCCGCGTGTGTGAATATGTTTGTGATTGGGCACGTGTGTGTGCGTGCGTGTGCGCTTATGTGTATACGTGTGTGCGTGCGAGCATGTGTGCGCGTGTGTCAGTTTCCATGTGTGGGAATGCATGTGTGCGTACAATGATGTGTAAAATATGTCGATTTCAAACATATAGTGTATAAACTGTACATTCTAATATATCCTGTACATAAATATTTTATATATAATAGTTATTGAAGGCCCTGGGGAAGACCAGAGATATTGTATCACTGACTGGATTACCTTCATAAAATAAAGATTATTATTATTATTATATTCCTCTGGAGTGCCAGCCATGAAACTGGTCCGTGGAAAACGAGGTCTTTCGCCAAAACAGGTCCTTGATCGTGATCGACATGAACACATACTGATTCACATTTCGTCATCATCATCATCATTTTACGAGGCATAAGCCTTTGGCTTGTTATTGCCTCAGTGTTTTTTATTGTTGTATAGCTAGCTCAGTTCAATTCAAAAGATTGTTCTATTAAATAGATCTATCTAGTTTGTATTTGGATGATTTAACCAATGCCGCTCAATTAAGTCTCCTCGAAACCATCAGTATATCAGTGACATTAGATTTAAAACTTTAGCTATTTTTTGGGAAATGCTATGATGCAGATGGGTGTTCCCCTCGTCAGTTGTGGTGTGCCACCTACACTCATGGTCACACCATGCTGCGCCTAGCAATTGTTTACATGTCCACTTGTTGAGGCTGTGGTAGGTCTAATTGCTGTTATTTTCATTCTCTGTGCTTATCACCATCCGAGTCCCCTCCTCTAGGCAAGTGTCTCTTCATGCAACCACAAAGTGATTATCTACCGGTAATTGGAATCGCTACTGAGCATGTTCTTGTCTATGCAGAGGCGCCTCCAAAATCAGTCCGCTGTATTGGCAGAATTGCAGTATGACTTTGTGGTGGTCTGATAAGCATATGGCCTGTTCAATGTGTTTATCGCTATCCGGGTCTCCTTCTCTATGCTAGTGTCTATGCAAATCATGTTTAGTCAATATCATGAAGACTTTCTTTGAAATGCTTGTCTAGTTTACTTTTGAAGGATTCAACCATTGGTGCCTCTATAACTGTTGCTGGCAGTTAATTCCAATAGGGTACCACTCTGTTAGAGAAAAAGTATATGCGAATATCCTTAGTGCTGCGTTTCATGTTGAGCTTGAACTTATGTCCTCTAGTCTGTGTATTAGTGGAGAGTTCGAAGAAGCTGCTTTTGTTAATGTTGTACATATCATTAAGGATTTTGTATGTTTCGATTAAGTCGCCTCGAAATCATCTGTATTTCAATGACATTAGATTTAGGGTTCTGAGCCTTTTTGTGTAGCTGTAGTCTCTAATTTGTGGTAATAACTTTGTTGCCCGACGTTGTACTCTTTCTAATAGCTGGGATTGTCGTTTAAATCTTGGTGACCATGTCAAGTTACAGTATTCAAGAATAGGTCTTACTAAAGATTTGTGGTGTGAAGTAAGTGTAGATGGCTCTATACAGGAAAACGGTTCTTTTGCTTATTCCTACTCTACTATTCATTTGCTTTACATGCGATGTTATTTATGTGTATATCAAAAGAAAGGTCTGTGTCGATATGCACTCCCAAATCCTTTTCCAGCTGTGATGTAGATATTGGCTGTATGTGGGAGGTACCAGTTGCCATAGAGTATTGGATTCGGGAACTGTTACTGCCAAAATGTAAGACATGCGTTTTACTTGTATTGAAGCCTAGTTGCCATGTCCGGGACCACTCGCATACCTTGTCTATGTTATCTTGGATGTCATTGGTGGATGGGTCTCCATATATTTTCGTGTCATCGGCAAATACTTTGCAGTGGCAGGTTAGTGATTCTGGTAGATCATTTATGTAAATTGGAAAACGGACAGGCCCCAGAACACTTCCTTGTGGTACGCCACTGGTTACATCTTCCCAATCTGATGTTGTATCATTAATTCTTACTCTTTGTTTTCTATTGGTTAAATAGTTTTCTATCCACTCGGTTACTTTATTTCTTATACCGTAGCTTTGCAATTTTGATTGGAGTCTTTTATGTGGTACTGTATCGAAAGCCTTGGAGAAATCCAGATATACAGCATCAACAAATTCTTCTGCATCAAGTTTAGTCGTTATGTATTTAAGATACTCTAGTAATAGAGTTTTTCATGATCTGTTATGTCTGAAACTGTGCTGGCATGTAGAGAATAGGTTGGCTTCTTCCAAATAGTTTACGATACTGTCCCTAGCAAATGACTCAAGGGCCTTGCACAGGGTGCAGGCAAGGCTAATTGGTCTGCAGTTATTTGGATTTGAACCATTCTTGTATATGCAGCACAGATTTGCATATTTCCAGATGTTTGGTATTACACCTTCAAGAGATTTGTTAAAGATGATGCATAAAGGTACACTAATTTCCGTGGCTACTTCGATTAGTATTCTCACTGGAATTTCGTCTGTTCACCAACTGAACTACAATTGCTACAGCTTAGGACTTCATTAAACATTTTACACATATCATCGGCTTGTTCACTATTAATAGATAAAACTTTCTTTTTACTGGCTTAACATGGGTTTTAAATGGAACAAAACAGTTCTTCTGAAGGTCTTCAAACTTAACTAGGTAGGTTTTCTCATGATGGAGACATATTGTATTACTTGCAGTTTAAAGATGCTAAGGTAGTCCTTCGCTATAGCAATTATAGTTCAGTTGGTGAGTATTACTCTAGTGACATCAGATCTGTTTTACGAGAATAGGTGAGTTTATGGCAGTCATCCTGCAGATTGAGCATGGTACCCACAGAACAGGGAGATAACCATGCAATCTTCACTTAGTTCACTATTGGTACACTGTGTTATGGTAGAGAATATAAAGCACCTTGAAAATAAAAGTTCTGTTCTCAGATTTTACCATATGGGTCTGTGAATCATAATGTCATCTGAAAATAAAAAATAGAAATATTACACTATGTGCAAAGTCTACGTTATGTTATGTATTGTAACCCATCACAAATCCCCCACATTTCCCGGCTTTGGCATTTTGACCCGACTGTAGGGGGGGGGGGGGGGGGAGTCAAATATAAGTGTCATCTCACAGTCCGTAATCATATCAGTAACTCACATTTAACACATTCGGTTGAAGACGGACGAATGGACAGACAGACGGAGGAGATTACAATATGTTCAAATACCTCTGGTGAAGAAACCTATCGAGATTGACAATGATACAAACTCCAAGATGGCTGCCAGCCACCGGTGGCCATCTTGAAAATTGGTTTCCAAATGATAACTCTGTTACCGTTTATTGGATCCCTTTGAAACTTCATTGGGTGGTTGGACTAGGTGTGGAGAAGAAACCTATCGAAATTGACGATGATCCGAACTCCAAGATGGCCGCCATGCGGTCAAGGTTATGGGGGTCAAAGCTCACGGTATAATCTTTGTTAACATTTTACGTTAAATTTTTGCACTAAACAAAAGTTATTGCCTTATATCTCAGCAATGCCTGATCCAATTGGAACCAAACTTGGATACATGGTGATATACATTGAATGGAAGCAGCCCACCGATAAAGCCGTCATGACGTTAAGGTTATGAGGTCAAAGGTCACAGTATAATCCTTTTTAATATTTTACGTTAAGTTTTTGCGTTAAACAAGTTATTGCCTTATATCTCAGCAATGCCTGATCCAATTGGAACCAAACTTGGATACATGGAGATATACATCAAAAGGAAGCAGCCCACTGATGCAGGCATCATGAGATCAAGTTTATGGTGTCAAAGTTCAGGGTATAATCTTTGTTAATATTTTATGTTTAGTTCTTGCGTTAAACAAAAGTTATTGCCTTATATCTCAACAATGCCTGATCCAATTGGAACCAAACTTGGATACATGGAGATATACATCGAAAGGAAGCAGCACGCTGATGCAGGCATCATGTGTTCACGGTTATGGGGTCAAAGGTGGCCATCTTGAAAATTGGTTTCCAGATGATAACTCCGTTATTGTTTATCGGAATGCAATGAAACTTCATATGGTGGTTGGACTACCTCTGGGGAAGAAACCTATTGAGATTGAGAATGATCCAAAATCCAAGATGGCCACCAGCCACCCGTGGCCATCTTGAAAATTGGTTTCTCGATGATAACTCCGTTACCGTTTATCGGATCGCTTTGAACCTTCATAGAGTGGTTGGACTAGGTCTGAGGAAGAACCCTATCGAAATGACAATGATATTAAATCCAAGTTTTTGCGTTGAACAAAAGTTATTGTCGTATATCTCAACAATGCCTGATCCACTTGGAACCAAACTTGGGTACATGGAGATATACATCGAAAGGAAGCAGCCCACTGATAAAGCGGTCATGACATCAAGGTTATGGGGTCAACGGTCACAGTATAATTTTTATAAACATGATGTCTGCATTAGCAAGGCTTCTTGCATAGCGTCCTTCCTACGCTGGTGTCGTCCCTGCTACTGGAACCTGTGTTTGGTACAGACCCTTCCTTGGACAGGGTTCGGGACTGGCCACTGAGGGAGCTGTCTCGTACGGCTCCCTGGCAGTCCCGTCGGGCTCCGGCCTGATGGGTTCTGTCTCTCTGCGGCCACCTCCGGGTGGTCCAGTAGCGGTGGCCGGTCCGCCAGACATGGGAGGTGTCCACCAGGACGGCTCCAGTGCTTCCTCATCTGGTGACGACTCTTCGGAGTCTGAAGACGAGGAGGCAGCCGAAGAGAGATTGCTGCGGCCTAAGATGCTGCGGGTGGAGAGCATGGAGGTCCATCTGTCTGGCTTGGCGCAAGCCATTACAGCGGGTCTGCCCATGGTTGAGGCCACTCCGGTACCGGGCACCGATCCCGTGCTGGTTGGTTTGCCGCCAACTGACACGGTGACGGGTGTGGCTGACCAGGCATGGTATACACCTATCTCGCTTGGTCCAGCGGTCAGGCAGGGGGGTGCCATTGGCACCCGTGCTTGGCCACGGTTCCTCAACCTCTACGGGTCCGCACGGTTTTCCGTGTGGGCCTACTTCACGGACTGGTGTTTTCCATGGGGTGGCGGTGGAACCGTACGGTCCCGGAGTTCCTGGCGTATCAGCAATGGCTCCTAGCCGGGAGGCCGTTGCTGGTAGGGTTGTGAGCACATCAACTGGTGACGTGTTCACGGGAGTGTCCTCGGAGACAGACTGGTCGGAGGCTCTGGCTTGGCTAGCCAGGGTGGACCCATCTGTGGTTTCGACCACGGCCGAAGAGGATGCACCCCGTCCATCAATTAGGACAGAGATCTTGCCCGCAGCTCGGATCCAGTCTATTGGACTGGATCCAAGGTTTATGGAGTTTTTGGATGCTATTTATAGCAAGCAGCTCCTGACCAAGGGCCAGCTCCCTGTGGCCTTCAGGGAGGTGCGGGCGAGGTGTCGTATCCAACAGGGGCAATATGACAAATATGGTGTTGTACCAGCGGTCACTGAGGATGATCGCTGGGTACTTGAGGTCCAGAGTGCTGAAGCGGGTGGCCCCCGCTCCGGCGCTGGTGGACCCAGGTTCACCATGAGGAAGTCCTGACCCTATACGAGGAGGGGGTGATAGCAGCAGTGAGTGCTGTAAATCACTCTTATCGCCTTCTTCAGTCGGTGTGGGCTGAAGCAGGGGCAGGCCACTCTGTGCCACTTGTGGCGCTATCGTATGTGAATGACGGCCTGGTGCTGTCCATGGACGCTTTGGCAAGGGTGCAGGCGAGAGTGACAAAGTCTAGGAGGCAGATGGTCCTTGACCATATGCGTCCGGTTACCGCCGTTAGGAAGCGTCTTCTTGGGACGCCCCTTACTGGCCCTAACATCTTTGGTGGCCAAGCGCGGGCCACCTTAGAAGACACTGCCAGCATCGCGCAGAATCGGTTAGCGGTGAATCTGCAGCTGGAACTAGTGCGACAGGTGCACGCACTAGGGACTGTAGCCAAGCCGCTAACCGGGCAACCTTCTAAGAAGCAGAAGCATAAAGGCAAGGCAAAAGCCAGGCCTAGTGCTGCTTCTGCTTCTACTGGGTCTTCTCAGCCGCCTCCGGCCAAGAAGGTTGTGGGGGCTCCTACCCACCCCAATGTTGCCACTGACCGGCCGAGAGGCGGGAAGGGCAAGGTGCTACCAGAACATTCCAGGCTTCTATTCAAACATGTTCCTTGTTCCTTGGGGGTGGAGACCCGTTCTCAATCTCAGGCCATTAAATTGGTTATCCATACACCTCGGTTTCAGATGGAAACTCCGAGGTCGGTAATGGCAGGATTGAGGAAGGGAATGTGGTGTGTATCGATCGATCTGAAAGTTGCATATTTCCACATTCCAATGAACAGGAGTTGCCACAGGTTTCTGAGATTTGCATTTCAGAATCAGGTGTGGGAGGTAGTCCTCCCATTTGGCCTGTTGACAGCTCCACAGGTTTTCACCAGAGTGGTCCTTGCAGTGACAGTGTTTCTCAGAAGAGAGAACGTGGCGCTTCACACCTACATGGACGATTGGCTTATCAAGGCAGACACGCCAGCCAAGTTAGAGGTGGATACTGCTCTGACTCTGAAGTTGCTTTCAGATCCAGGCTGGATAGTCAGTAAGGAGAAATCCGAGTTGACACCCACTCAACAGTTCGTTTATTTAGGGATTTAATCTCGAGGAGGGCAGGGTTTACCCGTCAGAGCCCAGAGTGGTGTCTCTGTTAGCCATCCTCAAGAGTTTTCGATTGGGAAACCACATTCAGGCGAGACGGTTTCTTCAGATGCTTGGCATGATGGTCTCCATGGAGAAGGTAATCCTGTACGCTGCTCTGATGCAAAGACCTATCCAGTTGTATCTGATGTCTCTGTGGAAACAGAGAACAGAACCCCTGTCAAAGCTGGTGCCAGTTTTGGAGCCATTAATGTTGCATCTTGTATGGTGGAAAAAGCGTCAGAATCTCCTAGTAGGAGGGATGGGGGGGGGTTCCCTGCCTGGGAGAACACCAGGTCTCGGGCACATGCCAGCTGCATATCAATCTGTTGGAAATGATGGCAGTGGAACTGTCATTGGAAATGTTTCTTCCAAAAGTCAGGGGCAAGGCGATATTGATACGGTCGGACAACTCGACAGTAGTATCATACATAAATCACCAAGGCGGGACCAAGTCACCCACGCTATGTATGAAAGTGTGGCACTTGATTCAATGGTTCAGGAATTACTCGGTTATTTTGAAAGCAGCTCACATTCCTGGGCGATTGAACATTCTGGTGGATGCTTTGTCTCGGAGACAGAGGATTCTGCCAACAGAATGGTCTCTCAACCCTCCAGTTCTTCACAGGATCTTCGAGCATTGGGGCAAACCCAACGTGGACTTGTTCGCCACAAAGGAAAATGCTCAAATCATGACTTATGTCTCGCGATTCCAGATCCAAATGCCGTCGATACAGATGCTCTGGCGATAAGCTGGCGAGGGATGCACGCTTACACGTACCCACCCACCATTCTTCTGCCGAAGATATTGGTGAAGATCAGAGAGGAACCGTCCTGATAATGGAGCCATTTTGGCCCAGCAGGTTGTGGTTCACGGATCTTCTAGATCTGCTGGTGGACAATCCAGTGCAGTTACCCAAGATTCCGAACATAATCTCCCAGGCCAAGCGACACTTCCTACACGAGCGTCCCGAAATGTTCAAATTGACTGCGTGGATGTTATCAAACAACGTTCCACGTCGGAAGGCTTTTCTCGACAAGCTGCTGATTTCATCGCGGCTGCGAGAAGGAGGTCAACCTTCAAGTCATATAACAACAAGGTTAACAGATTTGCAGACTGGTGTGAAGAAAAGGGTATTGATACCTTTCAATCCACTATTCAGCAAATAGCAGACTTTCTCTGTGAGCTGTTCTTTTCAGGACTAGCTCCCGTCACAATTGCTGGATACAAGTCAGCTTTGGCATCAGTTATCCCTTGTCTAGCCAACAGGGATAGTCCAGAGGTGGCCCAGTTAAATGTGATGGTGACGGGAATGAGCAATCTCCGACCGAGACAACTGGTAGTCATTCCAGCCTGGACTCTATCTTTAGTGCTTAATGTACTCGCCAAGCACCCTTTCGAACCGTTGCGTTCGGCTAGTCTAAAGCATTTGACTCTAAAGGCGGTTTTTCTATTGGCAGCTTCCTCAGCTAGAAGGCGCAGTGAGATCCATGCGCTTTCGGCAGAGAGGGACCGATTTATTGTCTCTGGAGAGGGTCTGCGTCTTCTGCCAAGATCAGAGTTTATGTCAAAGAATCAATCTTTGAGATATCCCGGCAAACCGATCATTATACCGAAACTAACTAGGTTTGATTGTGATGCCAGTGTCTGGTGCCCGGTCCGTGCTTTGACTAAGTACAAGAAACGGACTGACTCGTTACGGTCGAACGATAGACATCTATGGATCTGTCATAAGAAGCCTTATGGCGCCGCATCCATGGATACTATCTCTCGCTGGGTAGTCGAATGCATTCAGACTACTCATGAGATGGCGACTGGGCACCAGGTGCAAGGCGTAAGGGCACACGATGTTCGAGGAATAGCCGCCTCGACCGCCCTTTACAATGGTGTTCCGTTAGAGGACATCATGGCCCTTGCACAATGGCACTGTGAGTCCTCATTTACGGATTACTATATGAGGGATGTGTCAGACTCAGCCAATCCACTCGCTTTAGCTGTTTTGAGACGATAGTTAAGTGGCCACACTGCTCTTCACCCTTTTTTCACTTCGGTTAGAAAAGAACCTAAAGCAGGCATGGTCGAGCGTGAGGATGACAACCAGATTGTGTCACTGATGGCCGGACCAGTGAATGGTTGGAGGCGGTACGTCTGAAGTCCAGGTATCATACGGTAATTCATTAGTGAGAGTTTTTTGTATTATGTCTATATATCATGTTCATTCATCTTATATATTCATGCTCATTCTCAGGCTAATACATGTGGATATGCAAGGAGCAGTTAACCCTCTTGGCATATTTGTGTTTCAGGCGAGATACATGTTCGTGAGTTCTCTCCCTTTTCTTAGGAGAAAAAAAGGGGGTGCCAGTGACGCGAATGTGATTCGGTTTCGATAACTTGACGGTCCTTTTAGGTCTCCGTTAGTCAAGTTGTTAAGTCTAAAATCTTTCTCCAAGGGGCAAAAGTAGCATTTATGGCTTGCCCCTTCCCACCAGGTTACTGAACAAATCTGGTGTATATCAGAAAGTAACAGAATGGTGAGTATTGATCGAAGGAGAATGCAGGAAATTTCTATTTCCCTTTCTCCGAGATCTAACAATACTCACCATTCTGTTACGGACCCAGCCTCCCAGCCCCACGGAGGCAAGCCATGGTTTTCTCTTGCTTGGTGGCTATGCAAACAATATGAGCTCTATGGTAGACGGCTACTCGGCGGTTGGGAGCCAGGTACCCGGTTCCAAGGAGTCGGTAAAGCTTTCTAAGTCTATAGTCCTAGAGCCAGCTGTCAAGGCCAGCTGTGTATCAGAAAGTAACAGAATGGTGAGTATTGTTAGATCTCGGAGAAAGGGAAATTGAAATTTCCTGCATGCTATGGTTTCACCCTGAGAAATGTAAAGTAATAACATTTGGTAGAAGTCAGAGAGATGAGACGAGGGATTAGTTCATGAGAGGTGAGAGTGACGAAGGCTCAAAGCACAGACTGACTAAGATCAACAAAGAGTAGGATGTCGGTGTCGCAGTGGATGGCCAGCTCTCATTCAACGATAACATAAATGAGAAGGTCAACAAGGCAAAAATGATGGGGCTGATCCAGCAGACATTCGTGCACCTAGACATGGAGAATTGCTTATGGCTGTACAAGGCACTGGGTAGACCCCATCTTGAATATGCTAATGCAGTGTGGCATCCATTGCAAAAGAGAGCCACAAAGCTGATACCAGAGTTAAGGGACCTTAACTATGAAGAGCATCTGGAGAAAATGAGGCTACCAACATTAACTTACGGTAAGCTGAGAGGCGACATGATTGAGGGCTTTAAGATGCTGAGTTGGGTGTGTGACAGAGAGGTCACTCCAGAGGTCCCACTCACAAAGTAAAAAAACAAGGAGGCATCACATGAAAATCTTCAAGATAAGAGCATGGACAAGGCTGAGACAGAACAGTTTCTGTATACGGATTGCAGAGCCATGGAACAGTCTACCTGAATCAGTAGTGAGTGCTCCAACAGTAAAAGCATTCAAAGCATGACTGGGCAGACATTGGAAGTAGCAAGAGATTGTGTACAAGTTTGATGCAGAACTCAGTATCTACACCTCGAGACACAGCGCATCAGTTATGTTAGACAATTGTGAAGGCGGCTATCTGGACACATGGGACAATCCTTTTGTCCAGTAATCACATGAGGTGGTATGAGGTGACAAAAATGATGAAACAGCTCAAGTTGGATTTAATCTACAGTCCATAAGACAAGACAACAAAGTCACCATACTGTACAAGTTGGTGAATGACTTTGTCGAGTCTGCAGACTACAAGGCAAACTACAGACACATGCTGCTAGAACAACAGGGCATGAAGCCAAATTCCTAACCCCTAGATCACTTACAGAAGCTCAGCATCATTTATTCCTGCCATCAGCCATCTGTGTCTGGAATACACTTCTACGGGCAGTGAAAACAGCAGCTGACCTTCCGTCCTTCAAGCTGGGACTGCAGGCAAACGGTGCTCACCAATATGTACAAAATGGCATTGTTTTTAATTGTAAATAAGAGAGAGCAACAAGAGCTGCAGTCAGACTTATATAAGCTTCAGGACTGAGCAGATGAATGGCTGCTGAGGTTCCATCCCGATAAGTGTAAGGTTATGAAGGCGTGCAAACAGTGTGAAGATGTAGAGAGAATATGTCATGTCCCTGTTGAGATGATAGATCATAACCTTGGCAGAGTGATCAATGAGAAGGTCGCAAACATTGACAGCAGGCTAACCGAACAGTATGTAAATGAAAAAGTGAACAAGGCGAAAAACCATCATCATCATCATCATCATCATCATCATCATCAGTTTCTCGGGACATAAGCCTAGGGCTTTATTGTCCTGGTCATTACATGTTGTTTTTAAGGCTTACCTTGGTGTGGTGTATGGGAATGAGCCAGCGTATACCTGGACCCAGCTAGCTTCAATTGTGTGTACATGGCACTGGTGCATCCGCACCTTGAGTATGTGAATGCAGTATAGCACCCACTTAGGAAAGAAGATGTAGTCATCATTGAAGAGCCAATATACATTTATAATTATATCTCACCATAACCTACCAGGTCAAGGGGGAATGACATGACTACCAGGAAACCATGGTGTCATTGTTACCTCAAGCACACAGATAAGGTGGGCTTATCCCACCATTCTCGTAAGCTGTCGCCACATTACAAACTCAAATCTACAACTTACTATCTAGTGGATAGTAAGTTGTAGATTTGAGTTTGTAATGTGGCGACAGATTACGAGAATGGTAGGACAAGCCCACCTTATCTGTGTGCTGGAAGTTTGGGGTCGAGTACACGCAGCTGGGGTCGAGTACTTTGGCAAAGTACTTGAGGCTGAGTACAAGTACATGTAAACAGCACCACCATCCACCAAATTTGCTGTATATTGTGCGCCAGTTTCTCTGCTCTAGATATAATAGAAGATGGAATATTGCCATCAGTGTGGTAGGTGTAAATTTAGGAGAGCTATGCCACGATGAAAAGCATGAAATGAACCGAAATAGATGATCCCTACCAGATCACAATCAGCTTGAACATTCATCTGATATTCTTTTTCTCAGTGAACATATCGGATGTCGATAGTCTACCTCAAACAAAATACTTGTCTACAGTCATATCCACCAACAACTTTCTCACTCTAATACTGCTATGTTATTGTTGAGCACCCCCTCCCCCTCCTCCCATCCCCTCCCACCCCCACTCCCAATGTACCATATTAAAATCCCTGTATCTACAATAAACATCCTAGATGGAAGACAATTACAAAATATTATGAAGATCGTTTATATGTAGAACACTCTAGGACAAAATGATACAAATATATCTGTTGTTCCGTCCTGTGCTTACGCCTATACAGGTGTTATTATTATATTACAGATATTTATATCAGCTGTCACCGTATATATTGTAATGTCTTGTTTTATGTGTAGGGGGGCCATCGATTCATAGGCTCTGCCTTTGATGGACTGCCAGAATGTGATGTATATATCCTATATATTAAGCATGAAATAAATAATTTTGAATCTTGAATCATGTACTTTTTAGCAATTGTACTGATTCTGAGTATGAGTACATTGCAAATGTACTTGAGTACGAATACAAGTATATATTAATACCAAACTGTCATCCATGGTGGCTATGGATGGGGTGTGGGATAACAGCCATACTATAATATTGCCCTGTGCGTGCTATATGGGGTGGAGTTGCTGTGAATTTTGTAGTATACATGTAGATATAAAATACAGCTTCTGTAGTGGCGTTTCCCTCTATTTATTTACAAAACAGAGGTATGTTGTTCAATATTTTGAATATAATCAGACTAAATGTTGTTGCTACCATCGGCGGCATTAGCTCCCAGCCAAATTAGTGTCAAAACATTTCACAGAATATTTACTAATGCTTTCAACGATACAGACAAAATAACAAATTCATTACAATAAGAAATAACCAGTTGAATATTAAAAAAATAATTGGTTGTAAGTTGCTCATACCTTAGGCACCAATTACTTCCAGTCAAATTGTTTTCTAAATGGTTAACAGAACATTTCTTACTTCATAAAGAATTTGCTGAATTCCTGGCATCATTGCTATGAATGTATAATTTACGGGTTCATCAGTGAAAGGGATAAATTAGAAATAATCTACTTCATATAAATAATGTAGTAATGTTGAATATTTTGAACTTGATTTCACTGATAAAGAGTACTGCTGATGGCAGCATTCGCTTCCACTCAAAATATTCAACATTGAACTTTATTGTTAAAATAGTTTATGTAATATTAACATTGATTAACCCTTTAACCATTACATTTTTCCATACATTTTTTTCATTGAAATTTTTAAAATTTACCGTGCTAGAATAACTGCCTTTCTTATCGAGCCAGTTATTCCAGTGTTAAATTAAAAAGAATTTTGTTGGTCTGCAAATTGACATTTTCATAAGACTACTGAGTAGGCCTTTCTTCACTAGATTGAGTGGGTTAAGAGTTGTGAGGTCTATAAAGCCTGAAATAATAGGCTTTGTCCAATTTTATTGTCAGGACTATCATGCATGAATGGTATCTTATCAGTAGTCCTGAGTATAATTGGCCATGCCAGGAATTTGTTGACATAAGGCTTGCATGTTTGCACAGCTCTTCTAATCTTCCCTACTACATCTCTCAACACTTTCAATGATAAATGACAATTTTAATGCTGCTAGGAAAGATTCTATTGAAGGTTAGTTGTAGGTATGGTTTCCAGACAAATTATTTTCAATATATTTAACACTACTTGTATGACTGCTTTGAAAGGTAAAGAGGGTGTAAGAGTTAAAATGCTAGGTACTTGTTTACTTTTATTCCCTATATAATTAGCATACCTACACCAATTGTCCATTTCAACACAATCATCCAGAAATTCTATTTCAAACCAAATTAACAGCTACATTGTAAATATTTTGAAATTAATTTGGCTGGAAACAGTTGTTGGCTCAAGCAACAATGGATTCTAGTCAATTTATGTTTAAAATATTCACCAGTTTCCTATATGACTGCCTTGAAATTTAGATTTAAAAATGTCATTAGTGTAAATGGCAAATACTTGTTATCTTATTCTCTATAAGCATACCCACTACAGCAATTGCCATTTTACAGGCAGGCATCCAGAATTTTAATTTTAAAACAACTTTTTAAAAACATGTCACTATGAGAACATATTACTAGGCAAATTTATTTCAAAATGTTGAGCAGGTAGCATCAAGTTAGTCAAATTGTTTTCACATATTTACTAGATTTCTTATCACCTCTCTGCCAAGAACATGAGGATAGATTAAGCATACAATTTTATGTAGAAAATGGATAAATACTCAGCATGTACTCTTAAGTACTCAAAAGTACAAGTATGAACTATATTGCCAGCTGAAATCTGGTGCATCTATAGCGGCCGAACTGTTAACTGGCAGGGTTAGGCATATCGGTCATATGATGTAAATATGTACATATATATGTACATTTGTAAATTGTACATATGTTAATATCAGTATAATACATCATACTGCAAAAAAGAGATTTAAAGAAAAAAGGGGGAAAAAGAAAATCCTATAGGCTGGCTCAGGGGTCATGGAAAGTCATGAAATCTGAAAATTTAAATTCAGCCCTGGAAAGTCGTGGAAAATCTATATTTTTTATCATAGGTTATGGAAAAGTCGTGGAAAGTGGTAATCATGCGAATAAAAGAAATCTGTTGGCATAAATTTCTTCTGTCAATGCCCTGTCACATATATATGTATATGTATGCATTAAAAATTACGGCAACAACTTATCAAAACAAGGCTTTGGCTTCGTTGTTGCAAGAGACTGTATTCAGACATTTCGCAGAATAACTCGGATCATAATTTATGTCGCTAGAGTATAAACACAAACCTAGATATTAATTCTTGGTGGTCATGGAATTTGTTAATTTTCGTCATGAAAAATCCTGGAATTTGAAACACAGAAAGATGTTACTCGTGGTGTAATACAAGGAAATGTACTGGGGCCTGTCCTGTCCTATTTCTCAAGATGACTAGGTGATGTTTAGGCTGGCTTTAACATTAAAACAAAAATGAAAATCCTAATTTTTGCTTGATCAGGGTCCATTTGCATTCCAGGAGAAGTCTATTTTTGGCTCACCTGTCCTGAAAGGCCAAGTGAGCTTATGCCATGGCGTTCGTCCATCTGTCCGTCAAATCGCTTCTCCATAACGGTTTGACCGATTTCAACCAAATTTGCCTGGAAGGATCCTACATGTATGCTGGTACCCTCTAGACTTTCTTTTCCGAATTCTGATTCATCAATTTTTTTGGGTGAAAATCAGATTTTATGAAAGGTTTACCGGAAATGGTAAAAATGCTACTCCTCCTTAGTTACTTGACATATTTCGACCAAATTTGGCTAGACTGATTCTATGGTGGTAGGCTCTAGAACTTCTGTTCGGAATTTGATTGATCAATTTTTGGGGTGAAAATCATAGATTTTATGAAAAATCTACTGGAAATGGTCAAAATGCTACTCCTCCATAGCCGCTTGACATATTTCAACCAAATTTGGCTAGATGGATTCTACGGTTATAAGTTTTAGACCTTGTATTCAGAATTTTGATTGCTCAATTTTTTGGGGTGAAAATCTTAGATTTTATGAAAAATCTACCGGAAATGGCCAAAATGCTACTCCTCCTTAGCTGCTTGACATATATTTCAACCAAATTTGAAAAGATGGATTCTATGGCGGTAGGCTATGGAACTTCTATTCACGATTTTGATTGATTAATTTTGGGGTGAAAATCTTAGATTTTTTTTTTAAACCTACCGGAAATGTTGAAATGCTACTCCTCCATAGCCGCTTGACATATTAAAAAATTTGTTGACTAAATGGATTCTATGGTGGTAGGCTCTAGAACTTCTTTTCAGAATTTTGATTGATCAATTTTTTGTGTGAAATTCGGACACGCACGCACGCACGCACAGAGTTGGCATATCTTAGGCAACCTATACGAGGGATATATCTGTATAGGGCATACATAGAAAAGAAACTTCGAATTGATGTGCTTTAGTGCTGTATTTGCGTCGTAATTATGATCGTTGAAATATTTAAACCATAGCTCCAGCGATTAAGAGATATGACAGATTGACAGTGTCATAATGATGGACCCCCCACCCCCCAGTGTCATAATGAGACTGTGGACGGACCCCCCCCCCCCCCCCAAAATACATTTAGGTGGCTGTGACCCAATCATTAAAAAGTTTTGAGATGATTATGGCTGGTTTAATACAGAATGATGCTACCTGCACCACTATGCCACTGTGGCTGGAGTGGGGCTGTGGTGGGTGTGAGCGAGCTCCTACCTGTTTATGGATCAGCAAGAAATCATTAAATGTGAAAATTTTAATCGACTTATTTTTCGGTCTCCTAAGGTACATGTATACATATAATACATTATGGTATGCATACTACTGAACATTACCTACTTACCTGCTAAACTGTTTATCTTAAATATAATTTCAGGCACAGTTGCGAGCCAGTGTGTTTCTTGCTCTTGAGGAACAGGAGTCTGTTCAGGTATTGATGTTTTATCATTGTTATAGCAACCAAACCTATCATAAGAGAGCATGTTAGCAAATAACAGATAGCTTTAGGTGGTAGCTAAAACCATCGATCTTGTATCCCTTTAACGGCAAAGATTGGTAGAGAATTGTGATGTTTGCTTCGTGAATGTCCATTTATATATCAAAGTAAGAGTATTTTTTTTAATTTACCACTAGAATGACTGACCCGTTGATTGAGCTAGTCATTTTAGTGTTAAAATTTAAGAAATATGGTGTAATTAAGTGTTCTCATGGCATGCAAATATAGATTTTCGAAAACAAACTACAAATACCGGCGTTGGGTGGCTTGATGATTAACAATTAAGTTGATGTATTTTCCACCTTTAATCATTTGAGCTGTTATCTTGTTTCAGAATGTTTTTTACTTGTGATCTTCAAAACGTTCTCTTACTGTTAATAGAAAATTTGGTTCAGTTTTGGTTTGTATGTATTTTGTGTATCAAATACTATGCATCATTGCAGCTTGCGGTGTACGAGTAAGCTTGTGTCATTTGTCTACAGCTTGTTACTAGACACAGTTGTAAAATTCATATCTAACTAGAATTTAACTGCTATGGCAGCAACAACGCCCAGTTAAATTAGTTTCAAAATATTTGTTAGAAAGTTTATTAAATAGTAAAGACATAATTCGTACAACGTGTCGGTTATTAAGCGTTAAAGACGGACTATATAGAATTCTGACGTCATCATACATGTCAGTTCCTTAATTATGACATCAGATGGCCGATGGATAAACTGGAATGGTGAATTGTCCATTTAATTGTCAAACTTACCAATTCTAGCCTCTGCGATTGTCTTACCCCTTTAATGGTCAAGATTTTTCAAGAAAATTTAATTTTTTGCTGTTTGAATGTCCATTTGCAGGGCAAGATAAGAACATTTTGAAAATTTACAACTTGAATGACTGGCTCAAATATTGAGCTCAGCCAGTCATTCCAGTGGTAAATTATACAAAATTGTGGATTCAAGACCTCAAGACCGCTGCAGAGACGGGTTTTGGCCAGCTTAACCATAATGGGTTAAGGAATGCTCATTTGCAGACCAACGGAGGATAATGGATTGCTTTTGGAAATTTATCACTGGAATATCTGGCTCGATAACTGAACCAGTCATTCTTGTGATAAACTTTCAAAAATAATCTCTTCGCCTGCAAATCGCTATTCACGAATCAAAAATTTAATTTCTCTCGAAAGTTAATATAAATTAATTATATAAGTTTTAGATAGCAATCAAAATCCTATTCAACCATATTTTAATGAATTGCACTTATTTATAAACATCTAAAAAGTAAGACCTTACTTCCCCCCCCCCCCATCCCCTAAATATGGGCTAATATTTTTTAAGATATATATATATATATATATATATATATATATATATATATGTATATATATATATATTTGTAATGAGATTTCTCGCAGATCATCAGTATGAGCGGAGCAACAATCTGTGAAATTGATTATCCTATAAGTGGTGATATGCTTGAATAAGCATGTATTGAATTCCACGATTGGTCCATGTAAAGACATGCAAAACCATATTTATTGTTGGAGGCCACCCAAGGCATTGAGGGGATTGTATGGTCTTCCAACTGTACAGTTCTCGCACTCATCGAGCCTGTGTTGGATCAGGCGATTGGAGCTCTGTACTTTATACGTGGGTGACGACATTGTTCTTGCTGACATGTAGTTCTTGCTGATACATGTATGTAGCATCTGTTACAGGCCACGATAAGAGGAGTAGGTGGTTATGCCACAATGTGATGCGATGGACCTCATCATCACTGTGCAAGATCGATGCAGTGAATTGATGCCACCATGTGCTGGATACACACATCAACCTGTCTTCCACTACCTGCGTACATGTTATGATTTGATTGGTAACAAATAAAATCTATATGTGCACATTTTTGAGTGCATCAGTCTTACTTTCGGTACATACTCAATCATTCTAACATTGTCCCACCTACATTGTATGCGATACCATAATCATTTTCACAGATTGTTGCACTGGTCATACATGTACATGTACTGATGGGAAGAATCGCATTACAATATAGGAGTTATTACCCGTACCCCCGTAATGTGAAGTGGGTATTGCAATTGGGTCTCTGTCTGTCTGTCTGTCTGTCTGTCTGTCTTGAGCTGTATCTAGAAAACTACTGATGCCCTTTGGCTCAAATTTTAATATGGCAAAGGATCTTGCTGTGCAAGATGTTTTTCAGGCTTTGGCCATAAAGGAATCTGGATCTGGATTGGATCACATTCTGTATATATTAATATTTCAGAAACACAACACAAGAAAAGGTGTGACCATACACTAGGCTTCTACAACTTTGTACGTGATCTGAAAAAATCCTAAAAATAACCCCAAAACTGCAAAATCCGACAAAATATGGAATTTCCAAAATCGCTTTACAATGTGATAAAAATGGGAGGCGAGGGTCTGCCATCTCTGATTGCTCTTGTTTTACTTGTATTTACAGAGCAAAACTCCTTTCCTGAATCAGAAGTTGAAAACAGTGCTCTCAACCAAAGAAGGTAATTATATACTATTGTCATTCAGCCCTTTAACCCTCAAATTTGTTCAAGAAAATTCCAATTTTCTCATAGAAAATGTCAATTTACAGACCAAGAGAAGACTATTTTTGAAAATTTACCACAGGAATGACTGGCTCGATTATCGAGCCGGTCATTCCATTGGTAAATTTTCAAAAATAGTCTCCTGTTGGTCTGTGAGTGGACATTCCTCAAGACCACTGCAGAAGCTGTTTTTGGCTGATATGAGTGTTAAAAGATTAAAGCAATAGTCTCTCCTGTACCAGTCTTGCTAAGCATTTGTTCCTTTAACACTTTAAGGGTTATACCGGCCAAAACCCACCTCTGCTAGGGTCTTGTGGAATGTGCATAAATTTCCAAGGCAAGTCAAAGAGAATACAATTCTTGAAAATTTACCCCTGGAATGACTGGCTCGGTCAGCGAGCCAGCCAGTCATTTCAGTGATAAATTTTCAAAAATTGTATTCTCTTGACCTGTAAAGGGACGTTCAATAGGCAGATATTAAAATTTTCTTGACCAAATTTAACCATTAAATGGTTAATGGGCAACATTGATCAAGATAGTTGCGGTGTTTTCTTAATTATTCCGGTGGACTATTTAAAAAAAGAAAGTCTTCCTGGCCTGCAAATGCACATTTATCAAGCAAAAGTTTTGAGTTTCCTAACCAATCTTAGCCATTATAGGATCACACTTTGTCTTAGGAAGTACAAGCATGCCATTTGAATGCGCTTATCATTATTGCCAAACTGGATATGAAGTTGTTATAAATCTCAAAATGTCACGTTAAAGTATGGTTTGTTGCATGAAAGCTGGAGGTCATTTGGAAAATATTCTAATACATATAAAAGCAATATTCATCTGACGCATCAGTATTTACCATACAATCTATATTCTCACTGTTCCAGGGACTCTCTGTGCTATGAACTGTTATTGCATGTGGGAATCTTTATGGTCTGTGCAACCACAAGGTCTACATGTAATTTAAAGATGACTCGGAACTGCCCCTACACCTTCACATACATGTGTGGGCCCAGGATGTATTTTCGACATATTTGTATTGTCAAACAGATCACTGAATGGCTTTCTCGAAAAAATGTGTCATCTATTTTGGGGGTTCTATTAGCGACAGTAACATACAGGAGATTGTCAGTGGTATATTCTTGATTCTGCAGGTCGTCTTGCCGCTGGCTTGGTTCAAGAATTCTTGGAATTCTTTGACATGCAATTTACACAAGCTGTATTTGAACCAGAAAGTGGAATTGTAAGTATTGAAATGCAATATACTACGTTATAAGTTCATATACAAATATATACTTACAAAGCATTTTAAAATTACAAAAAACCCACAAATTTTTGATAGGTTATTAGGTAGCCCATTCACTGATATATTCCATGTATTTCTCAATCTAAGGGCCAACTTTACAGGAAATCTGTTGAATAATTTGAAATTAATATTCCTGGAAGCCATTGCTGCCTTAGGCAGCAATGGCTTCCAGTCATATTAATTTCAAAAGATTCAACATTATAAGCTATACACCACAAAGAATTTTTCAGAGATTTGTCATTGAAAGGGTTAACCTGTTCGGTTTATTTGACTGAGGCCTTGTTCTCATACATCCAATATTTCGGCAAATACCAGTTATATCGGCTAGCATTCTCATTGGGCTGCCTCTTGCCCCGGAATAAATGTGTGACTTATTTCGGAAACCTAGTCCCACAAAATCGGTTTATCTTCAATATGTCGTTAATGCTTCCCTATGTGAATACAACCTACATTTGTATTATCCAAAATCTGCCAGATGGTATTACCGTCAGCATTTTCTCTCGCACTGCACCAGGTAGCGCTATGGTCATTATTTTATCTCACTCACTGCCAATTACATGTAGTGTCACCGTCCAGTCCAGGATTATATTGCACCAGTGTGAATTCAAACAGATAAACATTGTATCGGGTATATATTAGCCGATATAGTACACAAAATAGTTAAACAAGACTAGGCAATGAGAAAGAGGCCTAAGACTAAGTTGAGAGAGGATATCTTCCTATGCTTATGCTTGTTGTAATGTCACCAAGATTTTTATTATTAATAATAATAATTACTACCAAGGAGATTATTTATCTCCATATATAAGTTTCTAGTTGTACGTTTTCATGCACACTTTTGCACTACATGTATAGTTAAACCATATAAGCTGGTCAATGTTATATTTATTTGAATGATCGGTGATGAAAAATTTGATACAGTTAATTGCCCATTTATAATCGGAGTTTCTAATCTGACAAGGGCTGTATATTTTCTAAATCCAAATATCTGAGAAGTTGTGTGGGGTTGTGGTGACTACTGAAAATGTTGGCTTTGAAAGCTCAAGCGAAACATATATAGCAGTCCTAAACAGCGTCAGCTTCCTGCAACAGGATCCTCACAGTTAGCACATGGTAACACGTTCAAGAGAATGGATGAATCTGATTTGTTACTCAAGTGTAATACATCATAATTAATTATGTCACATGTAGGCTGACGTCGCAATCATAAGTGATGTAGAATACTCCATCATGAAGCTGGAATAGTCCGTCAAGTCTACGAATTGTATGTCTTTGATGAATTTACTATCTAATAAACATTTTGTTGAATATTTTGAAACTAATTAAACTGGGCTTTGTTGCTGTCTGACTTCTGTAATGTCGACTTTTGAAAATTGCTGCTCACGCAAGACTTACATGTATATATAAAGCTGTTCTAAACAGCATCAGCTTCCTGCAGTACAGGATTCAGATAATTAGCGCCTGATGACACATTCAAGAGTGGCAAAGCGTGATCGGGGCATAGCTAGAAATGGGCGGGGCATGGCTAGAAATTGATCGCACTTTTAGCACATGGTAGCACATTCAAGAGAATGGATGAATCAGATCTATCACTGCGCTAGGCAGCAACAGCACCCAGTCAAATTAGTTTCAAAATAGTCAACAGCTTACTTGTATTGTTACCTTGATATTTGGATTCTGGGAATTCAGGCTTCGATCGATCCCAACGCTGGCAAAGCATGGGCAGGGCTTAGCTAAAAATGAACACAGCATATCTAGAAATTGATGCCCCTATTAGCACATGGTAGCACATTCAAGAGAATGGAGAAAGCCAGTTTTAGCTACGCCCCGCCAATCTCTAGCTAAGCTTCACCCACACTGCTCCTGTATTGGGAACGATCAATCCCTGCACTCTGTATTTCAATTTCCAGAAAACTGTGCAGGTAAGCTATTGAATATTTTGAAACTAATTTTACTGGGTGCTGTAACTGCTGTTACTGCCTATGGTAGCAACAGCGCCCAGTCAATTTCCTTTCAAAATATACAACAGAATGTTTATTAAATAGTAAAGACATACAATTCGTACAACTTGACATACTATTAAGCATTCAAGACAGACTAAATCTTGTCATTCAGGACCTAATTGATTATGTTGGCAGCCTACATGTCACATTGTTGATTATGATGTCATGATTGACTGAGAAACTGTATTCCTCCATTGAATGTAATAAATTAAGTGCCATAAGTTGTTAGCCCTTTCACTTCATTCATTCCAGATACAATTGTTTTAATCCGTTACAATTTAGCATGTCTAAGAATCATTCTGTTGAATAGTTTGAAACTAATTTGATTGGAAGCGGTTGTACTTCCATTCAATGTATTTTGAAAAATTCAATAGCTGATCGGCATGTTTGAAATAAAATTGAGATACTGGAATTTTTAGTGAGGTAAGGTTTAATTTTACAAATTTTGATGGATACATATATATCATGTTTACATGTGTTTATACAGAAAGCTATATATGAGGGACGAGATCCACTTGCCCGTGAGTTCCACATTCCAGACAATAGCGCAACACTGTCTTCACCTCTATTAATTGATGTATTGAAAAAAGCTCAAACAAACAAGGGAGATAACTCTACTACCCCGAGAAAAGCTGAGGTGAGGAATGACTAATTCTGTTCAAGCTTAATTAATTGCCTTTTAACAGTTTAAATTATTTACTTAAATTTTTAAGGCTTCTATCCTTTGAGTGTTAAGATTTTGTCTGTGAGAAAGCCACACATAACCTTGAGCTATTTTGTATATTTTGAAATAGCCAAGTAGGGATTGTAGCGATCCTTAAAAGCTTGAATTCAGAATTAATTTTCCATGGCCCTTACAAGTGCTTGTGAAATTCACTTGAAAATGCTTAGATTTAGTATCTATAAATTTTCATGAACCCTTTCTTCCTGCTGCATATTGTTCTAATGACTCATTGACTGAACTATTAACTCTTAAATGGTGTAGATCTGTCTTAAAAATAAACATCTCTGCTTAGTAAATGTTCATTGGTAAGCCAATAGAACACTATTTTTGAATATTTATCACTGGAATGACTGGCTCGGTTATCGAACCAGTCATTCCAGTTGTAAAAAAATTTTTTAATGTTCTCTTGGCCTGCAAATGGACATTCCTCAAGACTACTTTAACGGCTGGCTTGCCTATTGAGCAGCTAAAAGTGTGTAAAATGTCTGGAAAGATCCTAAAAAAGCCCTGTAAACTGTTTGAACAAAACCGGTGCTCAAATTTGCACATTTTTTAAGACGATGAACTATGTCATAAGTATGCCACCTTTTGCTTAGATGGACCAAGGGAAATAACTCTTACTCACAGAAAATTACTATCTAACATCAAGAAAAAATTGCTTTTGGCACTTAAACCATTGAGTTATAAAGACAAAATACAACACATTTTATTTTGCAAACCTGTAAGAAATATACATTCGACTCTTGAAACTAATTTTACTGCAAACTCTTAATCAATAATAATCAATAGCCTATCTGTTATGCCTTGGTTGCTTTGAAATTGAAATAGAAGGATGACGAGGTTGCGAATACTATACTAATCTTGCCCAAAAAATAACCATCTGTAATTTTGCAGGATAACAGAATGCTATTTAATTGTATATTCCATTGGTAAATTTACAAAAAGTCTTCTCTTGGGAAAGTTTTCTGGCCAGGCTGGTCTGAAGTTTGCTTAGAGATGACATTTCACTCTATGATAAGGTCAGTATCGCGAATGTTCTTAGAATTTCTTTATGGGTTGTTGAAATGTATTCTTTTAGCTTGTTTGCATGACTGTTTGCCATAATTAGGCACTAATTAATATCTTGATAACTAATTTCATACTGAGTTCTGTGAAGCCTAATCTCGTGAGAATGACACTTCCTAAATATTTAGAACATAATTTGACTTAACACTTTCACCGATGAATTCCCCATATCTCATTTCTAAGGCACCAGGAAAACTGTTGAATATTTTAAAATTAATTTGACTGGAAGCAGTTGCTGCCTTAGGCAGCAATGGCTTCCAGTCAAATTAATTTCAAAATATTCAACAGCATACATTTTATATATCGTAAAGAATTGAACTTTTTTTTTTAACTTCGTTGGTGAAAGGGTTAAGGGTGTTACTGCCTCAGGCCAGAAACAAGTTTCAGTCAAATTTCTAAATAATCAGCAGGAGTTGGCTTGTTTTTTACTAACTTTTTGTACATATTTAAATAGAATGAAATTGGTTAACCTCGCTTACTAATACCTTTTTTGCAGACATCGTCTCTCACTCAGACACAAATACCAAAGGTAGGTAACTTGAATATATGCTTCTTATTGTCATGTCTACGTATTCTGACCATATGTATGCATGATTACTGTATTCTGCGGCTGTAGTAGTAGAAACATCCTGCAATCAGTCCTTCTATGCTTTTGCCCACTGTGTCTTGTGCTCAGCTGAAAACCTTAGCTTCCTCAGGTACATTCTTTATTTGAGTGTACCGAGTCCTGCTTTCTTGAGGTCACCTCGTAGCACGCTTAGCAGATTTATGCAATGACATCCTCTCCTGGCTTTGTATTTGCTGGCTCCCAGTAGGGTGAATTCTAAGGTGCTCTGTGCTGGTGTGTCTTCTTGTATCCTTAGCACATCGGCAGACATGGACCATCTTTGCTGGGCGACTCTTACAGACAGCGGCGATGTATTACACATCTTGTATATTGCAATATTGGAAATTATGCAGTCTGGGCATTGGTGTCCAGTAATGGTGCATAGGTGTTTGTGGTAGCAGGCATCAAGTTCGTCTAGAGCTGCCTTTGGAGTTGCCCAACTGTTACAGTTAAATATACCATCAAGGATACACAGGTTGCATTGTATAAAGGTAGTCTTTTTGTCAAGGGCATCTTTGATCTACGAATCCATAGTTTCCAGAAGGACTGGAAAGCTATGTTCCCCATGATGCAGCATGCAGCCATGTCAGCAGTACTGCAAAGCAGTGAGCCAAGGATTTTACTTTTCTGCCATGGTTCGCAGCCACAAAGTGGATCGCCATTTTCTTTAGTTTCATGTTTTATAGATAGGTATATTTTGGTGAATTCTGTTTTGTATTCATTCATAGAGATTCAAAATTTTTAGTTTGCTTGCAGCTATTTTGAGAAGCTCGTCAAGGGTTTTCTCTTCGTCGGCATATTTCATCTCTAGTGGCATACCCAGTATGGATATTGTGGGGTCTTTTTTTTTTTTTTTGGTCTTGTGGAATTTTCCTGCATGGATTTCAATACAGCGGCAAAGTAACAGGTGAAAAGCACAGGGAATAGACCCTGTCTCAATCTCTACAGACTTCACTGACTTGACTCGTACTCTCAGCTTGGTGTCTGCAAGCAGTAGTCGCACTAGTCATAGCTCATCTTCATTGCAACTGGCCTGGCGTAGTACATCTATGATCTTTGAGCATTTAATTTTGTTGATGACTCGTGACATGCAAATGCCCATTTTATGGAAATCCCAGTGTTTGGACATGACTACTGACACAAGCATGCGTTGAGCCCATATAATGTCTGACCATATAATTGTCTAAATTAATATTGCGCTGTGCAAGGTCCAGGATTACAGGTTGTTCACATGCCATTTAATGAGTGTAATGTTAAGTAGTGACGCAGCCGTGCACACATCATGACCAGTAAGGCTCAGGCTGCTTATTGTACATTACAGCTCAGAAATAACTTAACATAGTTCCAAAGCAAAGTAAAATATACTGCTGGATATTTTGAATATAATTGGATCGGTAGGCAGCAACTTCCAATCCAGTTGTTTTCAAAATATTCAACAGGACATTTCTTGCATTGTATTCAAAATTGTACTAAAAACTACTAACTAAAGTGCTTCTGTTTTTGTTTTGGACGCATGTTAACATGTGCTGTACTGTAATTGCTTCAAAAAGTTGATGAGACAGTATAAAAAGCCATGGAGATTATACAAAAGTATTAGTTATGCATTGCATATTGTATTTACAAACATTCCGCTCCCTTCCCTCTCCTCCCCCCCCCCCCCCCCCCCCATTCAGGACTTATCAACAACTTTCTGTCATATTTTTCTCAAAATGATCAACATGAGTTTGTATCAAGTTTAACTCTGTTGTTACAGTACAGCTCAGAAATAACAGAATGTTTACAAAACCATATAAAACATAGTGGGTATGCAAAATAATTTTAAAACGTTTATCTGTCATTAACTATCAACAGAGTGAATCTCACAATCCACCATACTGCGTTATCATTGAAGATTACAGGGACAGTAGTTATATGACGTGTATGGTGTGGGCTTGGAAAGGTCATGGTCATCCTCTTGTGATCTGTGACCTCGGCTCTCTATCTCTCACAAGATCTCACGGGAACACCGCGGTGTCTACATGATGTGTTAATGACACACTAACCCTTGAAATACCAGTGTCTATTTTAACCCTTTAACCATTAAATTGTTTTCAAGAAAACCTCAATTTTCTCATAGGAAAATATCCATCTCCTGACCAAGAAAACAGTAATTTTGAAAATTTATCACTCGAATGACTGGCTCACTTATCGGGCCAGTCATTCTAGTGATAAATTTTCAAAAATAGTCTTGTCGTGGTCTGCAAATGAACATTTCCCAAGACCACTGCAGAAGACGTTTTTGACCTGTTTGCGTGTTAAGGAGTTAAGACAACATCAAAAAGCTGTTAAATACTTTGACATTAGTTCGACTTGATCTGTTTCAACAACAACTCCCAGAGAAATTACTCAAAATATTCATCAAAATGTTCCTTGCATCATGAAGAATTAGTGGCCTGTTCGGTTTAACCCTGTCACTGATGAATTCTCTATATTCCATTTTCAAGGCAACAATACAGGAAAACTTGAATATTTTGAAATTAATTTTACTGTAAGCCATTGCTGCCTTACGCAGCAACGACTTCCAGTCAAGTTAATTTCAAAATATTCAATGGAAGAATTTTTATATCGTAAAGAATTGACTTTTTCAGGGATTTGTCAGTGAAAGGGTTAAGCAGTTAATTGAGATAAATATGAAATGGTTTGAATATTTTGACAACATTTTGACTGAAAGTGGTCTTCTTTTCGTTCGCTGATCATACCGACAGTCCTAAGTGACTATCGACATGATCATAGGCGTTAAGTGCGTGGATCCATAGTTTATTAGAGTGCGCCGTGCGGCCTGGAACCTCCGTCTTCAGCACTCACGGTTTCTGTCAGGGTTACCTCACCCGTACCTCCTTTAGTCGCCTCTTACGACACGCAGAGGATACGGAAGGTGTATTCTAAGCCCCACCTACAGGGCTAACTGAAAGTGGTTATTGTCGAGTACTCTCATATTGTTTTAAAATGCTCCACATGGTTTTGTCTATATATCATGTAATCTAGGTATGTGTGAATTGTTACTTTTACAGGAACTGAGCAGTAAGCAGATAGCAGATGCCAGGAAAAAGTTTCATTATTACGACAAGGTATAGTATGTGTTATTAACCATGTGTCAAGCCTGACAAAAATGCCCTCTGTAGTCCTCTTGAGAAAGATCCATTTGCAGGCCAGGAGAAAACTGTTAAAAAGGTTACTACTAAAGTGGATGGTCAAGTCAGTCCATATAGTGGTAGTTTTCTAAAATATTGTTAACTCTAAAAAATTTTACCATTGACTAGGTCAAAGATCAAGACTATTATGGCCTTTCTGCTGAACTGTTTTTGATACATTAAGTTTTCAGCTCGCTGCTGTACATATATGTTTGCTTGTTTCTTGGGATTGGTTCAATCTGATTTGACTAAGCCTATATTTAGGTCAACGTCACTGACGTCATAAAAAATATTGTGACAGCTTAGGTTTTTGGTTGGTTCACCCGATTACGAATGGACGTATGCAAATCCTTGGCTGTATTTAAATGATACAACACAATGACAGTGAGATGACTAGGTCAAAGGTCAATGTCACTGTGACCTTCCTAGTACCTGTTTCGACAGGTTACGGTTTTGCTCTATTTGTACATATTTACTAAAATAAACTAAGACAACAATTATTGTTGTCTATGAAATTAGTCTTACCATTTTAATCGTCAGGGCAGACAAAACTGGCCTCTGGAGTGATCTTGAGGTGTGCCTATTTACAGGCAATGAAAGACTGTTTTTGAAAATTTACCACTGGGGTAACTGGCTCGATAATCGAGCTAGTCATTCCAGTGGTAAAATTTTAAAAGTCTTCTGTTGAACTGTAAATTACATTCACTGTGCAAAAATCTGAATTCTCTGGAGCAATGTTAGCGGGTTAATATAATTATTTTGTATTTAGTATTGTTGCTTTGTCTATGTGAGCATAAGATTTTCACGGATGAAGGAGTGACTACATGTAGTTGTATTGCTTTGTTCTACTTTTTCAGGATCACAGCGGCTATATTGACAGAGATGAATTAAGAACGTTATTCGTGGATATGTTTCCACATTTTCACAGGTACTTGTGGTATGCGCTGGTGTGTCTTGTAGAATCATCTACATATATTATTATATACAAAACATCCTGCTGGTGGTCTACATCTATGCAATGCACCATATCTATAAAGTCCGCATGAGTGATCATGCAGAAGGACCCTTATTAATCCCTCAACCCTTAAATTTGTTCAAGAAAATTTTAATTTTCTAGAAAATGTCCATTTGCAGACCAACAGAAGATTACTTTTGAAAATCTATCGCAGAAATGACCGGCTCGTTTATCTAGCCAGTAATTCTGGTGGTAAATTAAAAGGAATAGTCTTCTCTTGGTCGGCAAATGATCATTTCTCAAGATCACTGCAGAAGCCGTTTTATCCGGCTTGGGTTTTAAAGTGTTAATATAAGCAGTTGGTCTTTTTGAGGTCATGCGGTCAAATAGTTTTGAGATATAGGCACCTAATATTTGCATTGTCAAATTGAACCTTACTCGATGTTAGGCATCAGAGTTAAGGCCCTTGTACTGTTATACATTTTCTAATGTGTAGCAACCTAAAGGGAAATATAATATACTTATAGCTCTTGGTATAAGCTACAACACATCTAAGACTGGCTTTGTGTGACCTAATTTCTCGAGAGGATAAGTCAACCGTCAATTTTTAAGTCGTATCCAATAACGAAAATATGTTGAGTAAACTAATGAAATAACTATAAAGGTACATGCTCTGTAGTGTTAGGCATGATCAATGTATTTCTGTAAAGTCTTACTAAAAGCAAAGACAGCTCTACTAAGAAATTAAGGAGAAAATGAGATGCTTGCGGAACCAAACATTAAATTTCATAATTTTGCTTTTATTCATATCACCTTTCATGTGACCATGCAGCATTGCTGATAAGTTTATTCATATCACCTTTCCTGTGACCATGCAGCATTGCTGATAAGTTTATTCATATCACCTTTCCTGTGACCATGGTAGCATTACTGATAAGTTTATTCATGTCACCGTTTCTATGACTGTGGCAGCATTACTGATACGTTTATTCATATCACCTTTCCTGTGACAATGCAGCATTACTGATAAGTTTATTCATATCACCTTTCCTGTGACCATGCAGCATTACTGATAAGTTTATTCATATTAGGGTTGCACGATTATTCACTTTTCATAATCGCGATCATTTAAGAAAAATAATCGCGATCATACGATTAATCATGAACTATATTAACTACGTCAATGCTGCTTAGAGGACGTTATTGTGCTACTGTATATTGTAAGATTATGGGTTAGGCACATGGGTATACATACATGGACAGAATACGCCAGATGCTGATTGCAAACAAAGGAATGTATCAAGATTTTTCTAGACGGAAAACGGAAAGTAACGTATTTCGTTCAATTGTAGCCTATGCTCTAATAGGAGTCCACTCCCTAAATTTGACATATGAGCTCCAATGATTTCTTAGCAGTTTCAAAACGGCAAAACTCTGTATTAGAAGCCCACCCTCAGCAGATAATTTGTAAGAATAGCGTGTATAATAATAACAAGCGTGTCACAGGGTGTGTCTACTTAAGACAGATCTCTGCCCTGATACATTTCCGGCCCCTCGAGAAGTCAATACAGGCCTCGGATTTGTAAATCTCGACCACCTATTAGATTAACCCTCTGGGCCCTACCAAGAATTTACAAAAAAGGGCTAGAAACCCTACAGCCAAAAGCTAGAAACTTGCTTAGAAACCTAGCCCGCTGGCGGTAGTGGAGTGATAGCGGCGTAGTGCTACCATGCCAACTATATTAACTATTTTTGGCAAAGTCACAGATCACTATATATAAAACTATATATCATTAGAAAGGGCAATAAAATACCTTTAAGTACATATAAAATTTGTATGAATAAAATATATTTTAGTTAGTCAACGTGCCTCTCAAAATGGCCACACCTTATAGGATAAATACATTGGTCTATTTTTGCAAAGTTTATCGAAGTTTTTTTTAATTTTACAAATGCCATTGATAAAATTAATCACAATGGTATTAAAACTAACAGATACCAAAGTTTCGTGAAGGTTTTCATCCGATAAGATGTGAAAATGACAATTATATTATGTCATGGTACCGTAAAATTTCGAGAAATTCCGCTCATGATTTTGGGGGGAGGCCTCATTCAATGTTGAATAATTCCTTTATACATAATCGAACACATACCAGGGTTTCTCAGCCTTGACAGCGAATAAATGGCAAATTTTATGCTATGTAGCATTACTGGGTGCACTCAGCCGTTTAAAAAGCGAACGCGAATGTTTTACACTAAGATTCTATAGCATCGGACATTTTTTCATAGCGGCGTCCCAAATAGGAATCGTTTATCGTGAAAGATCGCCAGAGAACGACAGGAATTTGTAGAATTGTACCCGTATATAATATACGAGTACCAAGCTCATTACCCGTTATTGGCAACACCGTATCACGTACTATAAGATTGATGTGTCTGATTGGTCGGGAATACATGAATATTAATTTTTCCGGCAAGATGGCGACACGATCAGCTGTTTTGCGAAATAGTTGTGTGTTAAAATATGTCAATATATGCATATTTCTTGTACGCCACAAACTAAAAAGTAGACAGATCACTAGATTAACGATATTGCCAATCGGGAAGTGGGATGCCGATATATTTGACAACTTTCGTATCTCAACTCGGCCTAATTAATGCTAGTAATTTGAAGAGTAAGTGATCTCGGAAATTGTAAACAAAGACACGCATCGATGATTGAGATTATCGGATTGTTTATCTATAACCTTATTGTGATTTCGCGACCAGAGGTAAACGAAATTGATTTATATATTATTGGTTCAGCAACTCTCTTAACACAATCTATAACTTTCTCGGTTAAATTAGTCATTGAGTAACTGAAAACTTACAAGTAACAGCACATTTACTAATAATCATTGATGACTGGAACTTACAAATAATTCCTTAGAAAACAAATATTTCACTATTGCCCTGGTTACAAACATTCTATCACCATTTACTGTGTGGCCAGTATCCTCTGATCAAAGATATAGAGAACCGGGGCCCTGAAATAAACTTGTGTGCCCAAAAACAATTGTCACATTTGAACCTGAAATTCCAGAACTCCACATTTACAGTCATTATAAATGTAAGATGTTGAATATTTGGAATCCAATGTGAAGCTGGTGCTGCATTAGCCAGTTTAATTAGTTTCAAAATATTCAACAGAATTTTGAAACATTCGTAGCAAATTTATTATTCGCTCTTGTCGATTGAAAAGGTTAATCCAGTAACTAGTAGTCATACTCCCTCCTTGGACGATATATGCCCACCATTTATTATATTATTCATTTCATTGATGCGCTAAAATCTGAGGGTGGTGTATGACCATAACACCCGTTGTCGGGTCATAATGTTTACCAGTATATCCCTTAGTCTGAGTCTGCTCTGACTCAACCCGTCCCAGTGACAGATATTTGGACAGACTGTCACAGACTGATAGTCTGTCCAAATATCTGTCACAGGGGAAGGTTGAGTCAGAGCAGACTCAGACTAAGGGATATACTGGTAAACATTATGACCCGACAACGGGTGTTATGGTCATACACCACCCTCAGATTTTAGCGCATAAATGAAATGAATAATATAATAAATGGTGGGCATATATCGTCCAAGGATATATATCCCTATGACCTTGCGCCGTACATGTATATTGTTAACCATTTAACATTTGAGTCAGACCAAAACTGCTGCAGTTGTCGAGGAAAATGTAAATTTTCCGTCCAAAGTAAGATTATTTTTGAAAATGTATCACTGGAATGACTTGCTCTTGGTCTGCATATGGGCATTGTCTATGAGAAAATTTAAATTTTCATGAAAAAATTGGATTGTTAAAGTCTTAATATAACACTTCTAGAATTTGGATATTTCTAATTTATCCTTCCTATTTTTTGCAGGTGACTGATGGGCGATGGCTTCTAAACTCTAAACGGACTCAGTTTTTGCTGCTACGCCTAATGGATTTACTAACATGGATTTTATAAAAAAAAAAAATTTGATGACCTGTGTTACTCTATAATCTAATTTTTGTATGGAAACAGTATATTTGAACTAAAACATGATGATGTACGTTCGAAACATGATCAGCTACTACACACATCAATGGCTGACAGTTATGCCGGCGGCTGTTCTGGATCGACTGCCAACTGTTATCAACCGTATTCCTGAGGGCTCAGCTAATGTGCATCTCACATAAGCTCTATGTATCATTTGAGATTGGGTGGGATTTGAATCAAATACCAATAAATTAAATTTAATCTCTTAATTATACCCACGTTTTGAAAAAACTGCAGGGATATTACAATCGCCTCCATATGTCTGTCTGTCCATCCATCTCCTCAGAAAGCTTTTGGTAGAATTCAATCAAAATTATTGTGTAAATTACTGATATGCTTGTGGATTGGGAGACACCATTTACACTAGGCTCCATTCCCAGAGGGGTGTGCGTGGGGAGGGGGGTGGGGGTGTAGGGTTGATGGAAGACTGTCAAAGTTAAAGGAATATAACCAAATCTGGTGATTTACCATATCATGGCCCTATGGGTGTAGAATGTGAGACAACCTAATACATTAGGCTGTGACACTGCTCGGGTCGGAAGAGGCTGATGGGGGAGGGGCAAAACGTCAACTGAATTTGTTATGTGAGTAGCGGCGACAGCAGAGTGAAATCTACACAATGTAACGTGCACAAGATAAAGGTAAGAGATGAATTGCCCATATCTCATTTTAATGGGAAAAAATTAAAATTTATAACGGAAAGCTGGTGAATATTTTAGAATTAGTTTGCCTTTGCTGACCTGGTGAGTTGGGCAGCAACAGCTTTCCGTCAAATCAAAGTACTTGAAATTGGTTTCAAAATATTCACCAAGTTAGCTGTATCTATGGTTACCATGAAATTTGGAATTCAGGATTCAAAGTATATAAACTGATCCCAACACGCGCAAATCATCGATGGAGCTTATGTAGAGATGGGCGGGGCAAAGCTAAAAAATTATCCATTAGAAAATCTAAATTTCTGCTCTGTCCTTCCCTTTGTCAATTCCAGTTTTTACTATGTTTAACCCTTTCATGACAAGTCCTGAAAACAATGTGGCATGGCAAATGATGGTTGTAGCCTAATTTCTCACTCCGAAAGAAAATTACATTTTAGTATGATGACTGAATTAATTATACCTACCAACCTTGTCTCTTTGAGTCCATTCATTATCCCCATACCTACCTTGTCTCCTTGAGTCCATTCATTATCTCCATGTTTTGAAAAAGAAATTTATTGTAAGCAGAGATTGGAGTCTTCCAGATTTATCTAGATTTCTGAATTTTTCATAGACCACTCTCGCACACCAGTTGACACCCTCTCCATGAATTGAAATTAAGCCAAATGAGCCACTATGTTCAGATAGGACTAGTGATTACTAGATTCTACTTTAGCCCTTCAAATTTTCTATACAGACCAAGGGAAGACTATTTTTGAAATTTTACAACTGGAATGACTGGCTCAATTACCGAGCATTCTAGTGGTAAATTTTCAAAAAGTCTTGCTCTGTTAATCAACATTTCTTAAGATCACAGCAGAGGCATTCATTGGCCACCATGACCATTAAAGGGTTGACAAATGAAATTGTTGCCATTGGGCTGGTCATTGTATTAACCCTGGTCAATTTCTACTAGCCTCTGGCTCATGTTAATTTTAACTCCTGCTCTCACAGATCACTTCCTCTGATGACATCCAGATTTTTCAAATCAATCCACTCCAGTCTCTGTGTAATGAAACTAATTCAAACAAATTTGGTATGTGATTATGGAGTGCAGAGGAGACTCCCCCAGGGATGGGATGGGTAAAGAGGTCAAAGTGGTGAGCATGGGGATTTGCTATAATGCGTCATCGACCAAGCAATCTAGTTATCACTCACTTACCATCATTGTCGAAGACTTGATGCTTGATAAATAACATTATGAACAGGAGTAATCAGAGATTGTAACCCACCGCCGAGACCACCCTACCGTGTTTGTCATATCCAAATTTGTTAAATCTTTATGTAT
The DNA here is from genome assembly GCA_034401795.1 of Chaetoderma sp. LZ-2023a. NCBI lineage: Eukaryota > Metazoa > Mollusca > Caudofoveata > Chaetodermatida > Chaetodermatidae > Chaetoderma > Chaetoderma sp. LZ-2023a. Next base: position 40,743,438 of record CM067374.1, on the reverse strand, counting down.
GATCACACAAAGTCTGGAAACCCTTGTTTAGGTTATGTTGGTTTGTTGTGTTAAAATTTTAAACGAATCGGATCAGTAGTTTTTTAGATGCAATACTGGACGCGTGCACACACATAATACCCTCTTTCCCCTTAGGGCAAGGGTAATAATCCAGGAATGAATAGCAATAAAGATCAAAAGTACCTGCAATCTAAAGAAACAATCTGTTGAGTATTTTGACAAATTTAATTGGAATCTATTGTTGTCCAAAACAACGCCAGTTTCCAATCAAATTGGACTCGATATATTCAACAAATCTACTATACATAGTCCAGTCTGATTACCTAAGATGAGATTCTCTCTCTCCCTCTCACTTCGAGTAAACTTTATTTGATATTTACACTGATAGCTTATAAATAATACAGTATTCAACCCTTTAATACGCAAGCTTTACCACTGGAACATGTTGTCACCTAATGCAGCAACATCTTCCAGTCCAATCGATCTCAAAATATTCAACAATTTAATCACCAGTCCTAAGTAATATGACACTCTTACATAGAAGAAACTGTATTTGACATACATGTAGTTTACAATGGCAGCTTATACAATAAGTGATTCGAAATAAAATGGTACAGTAGATTTACATCAAGCGCATCAGATTTAACCCTTACCACTCTTATGTCAATATTCTATCTTTTAATGTGCCAATAGCCTGGAAAACTGGTACTGTTCTACTTCTACTAATAGAAACTGGTGTACATTTTTTAACAACTTTAGTTTGGTAGATGATGTTGCTATCTACGACAGCAACATCTTCTAACAAATCTGTTGAGACAAGAACACCAGTTCTTTTAATTTAATTTGAAAATTTAAAATTTTGACAGAATGGTAGGGGTTAATAAAATAGTGCAGAAGATAGATAGAATTACAGAATCATCATTTTCATGAAATCTCAACCAGATAAGTGTCCTATTCGCCATATGATCCTGAAGAAAAAAAGAGGAGAAACATTTACAAGATGAAAGAACAATAGAAAATGGAAATAAAACTGGAACAGTCAACAAAGGTGATTTCAAAGAGCTAATATGTCTCATGACTCGCATTACTTTAATAATGCCTGTTACGGGCCCGTATTGACCCAGTAGCAGCCCCGTAACATGCGGTATCATGATAGATGATTGAGGAACAGAAATTAGACCGTAGATGCACGCCAATATCTCCCTAGAAGCTAAATGACGGGTGTGATATAATGGTATTAATGGGCAAGCTATGTAAGGATGCACACTTTAAATCTTGTAGGCGTCATTGTAGCTATTCAGCTGTATGTAATATTTTACCGACGCAATTATAAATTAGGTTAGACATTCTCACTAAGCGATTCCGGCCATCAGGGAATCGAGTACTCGGTTAAATAAAGGAATCGGCACGCTATCGTTGACGATTTTACGCTAGGAATTTCATTCACAGAAAACTTTATATTTTCCCGTAGAAATTTGTAAATAAACCGAATTGACCAATCAACAGTGGATTTATAAAATTCAGTCATCTGACGTAATGTAACGCTATGTTTGATTGGATAAAACGCCCGTAATGCTTGAGTATTTAGCGATCGAAAACTGGTGCTCTTAAAGCCGTCCAGACGGCGCGTAGTTCTCTAGTTCAACTTGTTGAAAACCGTCCAGACGGCGCGTAGTTCTCTAGTTCAACTTGTTGAAAACCGTCCAGACGGCTCGTAGGTTTATTTGTACGCTTTTTGCGCGCCGTCCAGACGGCTCGTAGGTTCCTTAGGGTTAATACTAATAGTAGGCCACGTATGTTCAAGATATAATAAAGTTTATTTCACGCTTTTGTAGTTAAAATGCGCTTAAAACAGTCTTGGCGTGATTAAATAGCTTCCTTATAAATATATTGTAAGACCAAATTTATGCACCAAAAAAGTACGGGAGAAAATGCGCATCAATTTTGTAACGCCGATCAACATTAAATGATCCAAATTGAATTATTACGAACGACAATATAGCCGGCTTTTTAAGTTGGCGAGCCAGTGGATCTTTTGCGATGGGAGGCGGCGTGTTCTCGCGAGATATTATACGCCAACGGGAGTTTATCAAACGGGTATCCGTTATTCAGATCAGTATAATACGCAGTTCCTATCGCGCAATGATAATATATAGAAATTCCCGAGTTCCGAGTCCCCGATTCCAGAATATTTATATCCGAGTATGCGCTCTAAAATAAACTTCAATTGGAGGCGAATCACGTGATTTGTATTTTATTCGTGACGCCATTTTATATCAAATTGTGGATTCATTTGTATGTAATAAACGACCTTTATTAAAGGATACGCAATATTTAGGCGCTCAAATCAAATAATTTCACTTCCCCGGGGATGTTTTGAGGTATACATTAAACATAGGCGTAGGCGGTGAGAATTTTTACGTGAGAAAATGCATTGAATTTCCGTGGTATCAGTTCTAGAACTTTTTTGGGAAAACCGTTAGCGCATAACTATTCAGAGAATGGGGAACGCGGGTTAACCGTGTGTGATTACAACAACAATGACAAATAGCGACCAAGTGAACAATGTTTATTCATCTAAAACTAATCCTGAGTCAATACAAACAAATCAGTTATTTATTTATTTAGTTTATTTAATCATTCATACAAATTCGGCTGATAGCCGGATGTTTGTTTCCATGCTTGGTAACGCGAGCAGAGCGTAAAAGTGTCTTGAAAAAAATTTCAACATGGCGATTATACGATTATTTCATTTTATAATCGTCCACAATCATTTTGAATTATATAATCGCGATTAATCGAATAATCGAAAAATCGTGCAACCCTAATTCATATCACATTTCTATGACCATGGCAGCATTACTGATAAGTTTATTCATATCACCTTTCACATCAAGAGTATACTTACCTCCCTAATACTTTTGATATTGCTAAATATTGGCTTTCACTCAATAAACACTCAGATTAAAACAGTTAGGTGCCCCTACTGGGCAGGGAGTCAGAGCGTAGTCTGGCGGATGCCAGCCCCACCACCGCGCATGCGCAGACTAGCACTTCCTCTTTGCTAATTTATTGGCAGAGAGTCTACACATGTTTTTGTGCTAGTGCTTTTCTTGGCTCAATTCTTAGTGTTTTTGTGAAAATTTGGAAGTGTTTATCCCTGATAAAGATGGCAGGAAGGATGACTTCGCCAGAGGAGGGCCCAGGACCTTTAAATCAGGTGACTTCTAGTAAAATTAGCGAGTTTTGTCCCCGGTGTAATGTTTCCGGGACTCGCGCTTACCGTGATAAGCGCCTTGTTTAGTTGGTTTATTTCAACTAGGTGCTATATCATACTAATCTCTCTTTGTGTTTATGTCCACAGGTCTGTGTGACGACATGTAATGGACATCACATCAGCAGAGGGTTTGTTTCTCTCCACCATGGTTCCATTTCCTACTAATACTGTTAGGTTATCTAACCAAAAATTTTATGTCCAGTGAGTCGGAGGCCTAGTATAAAGGTCTTCTCACTTTGCCCTCTTGATCCAATTCCTTCCCCTAGAGGTGGAGAGAGTTAAGAGGCGTTCAGTTGGTGGAGTGCTCCAGTTCATCACGTTGGATGATTTGTCTATACAAGGTGTCAGGTATCTAATTATTGATATGAGGTGATGTTAATTATTTAGAGGAAAGGGAGATAATTAACAGTATTTGCCATTGTTATCAGTATATATCTGATGGTTGTGTAGTCGAAATGTCCATTCTGCACATGTTCTGGTTAGAGATACAATTCGTCCTTGCACTTGGATGTTTGTTGGGGATCGATTTTTTCCTGTCATAGGATTAATGACGTCATAATCAGCCTTGCTCTTTATTAACAATTAAAGTTGTCCGAAGCTGGTTTTCTGATTAATATTGATCTTTATGATCATTTCCTTCTCTTGAGTTGGTGAGTTTCTGAGCTTAACTAGATTGCTCATACTCCTCGTCCTTTGCCCTGTTTCAGAGACCTGGTTGTGCGTCCTGTGGACGGTTTTTGAAGGACAAGTTTGTGCCTCATCTCTGTTATCAGTGTAGCCCCTGTGGTCCCTTGCTTAATTGCGAGATATGTAAGCACTGGGGGGGCGAGCTAATGTCCGAATTCTTGTGCTTGCAGGCGAAGGACAAGGTGGTGGAGGAGGACAAGAAGAAGCAGAAAAGAGAGGTTGTGAGTAAGAAGGGTAAGAGGAAGGCCTCGTCCGCGGTGGACATGGAGGCCTTCCGGACCGAGATGTTGGGAGAGATGAGGAGGACAATAAAGGATTCGGTTCCAGAGTTGCTTCGTGGCATGCTTCCTGGACCAAATCCTTTGCTGGCCTCATCATCTGCTTCGGAGCAGGTAATCCCCACCTCTGAATCACCTTTCCTTAGTACGCTTCCATTGTTCGAAGATTCAGAGGTGGCCCCATTAGAGGGGGCGTTCCATGACCCTGGCAGCAGGCTTAGTGCCGCGCCGAATAGGGACCGTGGACGGTTGTCGCTGGAACCCGCGGGCTGCTTATCAGTCCAGGGGTATCCGCACGCCGCGGGTGCCAGTACCTCGTATCGCACCTTCCCTGGCCAGTCCGGGTTAGCTCTCTTTGCTGACCCGGAGTCTAATCTGTCTGGCCAGGAGGATGAGGATTACCTGTTGGGGTCGCCGTCTGAGGACGTGGCCATGGATTATGATGCCTGTGCACCCCTTGCGGGGAATACAGGCGACTTATTCCACGGTTCTACTCTCCCAGGGGTAGAATCCACGGTTCAGACTGTGGCCCTGGGCGCTGAGGGCCAGCGTTACCGCATACCTCGGCTTGCCGAGAGTGTCGCTGGTGCTGGCCGGGGCCGTGGTGGGGCGGTATATGCCCCGCGCTCTACCACGGCGCCTGCTCCTGGTCAAGCCAGTGAGATTAGCATGCCGGTGTTATCAGGCCCGCATGCTCTCCCTGGCTTGCCAGGGATATCAGCGTATCCGCCGTCAAGCTCTGTTGCTTGCGCTCAGGAGGAAGACGAAGGCCCCCGTCTTGTAGAGCGCTCGCAGCTAGCCACGGAGGAGGATTGGTCTGACGCTTGCCAGTGGTTGGTGAGTGTTAGACCAGATCTGCCCGTGGAGCAGTCGGCTAGCCAGCGTGATCACAGGCCGTGGTTAGCTGGTAAGCCTACTGCTAACTCTATGCCTTCTCTGCCGCTGGCAGAGCATGTCGTTGACATGTTCGAGGCGGCGGAGACGTCCATTAAGTCGAGTGGACGTCTCGCTAAGGCCCCGCGCGAGGTGGCCAGGCGTTGCCGCATCGTGCCCCTGGATTACCAGCGGTACGGTGTGGTACCTAAGGCGAGCGTGGATGACCGCGCGGCTTTGGGTGAGGATGCGCGGCCAGGCTCCCGTTCTGACACGGGAGTCTTGTGTTCGAACGCGTTGCGTTCAGCAAATACCGCGTTGCGTGATGCGGAGGAGAGTGGGAGGGCTTCGATTGCCGCTCTGTCCCACGTCTCCCAGCTGTTACAAGGGGTAGTAACAGCATCCGCATCGCGCCAGCCAAGTCCGGTCACAGTCCAGCGAGCCATCCAGGATGGTATCAACCTGGCTCTGGACTGTATGACGCGGGCGGTGACCGGGCAAGGCGCACATTTGCCTTGGACAATCTGTGCCCGTCCCAGGACCTGTACAATAGGCTACTGCGTACGCCTATGACAGGTCCTGGTCTCTTTTGGAGGTGAGGCATGTAGGCACCTCCAGGAGACGGTTACTCTGGTCAATAACCAGAGGGCGCTGCGCGAGCAGTTTGAGGTGCTTCGTCGTGCTAACGTTCGCGCCGCACCCCCTGCGTATCGTCCCCTGCAGGCTCGAGGTGGTGGTGGCCAGGTCAGACGCCAACCACCATCGCAGCGTCGGCCTCGGCCGCGTGCGATTCAGCCAGCAGCGAGGGGGGCGCAGGCTCCTCAGGCGCAGTCAGCCAGGCAGCCGCCCGCGGTGCTGGTCGTGGCGCGCGAGGATCTGGGCGGGGTAATCGTTCCTGATGGGACGGTTACCGCGGTGAGAACCGCTCCGGTGTTTCTGGCAAAGGAGACAGTGCCGCTCTTGCACTCCTTATGTCCACCTCTATCCCTAGGTGGACCGGTGGGAGGCCGGCTAGCCGACCACATGCAAGAGTGGGAACGGTTAACTCAGGACCGTTTAGTCTTGCGATGGCTTTCAGTCGGGTATCATCCCGATTGGATGACAGGCCCGCCATCGCGACTGTCTCTAGTGCCGATCTGGACTCCAAATCCGAGAGATCCAGAGCAAAGGTTGTGTATCGAGGAGGAAATAAATTCCCTCATACAAAAAGGAGCTATTCAGCCGGCACAGAGGTGTCCGGGCTTCTATTCAACCCTGTTCTTAGTAACAAAAAACACCGAAGGGTGGAGACCAATTCTCAACCTCAAGCCATTGAACAAGTTCATAGAGACGCCCAGTTTCAAGATGGAGACTGTGCGCTCGGTGTTGGCGGGGTTAGAGAGGGGAATGTGGACAGCGTCGATAGATTTGAAGGACGCTTATTTCCACATCCCCATACACAGGAGTTTCCGTCGCTTCCTGAGATTTGCATTCCAGGGCAGACAGTGGGAATTCAGGGTGTTACCCTTCGGAATTTCCACGGCTCCTCGGGTTTTCACCCGTGTGGTTCTTGCGATCACCGCATACCTCCGCAGGAGAAGCATAGCAGTCCACACGTACATAGACGACTGGCTGTTGAAAGCGCACACCCAGGAAAGTTTATCGGCCAGTCTGGAGATTGTTTTGAAGACTCTCACAGACTTGGGCTGGATGATCAATTTCCCAAAATCAGAGCTGACTCCATCCCAGAAGTTTGTTTACCTGGGGATGTTCTTCGATCTAGAGACAGGATATGTTTTTCCTACTCAGGAGAGAGTTCAGAAACTCATCTCATTAATTCAGTCAGTGTGCGACAGTCGTCATGTCCTGGCACAGGTTTACTTGAGAATGCTGGGGTTGATGGTTTCATTGGAACCAGTCATTCCTCAGCCGCCTTACGCAGGCGGCCGATCCAGTTATTTCTCATGACACAATGGACCCAGAGTACAGGTTCGCTGGACTCGAACGTGTCAGTGTTGGCGCCTCTGATTCATCACCTGCAATGGTGGTTGGACACAGAGAATCTCTTGGTGGGGGTTATGCTAACCCCTCCCCACCCTCAGGTGACTGTGTATACAGATGCATCGATGGAGGGCTGGGGGCTTGCCTGGAAGAATCCACGATATCAGGGCTTTGGAATCCGGAACAGTCAAAGGAACATATAAATCTACTGGAGCTAAGAGCAGTAGTCCTGGGCCTGGAACATTTCTTACAGAAAGTTCAGGGCAAGATTGTTCTTATTCGTTCAGACAACTCAACAGTTGTGACTTACATAAACCGCCAGGGCGGAACGAAGTCGCCCAGTCTCTGTATGATGACATGGAGACTGCTTTGTTGGTGCCTGGATCACCAGATTACCTTGAAAGCAGTTCATATTCCGGGAAGGTTAAATCTGCTAGCAGACTCATTGAGCCGAAGGATGAGTGTTTTACCCACGGAATGGCAACTAAATCAATGTGTGGCGGATCGTCTGTTCGACCATTGGGGGAAACCCAACATCGATTTGTTCGCAACGAAGAAGAATGCGAAGATGACGACGTACGTCTCTCCTATTCTGGATCCAAGCGCTTTCGCAACAGATGCGTTAGCTATCAGCTGGGGGAGAATGTATGCATACGCATTCCCTCCAGCAATCCTGATTCCAAAAATTCTTCAGAAAATCAGACAAGAGGAATGCCAAGTGCTTCTGATCGCCCCGGATTGGCCAAGCCGATCATGGTATACGGATCTGCTGGACCTTCTGGTCTGCAATCCGGTTCCTCTGCCTCTGATGGACGATATTATCTTCCAGGGCAAGGCCCTTCACAACAATCCGTCAATGTTCAGATTGACTGCGTGGATGTTGTCAAGGAATCTAGAATTAAGGAGGGCTTTTCTGAGCAAGCAGCCATGTTTATGGCCAAAGCCAGGAGGGGGTCAACCTCCAGAGCATATAATTATAAAATCAACAGATTTGCAGAATGGTGCTCAAAAAGATGTATTGATCCAATGGATTCATCTATTCAGGTAGTAGCTGATTTCCTCTGTCACCTGTATGATGCCTATAGCCTCAAGCCTAACTCTATTGCTGGTTATAAGTCAGCTTTAATGTCTGTTATTCCTTGCTTGGCTAAGAGGGGAAGTGATGAAGTAAATACATTAAATGTATTAATTAAAGGCATGGGCAATCTAAGACCAAGGAATCCCCCTGTGATTCCGTCTTGGAGTTTATCGCTAGTGCTTCAAGTACTAGGTGATAAGCCGTTTGAACCACTTAGTTCCATTTCTATGAAACTATTAACACTGAAGACTGTGTTTTTAATTGCTGCGGCCTCGGCTAGGCGTAGAAGTGAAATTCATGCCTTATCAGCCGAGGATGACCGTTTTGTGGTTTCAGGGGAAGGCCTTAAGCTGCTACCTAGGATTAATTTCTTGGCTAAAAATCAGTCGTTGAAATATCCAGGTCAACCTATTGTTTTGCCTGCTTTAACTAGATATGATCCTAATTCTAAAGCATGGTGTCCCGTCCGGGCGCTTCTCCGGTACAAACAACGTACATCGGAGTGGCGCACCGACCAGTCGGCGTTATGGTTGTCATATATTGAACCCCATGGCAGGGCTTCTAAGGACACCATTTCCAGGTGGATTGTAGAATGCATTCAGTTTTGTCATAAATCCGCCACCGGGAAGCAGGTTGACGTGGCCAAGGCTCACAGTGTCCGCGGCGTAGTGACATCCACTGCCCTATTTAATGGGGTCCCTGTGGATGATATTATGTCGGTGGCTCAGTGGCACTGTGAGTCAAGTTTTACAGACCATTATCTCCGTGACACCTCTAATCCTCTCGCCTTGTCGATTTTGAAAAGATAACTAGGCTTATATTTTTGATGGGGTTTCCTCATTGCTTATATATTTCACAATTAATTTATGGAAACAACCACTTTTTTGGGACTGCATCGTTCTTCACCAATGGGAAGAGGATGTCAGCAGCCATTTCAACAAGGTCAGTCTTGTGTATGGGTTGTCCATTGTTGATTGTCTTGTCACGTTACCCGTTATTAATATGATGATGGTTTTGTGTATTTATGTGGTTCATTGTTGAGAGTATACGAAAATGGAGTTTTTTCGTCTCTGTCCTGTAGTACATGGCACTTGTACGTAGAGAGCGTATAGGACATTGAGGTCATTCGACTCTTCCTCCCAGGAAGGAGGGGGGGGGGGAGCGCATATGACATTCGGTCATCTCTCATACATCGGTGGTGTTATCCGATGGTTAGTCAAATCCTGACTGTTTTTTCATACAGTTTCAGAAGTTTAAGTGCCTTAAACGCAGAAAAGCGTATAGGGATGAGCTGGTCTTTTGACCTCGCCTCCCTCCCGCCGAATTCACTGTCGAATTCTGGCAATATCAAAAGTATTAGGGAGGTAAGTATACTCTTGATGTGAAATAAATGAAATCAAGGATTTCTTTTTTCACGAGAGAGTTGATACTTACCTCCCTAGATACGGACCCGGCCTCTCCACCCCACAGAGGCTCGGTCTTCAGGCTCTTAATAGTTGCATGTGTATCAGCCAATAAATTAGTCAGAGGAAGTGCTAGTCTGCGCATGTGCGGTGGTGGGGCTGGCATCCGCCAGACTACGCTCTGACTCCCTGCCCAGTAGGGGCACCTAACTGTTTTAATCTGAGTGTTTATTGAGTGAAAGCCAATATTTAGCAATATCAAAAGTATTAGGGAGGTAAGTATCAACTCTCTCGTGAAAAAAGAAATCCTTGATTTCGTTTATTTCCTGTGACCATGCAGCATTACTGATAAGTTTATTCATATCACCATTTCTATGACCATGGCAGCATTACTGATAAGTTTATTCATATCACCTTTCCTGTGACCATGCAGCATTACTGATAAGTTTATTCATATCACCGTTTCTATGACTGGCAGTATTACTGATAAATCTATTCATATCACTGTTTCTGTGACTGCGTGTAACAGCGGCCAGTCAAATTAGTTTCAGAATATTTGACAGAATGTTTATTAAATAGTAAAGCCATACAATTTGTACGTGTCTAACTCTGAAGCATTTAAGACAGACTAAATCGAGTCATTCATGCTGTAATTAATTATGACATCATCCTACACATCACGTAGTTGCTTATGATGTCATATGATGGATGGATAAACTAGAAAGTTCCATTACCATATAGAAAATGTGCAGACCAAGAAAAGACAAAGGAAATTCCACAGAATACTTGTTTGCTATTTATGATCTTTGGCACTAAACTGACCTAATACTAACTAGGTCAGTGAGACCTTGTTTCAAATGGCAATGTTTATTTTTTCTATGATGCTAATAGTTCTAAGCTACAGAGCATATATGCACAAAAACTTAAGTGAGAGAGCTGAGGCTCATGGCACAAGGGCTTATTGTTGTTGTTTGTTTTAGAAATATGTTGGATCGCTATCTGAATGATGAGTTCAAGGCAGTGGATAGAGATTTCAATAACGGTAAGTCTAATATGTGTATTGTATTATTATATGCACACAGTAATCTGTGTTAAGTACTATACAGAGGATCTTAAACGAGGTCACGTTTCATATCACTACTATCAACTCAGTCGAGAATTATCACATTTCACGAGCTTTAGTGACTTGTAAGAATTTAAAAATTCTAGTCAGTACAGAATATACGTTCCAATGTATAATAATAGCTATATAACCCTTTGGCTGCTGAATGTCAAGTATTCCATACCATAGATTATGATAGTAGTTACTGATTTTGAAAGATGTGTTGCTGTCTTGCTGAAATCTGTTGCTTTCTAGCACAGAAACCGCTTCCAGCAACATTCAGCATACTTCTTAACAGCAAAGTCTGTTAGATATTTGACAATATTCAATGTACAGCAGGATAAAGCTAATGTCTGGAGCTTTTAGTATTGTGTATAAATTGCAAATCTGCTATCTATTATATGATTTTATTGTTTACTCCTATCTCTAGTTTTCACTTCATTGGTCACTTCACCGTGCAGTGACCAGGCAGACATTTATATTGAATTATGTCTCTTTGTCCCATTAATGGTCAAACTGGTTAAAACCGGCTTTGCAATGGTCTAGAGAAATGTTCATTTGCAGGTCAAGAGAAGACAACCTTTAAAATTTTACTAGTGGAATGACTGCGCGATAACTGAACTAGTCATTCTAGTAGTAAATGTTAATGAATAATTGGATAATAACAACGTATGTGGGTGTCGAGTTGGGACCCGTGACCCATGAAAAGGTGTGTCCTCACCCTACTAAGTTAATTCCTATTGGCTCCATGGTGTGGAGTTGGTGAATCCAATGGGACTCTTTGAATTTCCTCCATGGTGTTGGTTCTGCGTCTGGGGGTCGGAAGAGAGTACCTGTATAATGCAGTAGCTCGTGTATGATTGCTTTTATTGAAGTGACGTGAGACAGGAGTGTCATAACTTTTTTGTGGAGATTGCTTATGGACCTAATGTGTTCTTGTATCCTTATTTTGAATGGTCTCGGAGTCTGTCCCTCATTGTGTTTGTGGCATAGTCTGCAATTTAGCAGGTAGACTGCGTTGCACGTCTGACAGTTGCCTATGATTTTGCATCTATAGGATAAGCCAGTATGGTAGCTTTTGAGGAACCTCATTTTCTTCATATTGTTGCAGATGGTGCAATTTTTGGTTGTGGATAGGGGTTGTGGTGTGGGCGTACAGCATCAGAGGCGTCTGGAAGTCTGGCCCGGACTATGTGATCCTTGATGGTTTTGTTCCTCTGATAGCCGAATAATGTTTTTTCTGGAAATGCATCCCTGCATCTCTGGCTGGCTTGGAGGATGGGCCAGTATTTGTTTATCACATTATGTAATGGGGCCGTCCGGGTGGGGGTGTGTGTGTGGATTTTTGTCAGGCGTGCGGCCGGCAATCTTGAAAATTGGTTTCCGAATGATAACTCCGTCATAGGGTGGATGATGATCCGAAATCCAAGATGGCCACCAGTGGCCACCTTGAAAATTGGTTTCCGGATTATAACTCCGTTACCGTTTATCGGATCACTTTGAAACTTCATAGAGTGGTTGGACTAGGTCTGAGGAAGAAACCTATCGAAATTGACAATGATCCGAAATCCAAGATGGCCACCAGCCACCATCTTGAAAATTGGTTTCCGGATGATAACTCTGTTCCCGTTTATCGGATCACTTTGAAACTTCATAGGGTGGTTGGACTTGGTCTGGAGAAAAACCTATCGAAATTGACGGTGATCCAAACTCCAAGATGGCCGCCAGCCATGGGCTGCCATCTTGAAAGTTGGTTTTTGGATGATATCACCGTTACCATTTATCGGATCACTTCCTGTCTGGTGAAGAAACTGATCGAAATTTAAGATAATCCAAAATCCAATATGGCCACCAGTCAGCGGCAGCCATCTTGAAAATTGGTTTCCGGACGATACCTCCTTGTAGGGCTGCGCAATATACCGATACCATATTTAAAACCGATATCCTGCACTGACGGTTTCATAACCGATTATAAGAAATAAATATCGAAAAACCGAATATGAACATATTTTCGGTTTTTCGTATCAGGATTGTTAAAAATAAAAGATACTAACGAGCATGAAAAGTGTAATGAATAATAATGATCATACTTTCCATTAACCTACGTTCGGGGCAACTAATAATTGAACGTGGCCCCAATTGCGCATATTGTGTAACTCGATGTACGCCAAGAGAAATCAAGCAGCGAATTAATTAAATAAATATCCACTCGTCTTTTCTCTGGTAGTCTCTGATAAATTTGCAATATAAAACACAATACTAACGCGGGAATTTGTCATTGAAATTTGTATCGGGGAAAACATTTCTAAACAACGGCATCCATTTTATTTATGTCACCGGCTAATTAACATAATGCAAAGTCGTCCCAAAACTAAATCGCCGAATGCATAAAAATCTCGCCAATAAATATAATGCTGAATACATTTTGCTGATTAGGATATAATTTTAAATAAAATTATTACTCAAACCGTTTTTAAAACGTTATCTTCTATACACAATATTATATTAACTTATGAAATTCGCGTTCGCAATATTACAGTTAATATTTTCTTCAAGGCATGATTTCGTCGCCGGGCCGAATTGGAAATGAAAGAAGAAAGGGAGATAATTACATCATAATTAATTACAATCACGTGATTTACGTCTTTTCGCAACCTGTTTTGCTGATGATTTATGATTAATTTTGACAAAATAAACGATGCTTATTTAACTGTGCGTAATATTTAGGTGGTCTAATTAATAATTTCACTCCAGCGATGATGGATATTATGAGGTATATTAAGCTTTAAAGGCGTAAAATGTTACGAATGTATCAGGGCGTGAAAATACGTTCTGTTTTCGTGCTATTTTCTATAATTTAAATTTTTTGTTTTATGTCCATAAAACCGATATTCGGTTAAAACCGATATGAAAAGTCATATCGAAACCGATATGGCTGTTAGCCAAACCGCGCAGCCCTACCTCCTTGACCGTTTAACGGATCGCTTTGACGCTTCATAAGGATGACTGGTCTGATGAAGAAATAAATATTTTCTGATAGCTCATTTATTGGTTTGTCATCATGGCGGGGTATTATGCGCCGTTTGCGGAGCTCTTGTTTGAGACGTGTACCCGTGCGGGTGAATTCACAGATAAAGATGTGTTTGATGGGTTTATTATATGTGGTGTTGGCGGTGTTGGGTGTCTGTGTTGGGGGTTTGAGGAGGGATGCCCATTCTTTACCCCTGGCCTAGTCCGTGGTGTCCGTGCATATCCCTCTGAGTCTGCGGAATTGTCCATAGGGACTGGCATCCTTACATGTTGATGGGGTGTGCAGGGGTATAGTGCAGGTATCCGTGTGTATCTGTGGGTTTTGTAAAGAGATTAAATTTAATCGGTTCTTCAACTCTGTTCTGTACCATAGTGCCTAGAAAGGAAACCTGTTCTCTGGAGCTTTCCATTGTAAATTTTATGCTTTGATGGCCTGAATTCATGTGTTTGACAAATTCATTGAGGGCAGTTCGACCTTATTCCCAGATCATAAATATGTCGTCTATGTAGCGTAAAAATAGGGCTGGCTGGTAGGGGGTCATTTGAAAGAAGTTTTTCTTCTAGATCGGCCATAAAGATGCGTGCGTATGTGCAAGCAACTTTGCTGCCCATGGCGGTCCCACCTATTTGGAGGTAAATGTTCGCTATTGAGTTCAAAGCTGTTGCATTCAAGGACAAGTTTGAGTAGGTTCAACAGGTTTCTAGTGGAGAGTGTGCCTGGGATGCCATGTTTCATACAATGTTTTGCCACCGCCCGTAACCCTTCATTGTTGGGTATGTTGGTGTATAAGGAGGTGACGTCCATAGTTACTAATAGTGACTCTTTTTTGGTGGCTCCAAAGGCTTCCACTCTGTTGATGAAGTCAGTGGTGTCCCTTACATATGATTTGATAGTGTGACATGCACTTTGATGTGTTCGTCTACAAAGCTGCTGATGAGCTCCATTGGCCATCCATTACCACTGATTATAGGCCTGCCTGGAGTGAGGCATTTTTCTTCTCCTTGTGTATTTTTGGAAGGAGAGAGAACCTGGTGGTCTTTTGCGGTTTGGGAATGAATCTATTGGCGGTCATGGGGTCCATTTCTCCTTCTAGAACTATTTTGTCTAACCTTTTGGCGACCAGATTGGTGATCAGTTCAGTACGATCTGATGCCAGTTTCATGTAGAATTTGGCATCAGAGAGCTGTCTGGTTGCCTCGGTTATGTAGTCCTCTCGGGACTGCACAACTGTGGCCTTGCCTTTGGCAGCTTTTTTGATAACGACAGAAAAATCGGTCTGTAAGTCTGCCAATGCCTTCTGTTCTAGATTGGTGATGTTATTACTAGGAATTCTGTTATGTACGTGTCTACTGAATTTGAATCTTATGGCTTTGAAAAATGCTTCAAAGGCAATGTCTAGAGTGGGTTGCGGCATTGTGGTTTTCTTTGGTGAAAACTTCTTATCTATTAGTATTTGGAATGGAATCTTTGTGGTGTCTGGCATTTTGGCAGTGTTCTGGAGAAGGCCATAAGGTGGGTGTGTGGGTGGGTGGGTGGGTGGGTGGGTGTGGGGTGAAGTAGTCTATATGTCGCAATCTTCTAATGAAAGCTTGTAAGTCGGCATAGAGAGATCCCATGTTTGGTTTGCAAACAATGTGGCAGAAGCCTAGACCCGTATCTAAGACACTTATTGTGTCCACATTAAGTTCTTGGTTGGTGAAATTAAAGACAAATGAAGAAGGATACATTAGAAGGTTTTTATTGGGTGTGTCCACACTGTTGTTGTTATAATTGGTGGTGGACACACCCAAAAGTGGCTTAGTGTGGTATTGAGTATATGTGCATATAGGCAGATTCTGATGTAGTCATCTTTTGTTGTCCTGGAGAGTGGAGATCATTCGGTACATCTCTTTGATTGCATCTGTGCTGCTAACCCCCATCAGTGGGCATGGTGGCCTGGATTGGTCTGCGAGACGGGGTGGCATCTGTCTGTTCTGGTGGCGTTGCTATTGTGCTTGCCTATAGGGCTCTCCTATAACTTGGGCCAGTGTTACCCCTTGCTATGGAGGGCCAGTGTTACCCCTTGCTATGGAGGGCCAGTATTACCCCTTGCTATGGAGGGCCAGTGTTACCCCTTGCTATGGAGGAGCCCTGCATAATTACCTTGAAATTTAGATTGTGGGACTTAAGGTATCAAAGTGTCAAATCAATTCCAACATGCGGAAAAAAAGTTGGTGGAGCTTAGCTAGAAATGGATCCCTGTGTTTGTCTCCTTTCAAGTCCCTCTTCAGGACATCACCATCTTTTGCCTCAATCAGTCAGATTTGACTAATATGATACATATTACAATTGCTCTTCTTTGCCCACTAGATTACTTCATCCTGACAGTAAATGAACCAGGTTAGTGCAGAGACACATCGTCTTTTTCCTATCTTTTATATGTAAACAGTTTGGATACAAGCATGTGACATGTTTTTAGATCTTTCTAATGAGAAAATTGCATGTCGGGTTAATCTAATGTGTTTTTAAAATAGATTTATTATATTTTCTATTGAAGATCTACAATGTATCTACATAATCTTGAGCTAAATGTACTCTTTATTACGAAAGTTGTTAGTCCCCCAGCTCCAGTTGGCTTTTATCTGTTGTAACAAACCACATGAACACACAGTTTTATGATACCGTGCATACCAGACGTTTCTGTGTGAGACCGGGTTATTACTTAATCTGACACAGATCTTCCATTGATTATGGTGCAATGGAGTAATCCAGTTTATCTATCAATCATATGACGTCATCATCAACTATATAAAGTGTAGGCTGACGTCATAATCAATTACGTTAGGCTTGCGTGATTATGCGATTAAATCGAAAATCGCAATTATTTTTTAAATCAGGAAATTATATGATTAAAAATTAAATAATCGAATACTCATGATGAATTTTTGCTGCAAATAATATTTCAATTCCAACCTTTCAATTACTTTTTAATAAGATCGGTCACAAAAATTTTGATATTTTCCTCAAGTAAATGTATGTCCATTTACAGGCCAAGCGAAGACTATTTTTGAAAATGTATCACTGGAATGACTGGCTCGAGAATCGAGCCAGACATTCCAGTGATAGATTTTCAAAAATGGTCCTCTCCTGGCCTGCAAATCGACTTCTTTAAGCACAATTGCAGCTTTCGCAATTGATATGCTTTTGTTGTTATGTTATGGTAGTTTGTACCCAAGCTGATTGGAAGTCATGAATGGCTTGATTTAGTGTCTTAAGCGCTGTATGAAATCTGCAGTTTAAGGAAGAACTTAATCGAAAGTTATTACTGCTTACACAGCAACAACTTGCCTTCAATGATGTTTTCGATATTTCAAGGTCATAATTCTGACTAATGTTTATCATAGAAAGCCGTGAACTGCAACAGAAACCTGATAATAGATTCAGATTGGTTAAATTACATTTTGCTTCTATTCATGATATATAACAGACAATAATAAAATAACTTTAAACATTCTCTATGTGTCTCTCTGCCTATTTCTGTCCGTATTCGTATATAAGATAAATATGTAATGAAGCATGTGTCTGCTATATCATTTCATTTAGACACTAGTTAGTATAATAAATGTAGTAATTAAATTCAGAATTGAATGAAAAGAAAATTACAATAACAAAAATCAAGAACACGGCTTTGACCCTTTAGTGGTCCTACTGGCCAAAACTGATCTCTGTTATGGTCTAGTGGAATGTCCATTTACAGGCCAAGAGAATACAATTTTTGGAAATTTACCATTGGAAAGACTGGCTCGATAAGCCATCCAGTCATTCCAGTGATAAATTTTCAAAAATGTTATTCTCTTGACCTGTAAATGGACATTCAATGCGCAGATATTTAAATTTGTTGACCAAATTTGACCACTAATCTTGGCTGTCACATGACCGTTGAGTGTTGTAGTGTATACTATATGAAAGCTAAATGGTTTAATGAAGACAGTTTGAATTGGTGTGTACCATATGAAGGGGACATTGTGTGCTGGCTGTGACCATGTATGAGGGGTGTGGTGTACCATATGAAGGGGACATTGTGTGCTGGCTGGACCATGTATGAGGGGTGTGGTGTTGTAGAGACAGTACATATGAAGGGTGTGGTCATATAAAATGTTTTGCCTGGTGACGTGGGTGATAATTATATTTGTTTGCTACATGGTGAGACCGTATGTATTTATTTCGTCTTGTGGGGAATGGGGATCATATGCAACGACGGGCAGTGGACCATATATAAACCGGCATTGTGTGTTGAGATCGTATGAATAGGTCATCTGTGGTGCGATTATTTGTACAGTAGATGTTTGATATGTTGTCTTCATGTGTTTGGTTCATATCTTTGTTTGGTGTGTTAGGTCACATGTACTGGTAGGGCTTTGGTATATTATATGCATCATGAAGGGATTAACTGTGCTTGGGTAATATGAAATGGTGTGCTGTGTTAACCCTATAACACTCATATCAGACAAAAATGCCTTCTGCAGTGGTCTTGAGAAATGCCCATTTGCAGACCAAGAGAAGAGTATATTTGAAAATTTACAACTGGAATGACGGGCTCGATAACGGAGCCAGTCATTCCAGTGGTAACTTTTCAAAAATAGACTTCTCTTGGTCTGCAATTTGACAATTTGACTTGAAAATTCAAGGGTTAAAGGATTAGGGCGGGTGCACTGAACCTCTTATGACAATGTTAGCAATAATAGGTTATTACATGTGTGTAGTCTTACTTTTCGGAGTGTAGATTGGTAGAGCTTGCCTTACTAGTAGTACACATCTATACAAACTCCTCATTTGGGACAATAAAATGGGTTTTCCTTATCGAGAGCTGGTGCATTATTAGCTCACCTGGCCTGAAGGGCCAAGTGAGCTTATGTTGTGGTGACCATCCATCGTGTGTCCCTTGTCCGTCGTCTGTCATCGGCCATCCGTCCGTCAACTTTTCCTTTAAAATGACTTCTCAAGTACCGCTGGGACAATTTCAATTATATTTGGCAGGAAGCATCTTTAGGGCATAGGGATCGAAGTTTGTTCAAACGAAGCCGATCGGCCAATTTGGCTGGCAGCCATCTGGGATTTTGGCTGATTTTTAGAAACGTCTTTAAAAATCTTCTTCTCCGAAACCGCTTGAGGGATTGAAGGAAACCTCATGAAAATGATCCAGGGCAAGAGCTCAACCAAGTTTGTTCAAGGGAACTTGATTCGTCAAATGGTTTGGCGGGTATCTTGGTTGACCTAGTTTTGGCGAAAATTACCTCCAGAACCGCTGAAGGGATCAGGCCAAAATTTGGCAGATATGATTAGGGACTAAGGGACATTAATGTTTGTTCAAGAGAAGTTAATCCATCAAAAAACATGGCCGCGGTGGGCCAATGAAAATATAGCATGTTTGGTGGCCATTTTGGATTCTTTTATTTGATCGATTTTGAGGCTGAAATGGTTTTATATAGGTTTTTGGGTATTCTGATCTCAAATTTGCAATTTTCGAAGCTGTCGGATAAACGGTTATGGGGCCATCTTGGATCATTTTCCCGCCCAAAAAACTTCTATACTAAAGCAATGGGAAATTTAAAATGTCGTCTTCTCGAAAACTACTGGGCCGATTTCAATTATATTTGGCAGGAAGCATCCTTAGGGAATAGAGATTCCATTTTGTTCAAACGAAGCCGATTGGCCAATTTGGCCAGCGGCCATCTTGGATTTTGGCTGATTTTTAGAAATATCTAAAAATCTTCTCCAAAACTGTTTGAGGGATCAATTTAGACCTCATGAAATATGATCTGTGGTAAGAGCTGACCCAAGTTTGTTCAAGGGAACTTGATTGACTAAATGGTTCAGTGGCCATGTTGGATGACATCATTTTCGCAAAAACCACTTCCCCAAAACCGCTGAAGCGATCAGGCCGAAATTTGTGATATATGATTAAGGACTAAGGGGCAATTAAAGTTTGTTCAAGAGAAGTTGATCCGTCAAAAAAACTGGGCGCTTTAAAATGTCTTTAAAAATTTTCTCCAAAACCACTTGGGGGGATTAATTCAAAATGCATGAAATATCATCTAGGGCAAGAGCTGCACCAAGTTTGTTTCAAGGGAACTTGATTGGCCAAATGGTTTGGTGGCCATCTTGGATAACCTAATTTTTGTCAAAATGACTCCAGAACCACAGCGGATTGGGCCGAAATTTGGGAGATATGATTAGGCACTGAGTGCCATTAAAGTTTTTTCAAGGGAAGGTTCTACGTCAGAAACATGGCTGCAGTGGACCAATCAAAATGTAGCGTGTTTGGCAGCCATATTGGACTTGCAAAAATGTCCACAAACTCATTTAGAAGACTACTCCTAAACCACCCACCAACAATTGCGACAAAAATGCATAATGCTCCAGGTGAGCGACACAGGCCCCATGGGCTTCTTGTTTAGTTAATGTAATTAAAGTTTAAAAAATAGTCTGATACGCTACTATTGCTAAATTGGCCGCTTTAGTCAGAAAAATTACAAATCTAACTGACAGCCAGTCCGGCTTGTGAGACGCAATTAAGGCTTCTATTTCTGATGCTACCAAAGATCCATTTTTGGATCCATTTGTTAATTTAATCATACTACATGTACTTAATCTGAGTAACATGACTCCATTATTTTGGCTTGTGTACCTCTGTTTTCTCTGTATGTTGAGTGTGATATTTCTTTATTTATTTTTCTGAACCCTTTAACAATGATATTTGTTCAAGAAAATTTCAATTTTCTCATAGAAAATGTTCATTTCTATACCATGAGAAGTATATTTTTGAAAACTCACCACTGGAATGACTGGCTTGGTTATCGAGCCAGTTATTCCAGTGGTAAATTTTCAAAAATAGTCTTCTTGCTCTGCAAATGAACATATCTCAAGACCACTGTAGAAGCTGTTTTTGGCTGATATGAGTGTTAAAGGGTTAAGCATGTTTTGTTAGATCGCAGTACCCACTATTACTATAAATCGTCTTTTAGTGACATGCTAAACTAGCGTGTTATTGTCAAATTTATTTTCAACGCAGCATGCATATAGCTAACAACAAATTACTTAGTTATGATTGCATATCATCAACTTTTGCTTGAAAAGATTATTTTGTAGTGACTATTACTTTACTGATTACGGATCTGAATTGTTCTTTGCATGGATGAATATTGATTGACAGCATATAGTGGCCTGAGAAGTGCTAGAGATAGACTGTTATTTACGCTTGAGGAGGTCACAAGGTCAAATGCTGTCATTTGATTGATCGACATATGATTCAGTATTTCCCTTGCTGTGCAAAATTTAACCGATCCCCCTTAACCATTACCACTCTGATGTCAAAACTTTAAATTTTCAAATTAAATTAAAGATGAACTGGTGTGCATTTTTCAACAAATTTGTTGGTCGACGGTGCTGTCATAGACAGCAACAGCTAACACCAAAATTGTTGAAAAATGTACACCAATTTCTGTAATATTGACTCAGTAAAAGATGGAATATTAACATTAGAATGGTATGGGTTAACCCTCTAACCCTTTAACCCTAAAGCAGCCAAATACAACTTCTTCAGTGATCCTGAGAAATGTCCATTTGCAGACCAATAGAAGACTATTTTTGACAATTTACCACTGGAATGACTGGCTCAATAACCGAGCCAGTCATTCTGGTGACAAATTTTCAAAAATAGTCTTCTCTTGGTCTGTAAATGAGCATTTTATATGAAAAAGTTCTTTTTATTCTCAAGATGATTTGACTTATGCAAAATATACATTAATTTTCACGATATTGGTTTACACAGATAGACTGTTAATGTCCATGTTTGAATGTTACAAATGATGTTGTGACATAATAATGTATATATGAGGTAATAATGATGTCTATATGACATGATAATGATATAATCATGCCCTCGTTATCTAGTAGATCAAAGGTGTTAGCCTATTGCTTTGCACCTAAGTCATATACCTACAGAGACTACTATGGGTGTTCCAATTGTATTTAACCATTTACCACTCAAGTCAACCAAAAAGGCTTCTGCAGGAGTCTTGGGAAATGTCCATTTGCGGACCAACAGAAGACTAATTTTGAAAAATTATAACTGGAATGACTGACTCGATAAGCGAGCCAGTCATTCCAGTGATAAAATTTAAAAACAATCTCTTTGTCTGCAAATGGACATTTTATTTGATTAAAATAGAATTTTCTGGAATAGATTTGCTGGTTGCAAGGTTACACTGATTTTACCCTGGAGGGCTAACTGGAACCTCTTGCTGCTAGAGGCAGCCTGTTGCTGCTATAGGCAGCCTGTTGCTGCTAGAGGCAGCCTGTTGCTGCTAGAGGCAGCCTATTGCTGCTAGAGGCAGCAATAGCTCCCAGTTAAATTTAACAGACTACTATATTCCTTACCTCATTACGAATTTATCTTTTCTGTTCAGTAAGGTTAATGGGCCATGCTTGCAGAACATGCACATGTATATTCGCCTTCCATTATTCGTTAGATGGCAACTGTTCATGTATGACGATTTCAACTCCAAGCTGGGTAAACTCGGCATTGCGGACAAAGGTTCAGGACTTGGCTCATGCATGAGATCGTATGGAGAGGGCACACGCAATAGCAATGGAGATGCACTGGTGGCATTCCTTAGTTCCAATGGCCTATTTGCCACAAATCCGGCTTTCAAACACCCAAGCCACCACCGGACAACATGGACTGGACACATAGCTGATCGCAAAGCCCCAAAACGTTCTAAGGCTATAAAAGCTGTCTTCAACCAAATAGATTTCATACTATGCAAGACAGCAATACAACCCCTACTTCGGGATGCTCATTCGGGACTGACCAGGGCAAAGCCGAGGCAATTCGAGAATGGTTCAAGGAACAGTTCACTGACCATGATGATGAGCCCTTGCAATCATTCTCAGGAGACCCCAGGCCATTACTAACACCAATTAATACAGCAAAGGGTGAGAAGGCACTTAAAGCCCTGAAAAATGGATGTGCATCTGGACCTGATGGCATGAGCAATGAACTATTCAAATATGCAAGTGACATTATCTCAAAACCGATCACGCACATAATCAATTCAGCTTTTATGCACCACCTTTCCATCGACGCTGTAGGCCAAGGCATCCTTATCACGCTACCCAAGCCCAAGAAGCCACCTGGCCCTCCCCTCCCTCCCCCCCCCCCCCCCCCCCCAGACAATCTACGGCCCATTGTGCTCCTTAACAGCATACGGAAAATCCTATCCAATGTTACTCTATGCCGCATCCGAGACAAGATCGATGACTTCACCGGATCATGTCAAAGTGGCTTCAAATGTGGACACAGCTGCACAGACATTGTATGGGCTCAACGCATGCTTGTGTCGGTAGTCATGTTCAAACACTGGGATTTCCACAAAATAGGCATTGACATGTCACGAGCCTTCGACACAATTAAGTGCTCAAAGATCCTGGATGTACTATGCCAGGCCAGTTGCAAGGAAGATGAGCTACGACTAGTGAGACTACTGCTTGCAGACACTAAGCTGAGAGCACGAGTCAAGTCAGTGACGTCTGTAGAGTTTGAGACATCAATTGGCTCCCCACAGGGAGATGGTCTATCCCCTGTGCTCTACACCTGTTACCTGGCTGCTGCATTGAAATCCATGCGGGAAAACTCCACAAGACCAAACCCCACCCCCGGGTGTCAATACTGGGCATGCCGCTAGGGATGGAATATGCCGATGATGTGGACTTTATAGATGAGGAAAAGAAACCCCTTGATGAACTCCCAATAGCTGCAAGCAAACTGAAAATTGAGAATCTCTTTATGAATGAATCCAAAACAGAGTTCGCACACATTCGACAAAGCATGAAACTATAGAAAATGATGAGCCACTTCGTGGCGGCGAACCATGGAGGAAAAGTAAAATCCTGGGCTCACTGCTTTGCAGTACTGCTGACATTTCTGCATGCTGCGTCATGGGGAACATAGCTTTCCAGTCCTGGAAGCTATGGATTCGTAGATCAAAGATGCCCTTGATAAAGAGGCTACGTTTATACAATGCAACCTGCGTATCCTTGATGCTGTATAACTGTAACAGCTGGGCAGCTCCATAGGCAGCTCTAGACAAACTCAATGCCTGCCATTGCAAACACCTACGCACCATCACTGGACACCGATGGCCAGGCAGCATAATTGCCAATGATGCACTATACAAGATGTGTAATACGTCGCTGCTGTCTGTAAAAGTCGCCCTGCAAAGATGGTCCACGTTTGGCCATGTGCTAAGGATACAGGAAGACACACCAGCACAGAGAGCCTTGGAATTCGCCCTACTCGGAGCCATCAAATACAGAGCCAGGAAAGGATGTCATTGCATAAATCTGCTAAGTGTGCTACAAGGTGACTTCAAGAAAGCAGGATTAGTTACAGTCAAGTCAAGAATGCACCTGAGGAAGCTAAGGATTTTGGCTGAGGACAAGACACAGTGGGCAAAATCGAAGAAGGACTGATTGCATCTGTAGGATGTTTCTACTACTACAGCCGCAGAATACAGTAATCATACATGTACATACATACATTATTCGTTTACCGGTAAAGCCAGCCCAAACCGACATCTGAAGTGGTCTTGCGGAATGTCCATCTGCAGGCCAAGAGACAGGGGTGGGGGGAAGGGGTGTTGGGGGGGGGGGAATGTTGTGAGGGAAGGCAGAGAGAGAGAGTTATGTACCAAGGGTGGCCCCGCAAAAGGCGTCTTATAGTACAAGTCAGTTCATTCATTTCTAGTACAGTTCAGAAATAGCTTAACATGTTTCCAAAGCAAAATGTACTGTTGAATATTTTGAACAAAATTGCTGACTAAGGCAGCAATGTCTTCCTATCCAATTATGTTCAAGATATTCAACAAAACATTTCTTACTTCATGTTCAAAATTGTACTAACTAATATGTTTGTTTTTGTTTTACAAATATTGTAGCTTATTTATGAGCTGTACTGTATGTGATGATTGTTACCGCTTTACGCATCAACTATTTTCAGGAAAGTTTATTTTCAATACATTTGTTACAACAGAAAAATCAATGTGTCACAAGCGTGTGCGATCAGCTGTCTTAAAAGTCTACCATCCAAAATTGGCCTCGAAAGCGTGTTCGATATGTCTAGCATGGTCTAACTGTAAATAATAATTTGATGGAGCACTAATGCATGTACATGCTTACTTCTCTTTCAGCTATTGACTTTGATGAGTTTCTCACGATGTACAAGCGTCTATTTGTGCAGTGTCGCAGCGTCGTCTCTGATGATGCTTCTGATATTATGATGCCACTCGCTCCATCATCACCGAAAACAGATTCATTATCTATAGCCAGTTACAAGGTAGAGCCAAATGTTTAATCTGCCTATTATAGGATTCATACACACGTATGGAAGGTCGGGAAAAGTATGGAATTACAAGAAACCCATCTTCAGTCCTTGAAAAGTGTAGACAGTTCAACATTTTCTGCTAAAAGTTTGTGGTAAATTGAAATAGCATCGTGTTTGATTTTCATCTAAAACATAGATAATATTCAAAATATTTAAGGTTTCGGTTATTAATTATGACAGCTTTCTGGAAAATTTGTCAGTTTTGAAATGTATATTGACTGGAGACATCATAATCTGGAAATTGATAAAATATGTCTGAAAGGGTTTGGAAAATGTATGGAATTTCATCCTGCTAAAGGTGTAAATGTCAAAGTGGTGTCAACATGGGTATTAGCGATGTAGCATCAGTGATCATCCAATCATTTTCCCCTTAATATGCAAAATTAAGACTTCTATTATATTTGTTCAATTTATCTGAATTTTCTAAATTATTCCAATTTTTCCCAGGTGTTCTTTATTTTCTGACATTGTCATAGTTTTATAGTGTAATAATATTGATCATGAATCTTTCTCTCAATTATAAATGTCTATAATACTATATAACTTCAATCATTATGATGTATGCTGGGACAGGTGTATTCAATGATTATATCATTTAGCTTATTTGTAAGTAACATATTTTTGAATTGTATATATTCCTGCTAGTCATCTGATCAGTCCAAGAAGGGCAGCTATGATCTGGTAGAATCTCAGAAATCTGACAGTAGATCTGTCTCTAAGTCTCATCACACATCTCACCATGACCCGCTAGGAAGTGATATTGATGAAGATCCATTCTTTGATGATCCAGTACCGGGGTCTAGTCTCAAATCTTTTGGGTAAGTCGCTTCAAATATGATTAATTTTCCTTTTGTTTTTATTGTGAATTATTAAATTATTAGAATTGAACATATTTGCTCTGGTGAACTGTTAACAGCTCTGTTCATCATACATTGCATTAATGTATCAAATTCTAACAAGAATTTAAAGCAACTTTCTTTGAACATGTTCTGAGTTCTACGCAACCTGACCAGCAACAATTGTGTAAGAGTTTCATTCTTGAGCTGGACAGTGTCCATTGCCATTAGAAGCTAATTACGCCAGATAATCAAACAGACCCAGAAATAATAGTTTTTTGTCTCCCTGTTAATTTCTTTAACTTAAAGGACAATTCGAGCCAGCAAATGAAGAAACATTAAAGGATAATTCCGGGATTGGTAAAAGTGTACTTTATTTGAAAGACTATTATATGACTAACATATTGGAGCCTAAATAAAAACAATAGACAAATAATACGAGTAATTATACCATCGTAAACATGGGATTATTTTATCTCCCGGGCGTCGCCATTTTCTTGCAATGAGAGCGAGATTTCACGAGATCCTGACGTCATCCCCGCACCAACGCTATATTTGCCGAGCACGAAAGCTGGACAGTAAATATGTATATGCATGGAGGCCTAACATGTGCTAATTTGTAATCATTAGGACATTGTCCAGTTAAGCTAGTAAGTTTTTCAAGTAATTCCAGTATCCGAAGTCGGTGAGGAATCGTTAACCCGCTGAAGCACAGATTCCATTTTCTCTATCCTATCAGAAAGTGTTCATTTTGATAACAATGCTGCTGTAAGTCATTGCTGTGCACGACAGCAACACGTTTCAGCAATATTTTTTTTCCTCAAAATGTACCCCGGCACTATCTCTGTAAGTAGGCTATTACGCATTTTACACCATGCGATAAGGGTTAAATGAAGTGGCACACTTGACACGTGCGTATTGTCAAATTATTCAGCTGACTCAAGATACCGTTATAGCGTGTGTCGCAGGCAGTGTAAATATATATTCCAAGAAAGCATATGATATGATAATATTGGCAGAACCACTGAACCGATTGTGATAATTCTGATACCTACCTGTAGCTGCAAATGCAAAGATTTATCCAATGCTAGAGATGTTAGAATTGGCCTAGTAGGTCAAAAGATACACTTTGCGGGAAAAACTAAGCCAGCAAAATTTCAAACAAAAATTTCAGGATCCGCTCTATCCATCATACCATATCAGAATGAGTATTACAGCTACAATGACAGAATTTACTGTGCCGAAGCTTTACAATGTTATCACATAACGGGAAAAATTCCATCAAAATATCTTAATTATTGAAATTACTACAGCCGGCTTGGCAATATGAAAATTGCCAGATTTTATGTCAAAATGTAAATGTTTGGTGATATCTCTGGCAATATTTACGTGAGCAAAATTATAATTGGTCAGGCAAATAGCCATTTCTTTCAGCTTTAAACACTCCAATTTAATAACAATACATAAAGATAGTCTGCGAGACAAAAAACATCTCATGCCGAATTTTACCAAAAAAAGGATAACATATTCTCAGATCGTATCTTAGATGAATAATTTTCTTTTATATATTCCAGTCTTTTGAGCCTCTTGTCCGATATTAACATCCATTATATCATACTAATCCCGAGGTCAGCACCTATTTAGAGATCCTAGAATAATTGGAATGGCTCCATCGGTTCATTTGCTATTATCATTTACGTATACTTCCTTAAAATATATACCCGCATCTATTGGCCTCGCTCCTCCAGTCATAGCAATAGCTGTGGTGTGGGGCTGACATCGTTAGACGCGATAAAATGGCAGCACCCAGATGTGCGAAAAATTGTCAATTTTACCGACTTTATCTAGCGATAGTTGGTTACGCTATTTCTAGCTGGTTATTATTCTGGCGCAATTTCGTTAAACATGTAATAATTTTTCAAATAAAACACACTTTTTATCATCCCGGAATTGTCCTTTAATATATTGGGTACAATAAATACTAACAATGCCTAAGACGTGTAATAGACAATAATTTCTATTTCACACGCTTGCTAAGTTCATCAACAAGCTTCCCAAAACTGTTGCACCAGTAAGTTCAAAATCAGACTCTCGTGGTGAAGCTTAAAGATGAACTACCATGCAAAAATGAGGCACTGCCAGACCCCTATCAGTAACATAGTGCTATCAATGAATTTTGCATTTTCAATTATGAGTCCAGGTATTGATGCTTTAACCCTATTGCCCTTGGATTGTTCATGAAATTTTTGATTTCTCATAAAAAATGTCTATTTACAGACCAAGAGAAGACTATTTTTGAAAAATTACTACTGGAATGACTGGCTCAGTTATCGAAAAAGACAGTGCTCAAGACCGCCGTTTTTGGCTGATATGCGTGTTAAAGGGTTAAACAAGACCTATCTAACAATGCTGGTACATTTTTAAAAGACTGCTCAGTACATGAAGCTTGGAGTCAGCCATTAAGTGCTGGGGTGAGCGCTTAAAGGCTAAGTAATGCACCGGCAACAGTTCTGCATATCGCTGCTCTGCGTAATGCTTATCTGTTAAATGCATGCTCTACAAGCCTGCTGGCTATCTAATAGCTCGATGTACTGAGTAAATCTTTTTCTAGTGGTTCGGAACCATTGTGCTGGTCTTCTTTAATGAATCAATGCCCAGATTCTTAATAGAGTTTCCAAATAGGAAATTTATTGGTACCACTATGTTACTGGTAGGGGTTAAGCATTAGTTATTTTGACATTACTGTTGAGCTTTAAAATAAATAATTTTCGAAGCCAAAGGCCACTGTTATCACTACCCTGCCCTACTACTAGAATATGTTTATATAGACTACAGTGGTACTAGGCTCTATATCTATATATATATAGTTATCTACTATACATACAGTAGCTTCATCAAGGTTAGCATATATACCTTGTGACTACCAAGTGCACTTTAAAGTCTGCTATTGCTTTTTTGCTGAACATTGTAAATTCACTTTTGCTTGAACTCTCTATGTCTAATACATTACACTACATGATTTTAGTTGCAATGGACCATTCCGGATTTAGCTATGCCCCGCCCATCTCTAGCTAAGCTCCACCCACATCTCACTGAAGCGGTCGATCGATCTCTGAACACCATGACTATCAATTTCCAAAAAACTACACAGGTAAGCTGTTGAATATTTTGAAACTGATTTGACGGGGTGCTGTTGCTGCCTAAGTCAAATTAGTTTCAAAATATTCAACAGCATGTTTCTTAAATAGCAAAGAATTACAAAGACATACAATTCATACAACGTGTCATAGTATTTGAGACTTTGTGACGGTCTATATGGAACCCTATGTGACATTGTGACATAATGATTGTGACGTCATCATACACACGCTGAGCTGATTATGACATCATACAAGATCAGATGATGGATGGATACTCTGGAAAGTTGAATTGCAACTTGCAACTAGTAGATGTCTGACAGTCTGTGAAATGTTTGACATTTCAAGCGTAGGGAGTCACGCTTGTTTTCATGTACATGAATCTATCGATACGTACAAACACTGAATGTCAAATATGGTGAAAACATATTAAACATTTAATGGTCTAATGGTCGAGAATGAACCTTTCCAGTTTATCCATCCATCATATGGCGTCATAACCAACTAAGTGATGTGTAGGATGACATCATGATCAATGACATAATGCCGTAGATAAGTACGTCAGAAATGTTTAATTGAAGATGGACTATGCGTTGTTGTACAAATTGTATGTCTGCTATTTAGTAAACATGCTGATCTAGGCAGCAACAGCACCCAATCAAATTAGTTTTCAAAATATTCAAAGGCTTACCTGTACATGTATATTTTTCTGGAAACTGATAGCAGGGCAGTTCAGAGATCGATCAATCTCAACATGAGTAAGTGTGGTTGGAGCTTAGCTAGAGATGGACGGAGCATAGATAAAACTGAAACGGTCAATTGGTCAAGAAAATTTTACTTAGTAAATGTCAATTTACATGCGAAGAGAAAACTTTGAAAATATACCACTGGAATGATTAGCCTGGTTATCGAGCCAGTCATTCCAGTGGTGAAGCTTCTAAAATAATCTCTTGGCCTGCAAATGGACATTTCTCATGACCACTACAGCCACTTGCAGTGGTCTCGAGAAATGTCCATTTGCAGACCAAGAGAAGATAATTTTGGAAAATTTTCCTGTGGTAAATAAAAAAATAGTCTCGTGGTATGCAAATGGACATGTTCTATGGAAATTTTCTTGAACAAATTCGAGGGTTAAAGGGTTAAATAATCATATGAAGACTATTTTTGGAACTTTTCCACTGGGATGACTGAATCGGTTATCAAACAAGTCATTCCAGTGGAAAATATTCAAAAATTGTCTTCTTGGCTTGCAAATGGACATTGATCAAGTACACTGCAAAGGCCAGTCTTGACTTTAACGCGTTAAATTAACCCACCTTTGAATCCTCTCCATTATTACCATAATAGTAGCACGGCTACCATAGCATAAGTCACAATATTCTGTATATTTAAATACATGATATATCAGAACGCCATTAGACTATTACTGGAAGTGAATAATCATAGTTAGCTAGTTGTCATGGTTCTTTAGTTGTATCAAACTGTGAGCCAATTATTTTATATTTAGCCATACTATCCCTGCACAAGCGAGTCCCCGAGAAGCTTCCAGTAATTCTAGCAGTCAGCATTCAAGCCCTCGAGCCAAAAGCCCATCCCAAATCCCAGTGTTTGTAGCAAGCAGAAGGTAATCCTGTTGTTATCCTCGTTGCCAGGTTGGATACTGCATCTTGTTCTCTTAATTTTAACACTGTGTTGTGCTCAATGGCTTTTGTCTTGCCTACGAAGCAGAAAGCGAAACATAAATATCACTTCCTATAATGGAAGCATTAATTACTTTCATTTAACTTGTCACATGTTTCTGCATAGCCGAGTCTTATTGGAACTTAACTGGGCCAGATGGCTGCCTAAATAACTTAAATTCACAACCGTAAACAATGGCCAAAATCAATTGTCTAGATATCCATGTATACAGATCATTCAGTGGAACTTTCCAGTTTATCCATAAATCATATGATGTCATAATCAACTGCATGACATGTAGGCTGATGTCATAACCACTGATGCAGATAAGTTAGTCACGAAAGCTTAATTGATGATGAACTAAGCATTGTTGTACGTATTGTATGTCTTTACTATTTAATAAACATTCTGTTAAAGATTTTGAAACTAATTTGACTGGGCACTGTTGCTGCCTTAGGCAGCAAAAGCTCCCAGTCAAATTAGTTTCAAAATATTCAACAACTTACCCGTATAGTTCAGGGATCGAGCGATTCCAACACTGGTGAAGTGTGGGTGGAGCTTAGCTAGAGATGGGTGAGGCATAACTAAAACTGAATTCCTCCATTAGCTTCGACCTGTACAGTAAGCCATGTATGGATGTATACGCTATAATTCAGTTCATCCACAATCCAAAACATATTCCATCCATTATGGGTCGTTCCTGTGCCTACAGATAATCTGCAACAAGGATATTGATTTCCACAAGCACGTCCCGGAGAATATTATGTGTTACTAACAGAACTTATAAGTTACTAAAAGACTTGCACAAACTCTAGAAAAGAGTTTCCAGTTACTAAAGCATAAAGCATAGATCATCATAAAAACACTGTGTTCTAGTAGATAGTAGTCTGATATGTTGAAGCACATCTACACTGCGATTGTTCAGCTACTGGAAAAACATATACCACCATTCACTCAAGGATACTCGTGTTAACCTTTTCACCGACTAATCTCTGAAAGAGTAAATTCTTTATGATATAAAACTTATTCTGTTGAATATTTTTAAAATTAATTTGACTGGAAGACGATGCTGTCTCAGGAGGCAATGTCTGCCAGTCAAATTAATTTCAAAATATTCAACACTTTTCCTGTATAGTTGCCTTGAAAGTGAGATATCGGGAATTCATTGGTAAAAGAGTTAAAACCAAATCTGAATGTTACACCATTGCAGCTTACCCCCCCCCCCCCCATGATTCTTGCACCTGAAAGAACCGCTTCTTTGCCACAAAATGGACAAGATGCATTACGAGCACACGGACAGGCTTAAAATATAGATGTAAGATGAAAACATAATGTGACACTCGTAATGTCATATTCCTTCTAACATACACACAATGCCGCAAACAATATCTGGGCGAAATGAAACATAAATTCAACATTCGTCTCCAAGAACATCTAGGAGTTTAAAAACATGCAATGAAACCCCTGTTGCACAACATTGTAATTTGCCTAATCATAGCAGACAAAATGTGTCCTACAGAATTATACTTGTACTTCTTCAACATGACTCTGAGGACACGTGATATATCCCATTGAGATCAATCATTCAGACTGGTGTTTCCTATAATTAGTTTTCTAAATACCAAGAGGAGACCGCTCTCAACACAGTAACATTGAGATCACTAGATCATAGATTGTGACTGGTACCAAAACTAGATATTGTTCACTCGCCAGCTGAAAGGGTAAGCTCACTGTGACCTTGGTCCTTGGCACAAAATATGTCAATATTAATGAGTTGCCAATAGTAACAAGTACTTAACTTTTAATACGACTATAAATCTTGGATACATTGTTACCCAAGATGCAGTTCACTGACATTAAATTCAATATAGTTATGGTAATGTTGCCCATGATGTAATAATCAGCCTCATCTCAATTCAAGCTCCTTTTGTTCAACATTATGACACCTTATAAGCATAGCAGGAGTGTGTGTGTGAAATTGACTGCTTATTATACTGACATTGCTGCTACTACTAACCACGCTTCACTAACGAATGACTTACTTCAGTGTTCTGAAATGGTGTTATATATTGCTTGTTAATTTATTATGTACAAGTTTTTCACTACCATGTCTATATAACTGCATGCTCGTGTGCACCCATTGGTGGATAATTGACCAATGATTGTGACATTTATAGGCAGAATCCTTAGCCAATCTATGAATAATTTGTTTTACTTTATTGTCAATAACTAAGTGAATTGCTCTGTTTGTAAGATATATGTATTATTGTTGCCATTGCTCTCCTGTTGATGAGGGGATTTAGTTGGTACCTTATTTATTTGAATTTGTGCTGTGTGTAGATAACAATATGTTATTGTGTGTGTTTGTGTTTATTCATTCATAGTTTTCCTTACCTGCTCTCTATATCAACTCGAATCTTCATTACTAGCTCACCTGGCCTGAAAGGCCAATTGGGTATATGTTGTGCCGACTGTCCGTCGTCTTTCCATCAATATTATCTTTAAACGACCTCTTCTCAAGAAACATTTAGCCGATTTCAATTATATTTGGAAGAAAGCATCCTTAGTGCATAGAGATCCAAGTTTGTTCAAAGGAAGATGATCGGACAATTTGGCCATCAGCGATTTTGAATTTTGGCCGATTTTTAAAAATATCTTTAAAAATGTTCTCTGAAGCTGCTTGGGGGATTAATTCAAAACCCATAAAACATGATCTAGGGCAACAGCTGAACCAAGTTTGTTCGAGGTAACTTCATTGGGCAAATGTTTCGTGGCCATCTGGGATGACCTAGTTTTCGGGAAAACAACATCTCCAGAACCACTGGACGGATTGGGCTGATATTTGGCAGATATGATTAGGGACTAAGGGCCATTAAAGTTTGTTCAAGGGAAGTTGATACTTAAAAAGACATGACTGACCTGGGCCAATCAAAATGTAGCGTGTATAGCGGCCATATTGGATAATTCTTATTTAATGGATTTTGAAGCCGAAATTGGTTCTATATACTGTAGGTTTTTCGATATGCTGATTTCAAATCTGGCACTGTCGAAACTGTCAGATAAACAGTTTACCAACCATAGTTCATCATTTTCCCACCAAAAACCCCCAATCTAAAGCAATAGGAAATTAAAAATGTTTTCTCGAGAACCACCTGGCTAATTTCCATTATAAAACGGCTCTGATGATTGATTTAAAATTCATGAAACATTATCTATGGCAACAGCCAAACCAAGTTTGTTCGAGGGAACTTCATTGGCCAAATGCTTTACCGGCCATTTTGGATGACCTAGTTTTTGCTAAAATTACTTCTCCAGAACAGCTGAGTGGATCGGACCAGAATTTGGCCAATATGATTATGGTCTAAGAGCCTTTAAAGTCTGTTCAAGGGAAGTTTATATATCCAAAACATGGCCTCAGTGGACCAATCAAAATCTAGGGTGTTTGGTGGCCATATTGGATTTTTTATTTGATGGATTTTTTTAAGCTGAAATTAGTTTTATATAGTTTTTGGGGTATGCAGATTTGCAAATTTAGAAACTGTCGGATAAATGGTTTGACAGGCATCTTGGAATAGCCATCCTGCTAAAATCTCCCATACTAAAGCAACAAGAAATTTAAAATGTATTCTCAAGAACCACTGGACCGATTTCAATTATATTTGGCAGGAAGCATTCTTAGAGAGATGCAAATTTGTTCAAAGGAAGCCGATAGGCCTATTTGGTTGGTGGCCATATTGGATTTTGGCTGAATTTTAGAAACTTCTTTAAAAATGTTCTCCAAAACCACTTTTGGGGGATTTATTCGAAATTCATGAATCATCATCTTGGGCAACAGCTAAACCAAGTATGTTCAAGGGAACTTGATTGGCCAGATGCTTCGGCGGCCACCTTGGATGACCTTATTTTCACAAAAATACCACCCGACCGGCTGAAGGGATCAGGCTGAAATTTGGGAAATATGATTAGGGAGTACGGTTAATTCAAGTTTGTTCAAGGAAAGTTAGGACCTTAAAAAAGCATGGCCATCGTCGACCAGTCAGAATTCAGTGTTAGGCAGTCATATTTCTTTTTTATGGATTTTGAAGCTGAAATTTGTTTTATATATTTTTTTTGGCAAGGTGATTTCAAATATTGCACTTTCGAAACTGTCAGATAAACGTGTTGTTGGCCATCTTGGATTTTTCCTCGCCAAATACTGCCATAGAAAAGCAATGGAAAATTAAAGTGTATTCTCAAGAACCACTGGACCTATTTTAGCCAAATTTGGTGGGATGCATCTTGTTCTTGATGAAATTCCGGCCAAACCTTCGGGTTATACTTATTTTTCAATGGTCTTTCTAGTTGAAATGCCTATGTTCCAGGTGAGTGGTACAGATCTCTTGGGCCTCTTTGTTGTCATTTGAATCCATGCGTGATTAAAGCGAGTTATTTTCATAATGACCATTTCCTTTAATGACCATTTCCTTTGCCAAGTCATTGTCTACAGCTGATAATTTCACCAGCTGATTATTTCACCATTTTCAGTTTTCTGTAAAATATCAACAGTTGTGTTTCTATCAGAGGTTTAAGACACTTTAACGCTCAAGCCAGTTTAAAATGGCTACTGCAGTGGTTTTAAGAAATGTCCATTTGCGTACCAAAAAAGGCTATTTTAGAAAATTTCCCATTGGAATGACTGGCTCGATAACCAACACAGTCATTCCGGTGGTCAATTTTCAAAAATAATCTCTTGGTCAGCAAATGGACATTATCTATGAGAGAATTGAATGTGTTCTTTCAAGAACAAATTTAAGTGTTAATATGCTTTAGCCAATGCTTATAATTATGGATTTTGGTTCAGTAATCTGTCAAAGAATTTTGAGGAAATATAGACAATAATATTTTTAGCTGAAACAGGAATCTTTCGAGTTGTTGTCAGATTTCTTTTCTGATCACCCAGCATCTGGACAGTGAGTTATTCTAATAGTGAATCTATGTTAGTCAAGATGCAACTATATGATGCTACATATGTTTCCATAATGCTATGCTATTGCAACAACTGGGCAGCTCAAAAAGCACTTGAAAAACTTGATGAATGTCACCGCACATATATATCCGTGAGCCATTACAAGTCATCTTTGGTCTAATATCTAAATGTGTAACACAGAGCCACTATCTGTGAGGGTAGTGCAACAGCGATGCTCTCAGTTCAGACATGTCCTTCGAATGTCAGAAAATATACCTGCTCAGAAAGCACTAGAATTTGCAGTCATAGTTGCCAACGTGTATCGGGCACATAAAGGATGTCACAACATCAACGTGCTAAGTGTTTTGCGATCAGACCTCAAAGAGCGTAATCTAGGACCACTAAAGATGAGAAAGAACCTAAAGGTGCTTTTCACGTCTTCAGCTGCAGAACACAGTCACTCATCATCATCATCATCATCATCGTCAATATCATCATCATCGTCATCATCATCATCTCTATGTTAGTTGTCTGCTTATAGAGTTATATATGCCATGGTTGATAAGCAATTTGGTTCTTTCATAAATCCAAGTAGGAGTGTTGCATATAGCAGATTATTGTACCACTACAGTTTGTGCACACTGTGAATAACATCAGAGATGGCCACTGGACAGTTATTGAGTATTTAGTCTCATCAGTCACATCATGATGGACAGTTATTGAGTATTTAGTCTCGTCAGTCACATCAGTGATGGTCTGTTATTGTGTATTTAATCTCATCAGTCATATCATAGATGGCCTGTTATTGTGTATTTAGTCTCATCAGTGATGGCCTGTTATTGAATATTTAGTCTCAGGAGCCACATCAGTGATGGCCTGTTATTGAGTATTTAGTCTCGGTAGTCACATCAGTGATGGACAGTTATTGAATATTTAGTCTCAGGAGCCACATCAGTGTTGGCCTGTTATTGAGTATTTAGTCTCGGTAGTCACATCAGTGATGGCCTGTTATTGAGTATTTAGTCTCATCAGTCACACCAGAGATGGCCTGTTATTGTGTATTTAGGCTCATCAGTGATGACCTGTTATTGAGTATTTAGTCTCATCAGTCACATCAGTGATGGCCTGTTATTGTGTATTTAGACTCATCAGTCACATCAGTGATTGCCTGTTATTGAGTATTTAGTCTCATCAGTCACATCAGTGATGCCTGTTATGTATTTAGGCTCAGGCCTGTCCAAATTGAAAATATGAGTAACCCAGTTTTGGGTTACGCAAATTTGTTTTAGGTAACCCATTCTCTTTTGCGCAACCACTTTTTATGTATTTATATGTACAACATGAATGGAATTGCGGGAACGGAAAACAGGTTGTGTCAGAAATATTTTCACAACCTTTGCGTGAACGAAAAAGCGGTTGTGCCAATTTGGACATGGTTCTTAATGGGTTTATTTGACAGTATGTCAAATCTAGGTCAAGTTTTTTTTACGGAACATGCACATTTGCTATGCCCAGTCTTTGCCAGTAGGATGCTGGATAGTTAACTGTAGTTAGTTGGTACCCAATTCCCCCATTGAATTACTGTTACAGAAAATTTGGAGCCAGGTACCAGTCTCGATTAACCATTTCCTGTCACCTGTTCAGATTACCCACAAAATGGGTTATTTTTTTATTTTTGTTCGCTAAGATGTCAAAAAACGTCCATATGAGATAAGCTGGGATGGAAAGGGGCCTTGGGAACACTGATATACAATAGGAAAGCATAATTTCATCAAACCTAAGTTAGTTAGTGATATATTTACTCATTTATATGCATTTATTTGTGGCGAGCGAAGCCCCTCCGCCATATTGAATTTTATGTAAATTTGATACTAACCATTTGTGACCGAGCTCGGCTGTCTGGTCAAATTTAGTTAACTAGCTAGTTAACTGTTTCAAGGTCGACTGGGATTTAGCTAACTATAGTTAACTAGGGTTCGCCATTCGAACGTGACCGTAGTTTGATTGTTTGATTTGCTGCAGATTCAAAAGCGTAACAATTTATCGAGCCCTGGTACAAGGTAGAATAATTATTTAATGTGAATGATTCTTAATAAATCAGTCGTGCCAGCTATAGCATAGCTTACCTCTAAATAAAGCATTCTCTTTGTCATCTCAGAGGAACTGAAAAAACAAAGCCTCAATCTGGCACTTCATCTGACAGTCTGGGCAAGCCGTCAACCAAATCAGGAGGCAGTATTGGAGGTGGTAGCGCAAGCGGAGGAATGAGTTTCCTGGGTGATTTACCTCCTCTTGTCACAACACGGGGTCAAGCGTCAAACACAGTGTCAAAAGACACAGGTAGGTAATCTAAGTTTGTGTTGCCATGGATAAATATGGATGTTATGCAATCTTACAAAACAACGTCTATGTGTAGTGTCACAGGATACCAAATTAACTCTTAACCATTTAAGACTATTTTTGAAAATTTGCCATGAATGCCTGGCTCGATAAACGAGCCAGTCATTCTGGTGGTAAAATTTTTAAAATAGTCTTCTCTTGGTCTGCAAATGGACATTCAATAAGGAAATATTTTGATATGTTTACCACGATGATATGGTTCTTTTAGATTTTAAATCAAAACGTGTCCTTATTGAATGTCCATCTGCAGACCAAGAGACTATTTTTGAAAATTTACCGCTGGAATGACTGGCTCATTTATCGAGCCAAGCATTCCTGTGGCAAATTTGTCAAAAATAGTCTTCTCTTGGCCTGTAAATGGACATATCTCAAGATGACTACAGAGGCTGGTTCGGGCTGGCTTGAAAATTAAAGGGTTACGAGTTAATATATATATATATATATATATATATATATATATATATATATATATATATATATATATATATATATCGAGCCCCTTAGATGACATGCCAAAATTTATTTTTAAAGCAACCCCTCGCCTTAATAAGGTGTTCCCTTGCCATAATCAGAATTTAGCTGTTCCCTCACCTCACTCTACTAAGGTATTCCATCACGTTAATCTATGTAAGGTGGCCAATAATAGGTGGGAGAGATGATAGCCAAAATTAGGGGGTGGGGTGATGAAAGGGGGTTCGTCTGTTTGTTGATACTTAGCCCTAACAAAGAGTAGACATTTAACAAAGGGTAGTTAATGTGACATTGCACACTGGCCCGATACTGGATCAATGCTGGCTTCAAAGCTGCTTTAATTCCATCATTGCTCCAGTAGTGTGACAAGATTAGGTGTACCTTGTATATCAATGTGTGGTCAATATAATGCTTGAACATTATCCTTTCAGTTGTCCAATGTTGGCATTGAAGCTGCCTTTACACTAATCTTAACTTAATATTGAGACACTGCAAAACTCTGTTAGTCAGATATAAGTGCAAAACTAATCCGATGTATGCATCTTATTCAGGTGATATATGATTGATACTTTCTTTTATGAGTATGAGTTGGCTATTTTAACATGTCATGTCCTTAAATAGGGCATCTGTTTCTAGAGATCAGTCTCCTTTAACAAGTGCTATAGTTGCGACTTGGAGAGCTTTGTCAGAAATGTCAAGAATTTCACATATACAATACAGTGACAGATCGACTTAATGAATTATGTTAACCACAGTTTGTCAAACTTTGTTAGGCCTTTCATTCAACAAACTGACCCCCAGTCATCACACCCATACCCTCTACTCAGCTATCATTTCTGGTACTGTGGGGTTAGGGAAGAGTTAAAATCTGCTTAATGTGATGGAATACCGTAGTAGATTATTGGTAAGGCACAGGAATGCCTCAATAAGGTGAAAGAATGCCATAAAAATTAATTTTACTATGTCGTCTAAGTGGCTCTGTGTAATGGAGAAACTCATCAGAAAAATCTAAATAATACTGTATTTTTGTTGAAATAGTATAAGAGCTTGAATTTAATATTAAACCAAATGATTGATGGTCTTGTTCTACATCGTCTTACTGTATTTATTATTCATTGTTCTGTTTCAGTAACTGGGAAGCATCTGTAAAATAAAATTTGGTTCAATTCATATTTGGTTTGACCGGTCTATTCACGTACACATACCCAGTATCAATTCTCATATATGGTGATTTCACCTCATCTCTATGAATATGAATCATCTTATGAACACATTGGTTTTGAGGGATCAGGATAAAAGTGTTAGCTATTCTGACTTTAGCTTCATTTCACAAATTATCATGATGTCTTGAAGGCTATTTGCTATGTTCATCCAAAAGTGTGAGACAGGGAGAGATAACCTCTGAAAACAGAATGAAAATATATATTTTATTGGTGAAGCTATGATTTTTTTAGTTTCCAAATATGCATATTTTCATGTCTCATTTTGTAAAAAAACTGTTTATAATTACTTGTCAATATATAAATATATATGGGTATATAGATAATTCAGCATTTCTACGTCAGAGCAACATGTTTCCTACTATATTCAATGTGCAATCTGACTATCAGAGTTAACGTACTTCTGCTAACTGCAGGTACTAACATTGATATATTTTCTGTCAAAAGAATTGTCCTCTCCGTCACTAAGTTTGATCCGCTATATCATTTGCAAAAATGATTACTTGATACAAACAATTATTTTTCTCCAAAGAGAAGCCTTTTTTATATAACATAAATACCCTATATATATATATATATATATATATATATATATATATATATATATATATATATATATATATATAATATGTACAAATTTATACATCTATGTACAGACAAGGAACTTAGGGAATCTATTTCTTATAATCATATAATATTCTGAATGTATTAAGAGTAATTTGAACAAAAGCTACTGATGCTTTCAACAGCAGCAAACTTTCAATCAAATTAGCATTGATATATTCAGCATTGTAAAGTAAATTCCTTTCTTTTGTGCTGAAATGCTTTGGAAACAATGCAAGAAATAGAAATAACGATATTTTTATGGGCTAAAATATAGAAACTAATTCTCAATTTCGTAGACAAATACAGCTAAGCACATTATAACATACGATTATACATACATAAAGAAACAATAGATTGAGTAAAATTATTATCATTACCCACGCCGTCTTAACCCTTTAGTGACTAAATTTGTCAGGAAAACCTCGATTAGGTCTATCTATTGTGAAATATCCGTTTCCAGAACAAGACAATGCCATTCTTGGAAATTTACCACCGGATAGACTGGCTCGATTATCGCGCCTCATTCCTGTCATAAATTTTCAAAAAGAGTCCTCTGGACTGCAAATGGTCATTTCTCTAGCCGATTTTATGGACTTGTTTCTAGGCGTGTGCATTTATGGGTCAAAGAGCGGAAGAATCACCAAATTTGGCATAGCACTTCATAATGTAGGATAAAAAATGAGTGGATGAACAATCATACATGTAAATTAGTGTCGTAGAGGACACAACCCACCTACAATATATCAACTGCTACATAGGATATACATGTACAACTGGAGTTCAGATGCTATCCATAGTTTTACTCAATCAAATCTATTGTTTCTGGTTTGATTGTACAAAGATGGTAAAATATGCTGTACACTCAAAACAGAAATTCTCATGGCCATAGTGAGGCCATGTGAATTCCTGATTTGAATATAACATATTACCATCTTATTGATTTCAGACCGAATGATTATTGAAAACAGATAAATGTAACTGAATCTGCGATTACCGGCTGTAAGGCTTAGCCTTAGAAATAATACCAATTGTAATGTTGAATAA
Source organism: Chaetoderma sp. LZ-2023a (assembly GCA_034401795.1). Lineage (NCBI taxonomy): Eukaryota > Metazoa > Mollusca > Caudofoveata > Chaetodermatida > Chaetodermatidae > Chaetoderma > Chaetoderma sp. LZ-2023a. The sequence continues at coordinate 40,701,968 of CM067374.1, read as the reverse complement.
AAGAAGGACATTGTTTCTTTCATACTAGTTTATCTGCATAGTTAAGTCTGATCAACAGATAATTATATATAAATGAGGTTATTTTAACAGTGACATTATACATATTTTATTTGTCAGTAATTGTAACATTAATTATCTGCATTTTGGTAGCATTTGTATCACAATTACAAAAGTAAAATTACAATTTGAGATATTCATAGATTTTTAAACCTGCAGCCACCAGCTCCTCAATAGGAAGTTTTTTTTGGTTATATTCTATGCTTATTTTGAATATAATATAAGATTAAATGTATTTTTTAAAATGGTTTAAATTGACGGAGGACATTTAGTTTGACAGTACTGTTACCCAACAATAAAGTATTTGAACATGCAGTAACTTCATAGTTTGTTCAATTGTATTGAGTGAAGTTGGAAAAGTTGATTTGTATAGAGATAGAGGCCTAGTGCAGATTATGATAAAGAATGTTATCAACAATAATGGGCATTTGTGGACCAATCGCTTAATAAAATGTCATTTCAATACAAGTTATGATATCCAGAAGCAGTTTTCATTAAAGTTTTGTATTGAACCATTATCCGATGTGTGTAAATGCAAATTAGTGTGCATATGTATTATTTCTTTACCGTTAATAGATTTTTTTAGAAATATGGGACTACAAGACAAATTCTACACCCATCCTCCTTGCAGGAGTCATATTTCAGAAATTGAATTATTTTTTATCTTCTCGTTTTTTCCCCCCGAATAATTAATATGATTGTATAACTATTTGGAGAAAGTGGGCCAGATATTCAGCATTCTAAACTTTGACCCCCGTGAGACATTTTTGTCTCAATTATTGTAAAACTGCCCAGATAAACAAGGACAAATTTGTCCAATACCTGCGTCGCTGATTTATTTTTTCAGTCGGTCTGCCATAAGATCAAAAGTGGCTATTTTGGAAACAATGTTGCTGTTGCATTATATTATTTTTGCCCGCAAAATTGGCATGTGTCTTCGGAACCTCACAGATAAACACCAACCCACGTTCGGAAAATATCGCTTCATAAGAGTTATTGAAAAGTGCTTAAAAAATGTCTATTTTGAAAACAATGTTCCGGAAAGCTGTTGCTGTTGTGTTTTAGTCTTTGGCCAGAAAATTGGCATACATGTTCGGGACCCCCATGGGAAAGCTTGGACAAAGGTTTGGAGAAGATTATTCCAGTAGATGCGGAGTTATTGAAGAATGCGTAAAAATGTCTATTTTGAAACTGTTGTTGAAAGCTGTTGCTGTTGCTGTTGCCTTTTAGCATTCGAGCCCAAAATACATGTAGGTTTCCATGTTCAGGATTACACAGGCATGCTTCCCTCCTAATTTGGAGAGGATCCCTCTACCCTTGCATGTAGCAACACGGGTAAAAACTTAGCTGATTTGGCTGAAATTTCAAGGCTGTTACAGTGAAAGTGCATATTCAGATTTTGGCCATGATCTAGACTAAAACAATCAACTTTTGGATCTATGGATATTTAGGAAACTTCTGGTGCGAGTTGGCCCAAATTTTAACACCAAAAGGTTGTCGCACTCGGATTCCCCAACTTTGGTCATGATCTGAAAACTTTGAAATTTGTTTTTATGTGTCAAAAGTGGGAATACTAGGACTTGCAATCTCTGATTGTTGTTTTCTATATAATGTGTGTTACCTGTCATTTCATGTTCTCAGGTCAGGAGAAGGGTGGTCGAGGAATGGGTAACAAGATGAATGACTTTGATTTTGGTAAGTTAATAGAGGAATCCATTCTGGGATTGTTTTATATACTTTGAATCCTAAGTTCCCAGAATCCCAATTTCAAGTTGGCTTGTTGAATGGTTTGAAATTAATTTTACTGGGTTCTATTGTTGTTAATATTTATTAAATAGTAAAGACATACAATTTATACACCTAGATATGTCATTCATTATGTATTTGATTGTGACATCAGCTTACATGTAACGTAATTCATTATAACATCATGTAACTGAGTGACAGATCTGATGTATCTATTAGCATTTATAATCCAACCTGCTTAAGTGACCACCTACCCAGGGACAGATCTGGTTTTCACAAATGTTTATCCAGTAGATTAGCCAACTACACTTTTTCTTAGCCAAATCGTAACAATTTTAGCCAATGTTTTGCAATGTATACAATCCATCTCCATTAGGTAACCATTTCAACTGAACTCTACATACCATTAATACAAGATTATGTTGAATATTTTGAAACTAATTTGCCTGGAAGCTGTTGCTGCCTAAGGCAGGGCATCAACAGCTTCCAGTCAAATTAGTTTTAAAATATCCAACAGCTAACCTATATGGGTGCTTTTAACTGAGATAATGGGGTTTCAGTGTTTATTTGGTCACAATAAAACATAATATAAGTACTAGTTGGTTCTTCACAATTAATCTTAATGATTCTCTACTTAGAAAATATGTATAATAAAATGATTTTAATCATTAGCCAAATGTTTAGCCAACCCTGCTTTTTATTAGTCAGATCTCAATTTGAGTAACATTTGGCTAATTGGTGAATGGCTAGGTCGGTCCGTACTACCGTTTGGTGGTCGTATATCATGAGAGCATCTGCCTGTATTAATCATTTAATCCTTACAGACCAGACAAGACAGTCATTATGAATATTATGAATATTAGTTTCAAAATGTTCAACAGCTTTCCTGTGTAGTTGAAATTGAGACAGTGAAATAAGAGTTAAAGTGTTAGCAGGCCTTGTAGTGGGACATAAGACCTAGTATATCCATACATTCATCTACCTTTCACAATTCCTTACCAGAGCATAAGGTTAGTGCATTTCTTGTAATTGTTCATATTCGCCAGATGTATCGCTCTTCAAATATTTAAAATTGGTAAATAAATCAGATTACTGAAGCATAACATGTAATAGTGGTTGACTGATACAACTTAGCCCTTTTAATGGTCAAATTTCTTCAAGGAAATAAAATATTTGCTCATTGAATGTTCATTTGCAGGCCAAAAGAAGACTGAAAATTTACCACTGAAATGACTGGATTTGTTATTAAGCCAGTTATTTCAGTAGTGAATTTTCCAAAACCGTCCTCTCTTGGCTTGCAAATCAACATTCATAAATACCACTGGTAGTATGTCACAAATAGCCGTGTCAGAATTGGTGGATTCGTTACACTCTAAACTTTTTATGTCATGACAAGTTTAATTTTCTCCATGATGTAGTTTATCTATCAAGGGAAGTTATATATCATTTTGTTCCTAAACATGTTCTCTTTCAAGTGAAACCATTCCTGTAGGATTCTGTTCAGTGAAAGAAACTCTAGGGCATTATAAACAAAACTAGTCAGGGGTGGACCCGGAGGTGGCGGAAGAAGCGGAGAAATCATACTTTTACCAGTACTGCTAGAATTAATGTCTTCAGTTTGATTCTAACATCAGCCAGTAGATGTCACTAGAGGTGACCTAAAGCACAGGAAGCCATATCAAGGTCAGGTCAATGGATTTTTTTGGGGTCGCATCAGTTTCCATGCACGCAGTCATTTTTCGTGTTTGAATACTCTAAAATTTATTCAGACGAGGTGAGAAAAACTCCCAGTGCAAGCAGGATGGTTAGGAAATGATACTATTGGACAGGATTTTTAGGAACAAAATGATAACTGGATTCCCTGGATAGATAAACTACATCTGGAGAAAATCAAACCAGTTTAGGTTTTATTATGTGAGTGCTATAGAATTGGTGACAGATTATCTGAGGGCAAATTATTATACCATAATGGGGACACAGAAACTACATTCAGTGGCTTCAGTGAATGAAGATGGAGCACTGAATACCAGACTCCTTTCCTGTTATTGTCTAAACTGTGTTAGCAGAGATTATGAGAGATGTGAAAATGATGATTATGTTGAAACTTTCAAACTTGTGAAATTCTCTGACTCAAATAGCCAATCAGTTGATTCAGATAATTCAGACAATGCCGAACCGGATACAGCTCATACTCTCCCATATCAATCAATCAATAATCCAATGTATGAAATTTTGTTTTCAGGCAGTGTAGTTGCTGTTAGACCTAATGTGGAGTCATTGAGTGACTATTTCTTATTTCATGTCACTTCCGACGGGGTGCTCTTCCTACCAGATAATCATTCTTTTTTTGGCCATTTGTATTATGCTAGAACAAACATTTTGGGTTTCTATTATGAGTATGTAAAACCAACCAGGAAAGGTTGCGTCTATAAAGCCAGGGATTCTGATAATGTTGTCATTCCAGTTGGACGTGTAATGTATGTTGGTGTAGATTTTATGGAAAATAATGATTATACTGTCACATTACGAAACCAAGACAATGTGGATATCATGTGTTCAATTGCCACTGTTTAAACTGTCTTAATGTGTCAATGGTTTGCTCTGTCATTCATTCACAATATAAAATGTGATTATCAGCCACTGTGATGATGATGTCTCAGATACTTGAGAGCATCAGTGAGTGTTACTAGAATTGTGTCTTTTCACACGGAAAAATAAGTGGTGACATAAGTCATTTATGGAGAGTGCAAAGGCACAGATAGAACACAGAAAATGAAGCTCATGAGAAGAGCACTATCAACTCTTCATTATGCCACAAACCAGACTAAAAATAGATGGAAATGGGAAAAGTTACGTCATTTCAAAGAGCGAAGGTCACTTGAGAAAATGAGGAAAACGTTCAGCCGTTCTAATGCATTTTCTAGTTAATTAATATCATTTAATTTCTAATATCTTGTTAAATACACTTGATTCATAAATTTTGATTACATTTTCTGAAAGGGCTTTGAAACCTGATTGATTGGTAGAAAAAAAGAAAAATGGTCAATTTTTAACATGTAACACCTTTTCACGGCTATTTTTGACATGTGATTCACTGCAGAATGCAGATGCTAGTTTTGGCCGGCTTGACCATTACAGGGTTAATGGTCAACCTGACCAAAATCAGCTTCTGCAGGTGTCTTAAGAAATGTCCATTTGCAGATCAAGAAGTTAATTTTTGAAATTTTACCATTGGAGTTCATGACATAAAAGAGACAGTCATTCCAGTGCTAAATTTTCCAAAAATAATCTCTTGGTCTGCAAATGGACATTTTATATGAGAAATTTAACAGTTCTTGACAAAATTTGATGTTTAAAGGATTAGTAGATTGTGTCTAATTAATGACCTGTTTTAGTTGACTTATTATGTTTAATTGTTTACAGATAATTATAAATAGCATGAGGTGATTGATATCATATTTAGGAAAACTGAAGCTCGGACAATTCACCAGTAAAATAATGTAGCCCTAACCCCACAGTATCTCTATTTTAAGGCAAATGTACAGGAATGCAATTGAATATGACTATGGATCTGTTGTGAAAATGCATTAGAGATATTCATCAGAAAACAGTACACGTTGAATTTTAACTAATTGTTTTGTTATATCTTTGCTGTAGATGTGGAGGGGTTAATTTAATGCTCACATGATCTGTTGTCAAACAACAGAGTTATTATCCCCATGCGTTTAAAAAAAACCCCGCCCCATGCTTTTAAAAAAACCCACAGAGGATATTGCAATTGCCTCCGTCCATTCATACATCCATCTGGCAATCTCCAAAACCATTGGGTGGAATTCAATCAAATTTGTTATTTGAGTTACCCAATGACATAATTGTCACCAGGGTGGAGGTAGACACGGTGGCGGTGGCGGTGGAAGAAATTCGAGTTTGGCGGAGTTCGAAACAAATTTGGTAGGTTAGGTTACATATGATTATCTATTGCGAGTCAATATTTACATAACTCAGTCCCCAGGGGGGGGGGGGGGGGGGGTTGTAGAATGTCAGTTGTCTAAAGTGTTTGGATTTGTGATATCATGTCATCGCCTGCAGATACTAGTTATTATTAGTCATGTTAATACTGTATTAATGTTTCAGGTTTAGAAGAAGATTATGATGATGATTTCAGCAGCACGTAAGTATTGTAATAAGCTAAGATATACTTGGTGTATCAAGCATGTGAATAAATATCAAATGATGATGAATTCTTAAGACAGATGACTGAAACACAGATATCCGTCATTTGTGCAGTTTTGCTTAAGGTTTTTTAATCAACTTATTTTTCTACACTGGCTCATCTGATCGCGATGAAACTTTACAAAAGTGATCTATACTATACAGGAAAGTGATCTGCATAACAAAAAAATTAATTTTGGATCATTTTAACTCTTTTTTTTTAACAGTTTTGAACGTGGACATTTTTCATGTATTTCGCCAGTGCACTTTTGGTTAAGTTTTTGTCTCGCCTGCAAAGCAGGATCGAGACATAGGTATCACTTTTCCGACGGCGGCGGCGTACACTTTTAAGTTAAGTTTATATCTCAGCAATGCCTGATCCAATTGGAACCAAACTTAGGTGCATGGTAATATACATCAAAAGGAAGCAGCATGCTGATGCAGACATCATGCGGTCAAGGTTATGGGGGCCAAAGGTCACAGTATAATCTCTGTTAATATTTTACGTTAGGTTTTGGCGTTAAACAAAAGTTATTGTCTTATATCTCAGCAATGTCTGATCCAATTGGAACCAAACTTGGATACATGGAGATATACATCGAAAGGAAGCAGCACGCTGATGCAGGCATAATGTGTTCAAGGGTATGGGGTCAAAGGTGGCCATCTTGAAAATTGGTTTCCCGATGATAACTCCGTTATTGTTTATCGGAATGCAATGAAACTTCATAGGGTGGTTGGACTAACTCTGGGGAAGAAACCTATTGAGATTGAGAATGATCCAAAATCCAAGATGGCCACCAGCCACCCGTGGCCATCTTGAAAATTGGGTTCTCGATGATAACTCCGTTACCATTTATCGGATCACTTTGAACCTTCATAGAGTGGTTGGACTAGGTCTGAGGAAGAACCCTATCGAAATGACAATGATCCAAAATCCAAGATAGCTGCCAGCCACTGGTGGCCATCTTGAAAATTGGTTTCCAGATGATAACTCCGTTATCGTTTATCGGATCGCTATGAAATTTCATAGGGTGGTTCGACTACCTCTGGGGAAGAAACCTATCGAGACTGACAATGATACGAACTCCAAAATGGCTGCCAGCCACCGGTGGCCATCTTGAAAATTGGTTTCCAAATGATGTGTTACCGTTTATCGGACCCCTTGGAAATTTCATAGGGTGGTTGGACTAGGTGTGGAGAAGAAACCTCTCGAAATTGGCGATGATCCAAACTCCAAGATGGCCACCAGCCATGGGCTTAAAAGTGGGCATCAATCGATTGTAATGCAACTCCTAGACCATTTCAGATAGAAATTTGAAACTTCGTGGATGATTGCACATATGGCCACAGATGTGCATGATACTTCAAATTTTGGCATGACCCCCAGGGTCAGGGCCATGGGGTGGGGAATGTGGGGTCAAAAATTAAATTTTTCCAAAGGTCATGTTGCATATCATTTTCAAGCCAATGATTAGTAGTCTACAGTACAAGGAATTATTTTGATCTTGCATCAAACTGAGGGTAGGGTCAAAAGTGGGCACCAATCGATTGTAATGCAACTCCTAGACCATTTCAGATAGAAACTTGAAACTTCGGGGATGATTGCACATATGGCCATGGATGTGCATGACACTTGAAACTTTGGTATGACCCCAGGGGTACAGCCCTGAAGGGTGGGAAATGTGGGGTAAAAAATAAAAAATTTCAAAATGTCATGTCGCATATCATTTTCAAGCCAATGATGAGTAGACTCCAGTACAAGGAATTATTTTGATTTTGGGTCAAACGGAGGGTAGGGGCGGGGTCAACGCAACTCTTCGCACACCATTTCAGATAGAAATTTGAAACTGGGTATAATTACACCTATGGGCAACGATGTGCATGACACATTGGAATTTTGATATCACCCCCCAGGGGTAGGGTGGGGGAAATGGTGGGCAAAAAATAAATTTTATCAAATGTCATGTCACATCATTTTGAAGCTTGTAGTTAGTAGACTACAGTACAAAAAATTATTTTGTTCTTGAATCAATCTGAGGGCAGCAGCCAGGGGTCAAATGAGCAAATTGGGCATCAGCTAATTGTAGTGGAACATAACGCGCAAACCATCTCGGATAGAAACCTTTAACTTCAAATGTGGATCATTGCACCTATGCAGTAATGCAATTTTCCAAATGTGGTCATGACTTGTCATTCTGAATCCCATGATTAATGATTAGTGGACTACATTTCAAGGAATTTATTGTGTTTTGGGTCAAAGTGAGGGTAAAGCTTGAAGTGGTAAATGCGTGGAGATTTGCGATTGCCATCGACTGAGCATTCTAGTTTTAACTAATTTTTTTCATGGTTTGGGATTTTTTTCATATTTCCTGGTTAATTTTTTCTTGAACAATGGCTCACCGGATAGCAACAAAATTTTACAGCAGCATTATATGCTATGCAATGGTACTATGCGCATCATTAACAATTTCATTTTGGAAAATTTCTCTGCTTTTTTATAGCTTTGGACTTTTTCATGGTTTTGGGGTTATATACGATATAGGGATATGATCTGCATCATCGGGACCTAATGTGATGTACGACATGCAGTACCTGATTAAGCACATTTATGCGTGTCAAAAATTAGTCTAAGATATCACCATCACCTTGTGAATCATGTTATCTTTATCAACAGACTACCACAACATTTAATCTAACTGGATTCAAGGCTAATAGTGCCCTTTAAGACTCAGTTTATCAGGCCTCACATGCATAGTAAGTTTCAATACAAAAATGTCCAGAGCCTGCACTGTTTGGCATGTTTAAGGTGAAATATACTCTGTACATTACACGACTGCAATGTTAGGTGGTCTGCGCTGGCGAGCGATCAGTTACCCCATATTAGGTGATCAGTGATGGTGAGCGATTAGCTACCCAATGTAAGGTGATCTGTGCTGGCGAGTGATCAGTTACCCAATGTTAGGTGAGCTGGGCTGGCGATTGATCAGTTACCCAATATTAGGTGATCAGTGCTGGCGAGCGATCAGGAAGTCAATGTTAGGTGATCAGTGATGGTGAGCTATCAGTTACCCAATGTTAGGTGATCTGGGCTGACGAGCAATCAGTTATCCAATGTTAGGTGATTTGTGCTGGCAAGCGATCAGTTACCCAATGTTAGGTTATCTGTGCTGGTGAGCGATCATTTACCCTATGTTAGGTGATCAGTGCTGGCGAGCGATTAGTTACTCAATGTTAGGTAACCTGTGCTGGCGAGCGATCAGTTAGCCAATGTTAGGTGATCAGTGCTGGCGAGCAATCGGTTACCCAATGTTAGGTAACCTGTGCTGATGAGCGATCAGTTAGCCAATGTTAGGTGATCAGTGCTGGCGAGTGATCAGTTATCCAATGTTAGGTAACCTGTGCTGGCGAGCGAGCAGTTACCCAATGTTAGGTGATCTGTGCTGGCGAGCGATCAGTTACCCAATGTTAGGTAACCTGCGCTGGCGAGCGATCGGTTACCCAATGTTAGGTGATCTGTGCTGGCGAGCGATCAGTTACCCAATGTTAGGTGTTCTGTTCTGGCGAGCGATCAGTTAGCCAATGTTAGGTGATCAGTGCTGGCGAGCGATCAGTTACCAAATTTTAGGTTATCTGTGCTGGCGAGCGATCAGTTACCAAATGTTAGGTTATCTGTGCTGGCGAGCGATCGGTTACCCAATGTTAGGTAATCTGTGCTGGCGAGCGATCAGTTAGCCAATGTTAGGTGATCAGTGCTAGCTAGCGATCAGTTACCAATTGTTAGGTTATCTGTGCTGGCGAGCAATCAGTTACCCAATGTTAGGTGATCAATGCTGGTGAGCGATAAGTGACCCAATGTTAGGTGACCAGTGCTGGCGAGCGATCATTTACCCTATGTTAGGTGGTCATTGCTGGTGATTGATCAGTTACCTTCTGGTCATTGACAGATAAAAAAATCGAACTCCTGGGAGCCAAAGTACGTCATTTTATTGATCTCCATAGTTAGGCTTATTTTGAGGCCTGCCTTGTTGATATTTGTTATGCATTCGCACATTTAAGAGCGGAAATCGCACATTCTTCAGAACATGTGCTGCTTGTCTCACTCAGAATCATTGTTTTCTCTGGTTACTAATACACATTGTTAACTCTCCAGCTGGCCAAAAGTGGCTTCTGTAGTTGTCTTGAGAAATGCCGATTTACAGACCGAAACCAGACTACTTTTGAAAACTGAGCCAGCCATTCCTGTGATAAATTTTCAAAATAATCTGTGTGTAAATGGATATTTCTATGAGAAAATTGTAATTTTCTTGAACAAATTTGAGGGTGAAAGTTTTAAGCTATTTTCTCTGCTGTATTATGCAGGCATAGCGGGAGCTTGAAGAGCAGTGGTCACGCTGTGGTGGTGAGCAGCAGTAAACCTGACCCGGCTAGAATAACTCAGAATATGAATGGTGGCAGTCATCACAGCGTTGTAGAGGAGATTGAGGAAGATATTGAAGAGCTCTCAATAGAGGCTGATGAGTTACTGAAGAGCCAGAACAGTGCAGTAAGTATAAAGGCTCACATTGTCATAACACTGCACACAAAATTTGATGCCAATCATAGGTTTTTTTTTAAGGTTAACAATTTAACCTGTACAGACAAGAAACAATAAAAAAAAAAATGTATCTAAGGCATTGGTTGTTGACTATATTGAAACATAATTTTCCATGGGAGCTGTTGCTGCCTATGGCATCTTCTCTTGGCCAGCAAATGGCACATTTATCAAGAGCACTACAGAAGTCAGTCCTGTCCGGCTTGATCGTTTATCATGGTAATGTAATGAGTGGCACATGTAACCTAGCACTTCTCTTGTTGTTTTTCAGTTTGATGAACAGACCTCTGACAAGTCACTCTCTCAGACAGACGCTGGTTTTGATTACTCAGAAGAGATTCAGCTACCGTGAGATATTGAACAGGGAAATGTCGTGGGCAGAAAGATTTGAAGACACGGCCCCATTAATGCATCATCACAAAATGTCTTCATAAAGATTGGCACCATTAACGCAATTCTGTATCATTCGTATATCCGTCCAATAGTATATTATTGTGGTCTTTTGCAAGCGAGGTTTACTTGAATTCAAATGCATCTATATTTACTCTAAAATCTGGCATAAGTGACAAGCCATATGAAACACAGACATAGACACTATAGACAGAGGGTTTCATAAGAGGGACATGCCTCCCGCTCACAGTTTTGAGTAAGTGAATGAGAAAGCTCTGTCAGAACTATGTTCTTCAGCTCAGAATGATAATATTTCAATTTATAATCTAGTAATGTTTTATCTAAGTTAAGGTGAACATATTTTTAGGCATAATCATTAATATTACTTATATGTTAGTAAGGAAACTGATATTAGTACCAGCTGTACACTGTTGGTTCATATTATGAAAAACGATTAACTCAAGTCAGCCAGAAACGGCTTCTGCAATGGTCTTGAAAAATGTCCATTTGCAGAAAAAGATGCCTATTTTTGAAAATTTACTAGTGGAAAACTGGGGTGGGGTGTGTGTGTCACGATTTCCTGTTAGCAAATGGAGTTCTTGGCAGTTTACATGACAACGCTGATCACCTGCATTGTGGATGTTTCATCAGAATCAATTAGCGGATAGACTTTAACGCCTTAATGGTCAAGCAGGTCAGAATCAGCCTTTGTAGTCTCTTCACAAATGTCTATTTGCTAACCAACAGAAGACAACCTTTCAAAATTTAACGTGAGCTTGTTAATAGGCAGCAACAGCGCCCAGTCAAATTAGTTTCAAAATATTCAACAGAATATTTATTAAATAGTAAAAGCAAACAATTTGTACAACAATGCATAGACCGTTCAAATATGCGTTCGTGACGTACTTAGTGATGGGTGGGTACTCTGGAAAAGTGAATTGTGCTTAAGACTCAGAGTCAGCTAAAACAGCTTCTGCAGTGGTCTTGGGAAATGTCCATTTGCGGATCAAGAGAAGACTATTTTAGAAAATTTACAGTCATATCTATCATTTAAGTTGTACTTATCTATTTCAATATATGCATCCGTTAGTTAGTTTTAAATCAGGATATTAATACTTGAAATAGCAGCATCTCAATGTTTTGAAACTAATTGGACTGGAATCTGTTGTTGCCTAAGTTAACAGCTCCAGTTAAGTTAGATTCAACATATTCAACAGAATATTGCTTATATCATAAAGAATTTGTTGTGCTGGTCCTATAAGTGTTAATCTGTATTTTATAGGTCTAGCATTCAGTGTTTTATTGTAAGTATGTTTTATATATGTATGTTACATAGTTTCAGTCACTGCTGTAATCACCAACTATTTATTTACATTCATTATTTATAGTGAATAATTATATATTATTGTTGTTGTTAAATCGTATTCATAATTTTAGTCTTTATCTCAAACAACACAATAAATACAACTATTTTGTAAAATGTTTTTGTCGATTGCTTAGCCTATAAGCTGAGGAATTATTGCTTGAATTCCAAAGCAAAGAATGGTAGACAGTGAACATCTTAAACGTACAACTTCACAGCAAAATGTGTGAAAATAAAATTGTTTAAATTGTGTACTTTTAATTTGTGTACCGCAATGAAATGAAACAACAAATCTTAACATATGATGATACGTTGAATTAGGGACTCGTGTCTCTAATTCAATTTCACAACTCAAAAACTTACATTGGTTTATACGTAATGAAATCATCATATATGCTAAGTTTTATTTCATTTCATTACATTTAGGCCGACAATTTAAGCCTCTAACTAAAAGTACAATTTTGCCAATTTTATTTTCAAGCATTTTACTGTGAAGATACAGCTTTAAGTATTTCTTAGATTGTAGAAACATTAATTTATCATATCTGTTAATGTTCTTTCTTTAATTCACTGTAATCATGCAATAGTAATCTATTCTAGGTAATAGGGGGAGAAAGATGACACCTCTATGCCATCCTCCATCAAGTTTGTTGGGAAACTAAGTCATGAAGGCTTGCGGGCTGACATCCGCATACAGAGGCAACCCTGATTATGTCTAACCTTCTTCAAACTAGAAACTGTGTTCGACACCCTCAGACGACGTGCTCTTCCTAGGAGCTTACCATAGCTACGTGGAATGTACACCATAGCTACGTGGAATGTACACCATAGCTATGTGGAATGTACACCATAGCTACGTGGAATGTACGTAGTGTAACTACATCAAAGAAGCAAACCTTACTTGTAGACTGTGTGTACGATAACATCGATATTACATGCATTCATGAGACTAATGTAGCTACCCACTCAGCAGTAACTTCAGAGGCCATAAGTTAGTACTCATCGAACAAAACAGACCAAATATCAGGGTTTAGATTTCGCAAGCAGACCAAGGCTTTTGGACCATGTCATTACATTTGGTTACGTCAGTGATCTCGTTACATTCATCGAGCTAGCAATACCAACACGAAAACGTATCACCACTTAGTGTCGCATAGTAAACGCATATAGCCCAACTACTGAAAAAGCCAGAGAATCCATTAATACTAGATTCCTTACAAATTGCTGATCGCAAAGCCCCAACAGACTAAGGCTACAACAGTGGTCTTCAACCGAATAGACTTCATACTATTCAAAACAGAAGCCACTACTTCGGAATGTTCATTCCTATGGAGATGCAGAACTCAATTCTGACCAGATGAACCATCTCTACCTAATATATAAAGACCATACCAGGCAAGAAGATAGTCACCTACAACCTACCCAAGCTTACCAACGACACTGACGCACAAATGTCATACAAAAAGGGCCGTCGGGGAGCAGAAAGCTAACATCAGCATGAGCTCCGATCCAAACGAAGCCCAAAATACTCAGGTGTATGGTATCATCAGCTATCAGCACCAACGTTTTCCGAACTAGGAGCAGATCAGAAAGCATTACGGCGGCGCATCAATCAGGGGGCTAAAGTGAATACTGCACCAAACTGCACAGGGAATACAATAATATTCTGCGCCACAACGGTTAAAAAATCTGGCTATTCAATAAGCAGACTCCCTAACAGATAAAATGACTGCCACGACTATCACAAAATGTTTCGGACAGCTCGAGTCCTGAGAGTTACTAATTACACGCCACAACTCACTGTACAGATCTCTGGACACTTTATCGGGACTGACCAGGGAAAAGCCGACGCAATTCGAGAATGGTTCAAGGAACAGTTCAATGACCACGAGTTGAGAAAGCACTCAAACCTGAAAAATGGATGTGCGTCCGGACCTGATGCCATGAGCAATAAACTATTCAAATACAAAGTGGCATCTCAAACCCGATCATGCGGCCTAATCAGACTTCCAGTAGAATCCTATCCATGATTCTGTTCACAGAATCGGTGCCGATTCTCTGTGTTCGAGAATCGGTGAGAATTGGCCAATGCATCGATGCTGTATGCGAGAATCGAGGATTTAAAAAATTTTTCTCCAATGATTCTTGCTACGAGAATCGTTCAGGGAAAAGCGGTGCTTTTTAAATATTTTTTCCTCCAACGATTCTTGCTACGAGAATCTTTCGGGTAGGTGTCAGAATTTTTTTTTTTTTAAACGGGTGATTGCTATTGAAGGATATACTATTACCGGTTGACGTCAAATATCAAAATCAAACAAAAACATTTTATTTATTGAACTTTATTGACAAAACATTAGTACTGGACAGTAGCCTTCTTAAAAAGCACACACACATGGATATAACGGATATAATGAGTAAAACGTATATATTTTTTTAAAAGCACATATATATTTAAGTACGGGCCCGCACACTCGAAACTCACACAGACACACACATACGCACACCAAACAAGAGGCCCAAGGGGCCTGTGTCGCTCACCTGGAGCACCATCAATTTTTGTCAGAATTATTGGTGGGTGGTTTAATAGTCGTTTAAATGAGTTCGTGGACGTTTTTGCAAGTGCAATATGGCCACCAAACACGCTATTTTGATTGGCCCACAGCGCCCAGGTGTTTTTTGATGGATCAACTTCCCTTGAACAAACTTTAATGGCCCTTAGTCCTTAATCATACCGCCCAAATTTCGGCCTGATCTCTTCAGCGGTTCTGGAGGAGTCGTTTTCGAGAAAACTAGGTCATCCAAGATGGTCGCTGAACCATTTGGTCAATCAAGTCCTCTTGAACAAACTTATCATATCTCTTGGCCTAGAAGAAGATTCCCCAAGCGGTTTCGGAGATTTTAAGACATTTCCTAAAATCACCAAAATCCAAAATGGCCACCGGGCAAATTGGCTGATCGGGTTCCTTTGAACAAACTTGGATCCCTATGCCCTAAGGATGCTTCCTGCCAAACATAACTGAAATCGGCCTAGTAGGTCTCGAGCAGACATTTTAAATTTCCGATTGCTTTAGCATGGGAGCTTTTGACGAGAAAATTATCCAAGATGACTGTCAAACCGTTTATCCGACAATTTTCAAAAATTGCAAATTTGAGCTCTGAATACCCAAAACCATATATTTAACCAATTTCGGCCTCAAAATCCATCAAATAAAAAAATCCAATATGGCCACCAAACACGCTACATTTTGATTGGCCCACAGCGGCCATGTTTTTCCCTTGAACAAACTTTAATGGCGCTTAGTCCCTGATCATATGTCCCAAATTTCGGCCCGATCCCTTCAGCGGTTCTGGAGGTAATTTTTGAGAAAACTACGTCATCCAAGATGGCCACCGAACCATTTGGTCAATCACGTCTTCATGAACAAACTTGGCTTGGCTCTTTCCTTAGATGATGTTTCATGAGTTTCGAATCGATTCCTAGTGGTTTCGGAGGTTTTTAGACGTTTCCTAAAATCGGCTGAAATCCAAGATGGCCGCTGGCCAAATTGGCTCCATTTGAACAAACTTGGATCCCTATGCCCTAAGGATGCTTCCTGCCAAACATAATTGAAATCGGACCAGTGATTCTTGAGAAAGTCGTTTAAAGGAAAAGTTGACGGACGGACACACGACGGATGGTCGCCACGGCATAGGCTCACTTGGCCTTTCAGGCCAGGTGAGCTAAAAAACCATTCTATTCACAAAAATCGTCTGGTAATAACAATTCTAGTAACTAGAATCGAGTGAGATGCCGATTCTAGAAATTAGAATTGAGCAGGGTGTCAAGTCAAGTCGTTAAATATTTACTGATTCTCGCGATTCTAATAACTAGCAATTCCACGAGACCATACTATTCTCCCAATAGAATCGAGCTAGCGTCGATTCTAATAATGAGAATTGTGCATTAATTAATCAAATTTCATTCCCAAGATTCTCGCAACAGAATCGAGTTATTGCTTCGATTCTCGTAACCAGAATCGTACGAGAATCGGTAGTGTCGATTCTTGCTACCAGAATCCTCCATGTTTATTTTAAATTCCTATCCACGATTCTCGCAACAGAATCGAGCTAATGCCGATTCTGGGTTTTTTTAAATCGATGACATCGATTCTCGAAAATTTTAACGAGAATCGGCACCGATTCTGTGAACAGAATCGTAGATAGGATTTTACTGGAATTCCGCCTAATCAATTGAGCTTTTATGTACCACCTTCCCATCCTCAACAGCATACAGAAAATCCTGTCCAATGTTACTCTATGCCACATCCGAGACAAGATCGATGACCACTGGATCATGTCAGTGGTTTTAAATGCTGCGCAGACATTGTATGGACTCATGCTTGCGTCAGTAGATGTCAATGAAGATGAGCTGCGACTAGTGAGACTACACTACACTAAGCTGAGTTTACGAGTCAAGTTAATGAAGTCTGCAGAGTCTGTAGTCCAGGAGCTAAAGCTAGGTCAGAATCGTGACGTAGCACACCCAGTATTCGGAAGGTCTGACACTTGCTGTGGCTTGGGGGACATGTCCCACACATTTTAAGCCCTGTTGTACAAACAAATTGTGGTAGCACTAATTAGTTATCCTGATTTCTTTGCATAGGGGGTCTAGGCTTTGGCTGTATCCACAGTGCACAACGATATAAGCATGATCGTGTCATAACTCAAAGTAATATCGTATTAGATTCACCATATATGATATTTAGACGGATATCGACCTAACATATATCCAACATACATTTTGCATGTATATACCAAAGGCGAGGGTGAAATGTGAAGGTTATATAGAAGACCAGTTGTGACCGCATTCATAGACACTGTCAAGAAGTATTGGTACCAATGTGATAGCTCAATCCAGGAACAGGCATTAGTCATGGATCTCGCATGGGCCATCGTTCGAATGTGTCCAATAAAATTGTTTGCGGTAGATCTTGTACCGATGATGACCACAGAAACACAAACAGTCCCTAGTTGGAGTGGATTTAATGCACTTGTATCATGTACTAACGCACCTTTTACACAAATCGGTTACTGTCCAATGATTTCCAGATCACCAACTGAATTCAATACGGTGTATACGGTCATGAAACAAGTTCAAAGAATGATGACAACACTAGGACAGAATGACTCGGTCATTACATTCGACGTGGCCATATATGTTAAGGCAAAGGAGATACAGTGACGATATAAAGAAGAGTTTAGTGACACTGTGATCAGACTGGGGGGATTCCACATTGCGCTAAACTACTTAGCTGTTATTGGAAAGATGTTTGATGACTCTGGCTTAGAAGATCTCCTCATAGAGGCCAACACATATGGTAGCAGCACGGCTGCTGCTCTACTTAAAGGGAAGTCATATAATCGAGGAGTGAGGGCTCACAAATTGGTTCTGGAAGCGCTGCTGCGATTACAATGGCAGTCTTTTTCCAAATGGGTTCAACAAAATGGACAACATGAAGACCACATTACTCCAACAGATTTGGAGAGTCTGGATGAGAAAATTAAGATGTGCCGAAGCAGCATTGACGACTTAGACGCACTGCAAGAAAATTTCAAAGAGGTGTGTATGTACGTGAATAAATTGCAACAGCTGTTCAAATCCTTTAAAGTTGAGTCAAGCTCGAAATCACACCTGTTCGCATTTTGGAACTCATATATTCATATGGTAGAGCTGCTGCTTGGATTCATAAGAGCTGAGAGAACTGGAGATTGGCAGGCACACCTATCTGCTACTGCTGCTATGGCGCCATATTTCTACAGCATGGACAGAACCAATTATGCAAGATGGCTGCCAATATATCTTGCGGACATGAAGATGCTTCCAAGTACATCCCCATGTACATGAACAATTCTTGAATGGAAATCATTCCATAAGTCGCTCACACCATCCATTCAATCAAGTGTGGACAGATATGGCCTTAGAGCAATCGATTAATTTGGATTCCAAAAAGCGAGGTGGTATTATTGGAATAACACAAAAGCCAGGAGCTCTGGAGAGGTGGTTTTTAACTAGCCACGAGAGGGCAGCCATAACAACTGCCACAAAGCAAATGTGTGGGTTACAAGATAGTCACATGTTTGGAGTACATAGGGAAATGGGGACTAATCGAATGAACAGGGATGAAACCGATGTGCAGAAGATACTTTCGATGTTCTCATCAGATATAATGACCAATCCCTTTAATATTGCGGAAAACGACGACAGCGAGTGTCTTCTGCTTGTAAACATTGCAACTGGCGTGGTATTGCCTAGTGAAATCGCCAAGAGACTTGTTTCCGCCTGTGACATTGGTAAGGAGATTATGGACAATTTTGTTCAGGAGCGGCTGGACACTAACACGAGAAGCTTTTGGGACACGTTGCCACACTTAAAACTTAAAACATTTGCCAGCCTAGCACAGAAGAAAAAGCCCAAAATAAATGATGAAAAAATTCACAATGTGAGATCTGACCACGAACTATTTGGTCGATTAATTATTGCCGCAAGGTCCAGAGATGTTGATTTAAAACTAGTGATGACGTATGAACTGTCTGCTGTTCCACTATCATTGTCACATACGGATGGGACTCTAAGAAAGAATGTGAAAAGTGTTTTGTTAAGTGAACTAGAAAAGGAAGTAAATGTTGATGGACGGCTTCCACCTGTTGACAAGACAGGCGCAACAGCTTATGTAGTAGATGGCATGGCAATTGTGCAAATGGTTAAAACTGGAGGTACGTCTACATTTGGAGAATTTGCTGATAAATACTGGCACATCTTTACAGTTCCACTGAATCAAGAAGACTGCAACAGAGTAGATATAGTTTTTGACAGATATGATAGACTGGAATCTCTCAAAGCGGAAGAGCGGCTAAAACGTGGGTCATCAACAGCATTGGAAGTAAAGATTGCTGGAGAAAATACTCCCGTTCCAAAGCAATGGGCCAAGTACATCAGCAATCCAAGCAACAAAAGTAACCTGGTTGCATTTCTCAGCAAGCGGTGGCGTGATACTGGTCCAAATATGCTATCTGCCGACAATTGCGTCATTCTTGCTGGTGGCTTTAACGATGGAATGTATGTTGTTGTCATTTCAGCGAACAATTCGTCGTATTTGGAAGAACTTCGATCGATCAGATCACGAGGAAGCAGATACGTGTATGATGTTGCACGCGCTACATGATTCAAAAGACCACATGCGTGTTGTTATAGTCTCCTGATACAGACGTGGCAGTACTTAGTATATATACGTATCGTTCGCTTCACTGTTCTGAACTATGGTTCCATACGGGCACAAAGGACAAATTGCGATACATACCAATACATACAGTTGCTCAAGTACTGGGCCCAGCTATCTGTCTGTCTTTGCCTGGGTTTCATTCTCTTACAGGTTGTGATAGCACTAGTGCATTATTTGGAGTCGCTAAGAGAAAATCATTCAATCTCTTAAAGTCATCTGAATGTCATCAGCTTAGCTTAGCCCAACTCGGCGAACATGTTGACTTATCACCGAATACTGCAATTCTATGTGAGAAATTTGTCTGTGAGTTGTATACCACCAGGGATGTGGGAGACAGCTGATGAAACCCGTTATTGGCTCTTTTGTCAAGATACAAAGAAATGAAAATCTTCCACCTACATCGAATAGTCTAAAGCATCACAACGAAAGGGCCAATTTTCAAGCTCTTGTTTGGAGACGTTCATTGCAAGCTGTTCAGAATCTTCCATCTCCAAATGGACATGGCTGGAGTATAGTGGATGGTCTACTCAAGCCTGTTCTAATGTCAAAGGATCCTGCTCCATTTGGATTAATTGAACTCACATCATGTAGATGTCAAGTCTGCCTGCAAAAGAACAGATCTCTGTCAATGCAAGGCTAGCAATCTACTCTGCACCGAAGCATGCCTTTGTATGGGAGGTGAAATGTGTGACAATGTTGAGCATACAATTGTCGAAGATGACTCTGACACGGATGAGTAACATTCTCTCATTTGCTCACGTGATAAATATGTCCTGCCAGCTTGTGTAGACATGCACTGCATGTTAGTTAAAAGTTTAATTATGAAAAATGTAGAAAACATGGGCATTGTTGTAGCCAAGGTATTGCTAGTCACAAGAAGACCTAAGTGCCCCAACATGTACAAAGCAACATACGGGTGTCTTAAACGAGGTTGATTATGTATAAATCTGCGATATACGATCACTCCTTTCCATTTTGGTTAAGATTGTATTGATATAACATGCGCTTAAGTTTGTGAAAAGTTTACCATTGTGAAAATTGTCTGAAAACTACATTCAACACCTATTGTAAATGGGCTTCTCACGGGTTAGTGATACCACAATTTTCTTGTACAACACGGCTCAGAATATACCCAAGACATCGGTCTAGCATAATATAGAGACAAACCTTCTGAAAACTGGGTGTGCTACGAAACCATTCTTCTAGACCCCTTTTGAAAATTGGCTCCCGGACTACTGAGACATCAATCAGCTCCCCACAGGGAGATTTTCTATCCTGTGCTTTTCACCTCTCACCTTGCTGCTCCATTGAAATCTGTCCACACGATGTGGACTTCATAGACGAGCAAAGGAAATCCCTTGACGAACTACATGCTCACCAATGTGGTTATCGACAAAGCATGAATCTAAATAAAGTGATGATCCAATTTGTGGTGGCAAACCATGGAGCAAAGGTAAAATCCTGGGCTCACTGCTTTGCAATACTGCTGACATTGATGCACGCTGCATCATGGGGAATATAGTTTTCCAGTCCTGGAAGATATGGATTCATAGATGCCCATGACAAAAACATGTTTATACAATGCAACCTGCGTATCCTTGATGCTGTATAATGGTAACAGCTGGGGAGCTCCGTAGACACCTCTAGACAAACTTATTTCCTGCCACTGCAAACAACTACGCACCATCACAGGACACCGATGGCCAGACAGCATAATGACCAACGATGCATTATACAAGATGTGTAATATATCGCCGCTGTCTTTAAAAATCGCCCAGCAAAGATGTCCATGTTTGGCCATGTGCAAAGGATGCCATAAGACCGAACAGCACAGAGAGCCATGGAATTCCCCATACTGGGAGCCAGCAAATAGAAAGCCAGGATACGACGTCACTGCATAAATCTGTTAAGCGTGCTGCGAGTTGACCTCGGGAAACCAGGACTCGGTACACTCAGATCAAGAATGGACCTGAGGAAGCTAAGGATTTTGGCTGAGGACAAGACAGCGTGGTCAAAAGTGAAGAACTTATTGCAGCTGTAGGATGTTTCTCCTACTAAAGCCGCAGAATACAGTAATCATCATCTAGGTAATAAGGGTCTCTGATCTGTCACTAAGCATCTGATATCATAATCAATTACGTCACTAGTTAGCTGACGTCATACTGACTTATCCCGCTCCATCATTAACATCGGAGTCTCATGTGTACGAATTGTATGTCATTGATGGATTTAAAATTTACTAAACATTATGTTGAATATTTTGAAACTAATTTATCATAGGCAGCAACAGCCCCAGTCATATTCGTTTCAAAATATTCAACAACTCTCCGATGTAGGGAATCTGGGAATTCATGGGTCAAAGTATATAGATTGATTCCACATACAAAGTGGGTAGATATTACCTAGACATGGGTGGGCAGCTAGGAATGTACCTAGACATGGGTGGGCAGCTAGGAATGTACCTAGACATGGGTGGGCAGCTAGGAATGTACCTAGACATGGGTGGGCATAGCTAGGAATGTACCTAGACATGGGTGGGCATAGCTAGGAATGTACCTAGACATGGGTTGGCATAGCTAGGAATGTACCTAGACATGGGTGGGCATAGCTAGGAATGTACCTAGACATGGGTTGGCATAGCTAGGAATGTACCTAGACATGGGTGGGCATAGCTAGGAATGTACCTAGACATGGGTGGGCATAGCTAGGAATGTACCTAGACATGGGTGGGCAGCTAGGAATGTACCTAGACATGGGTGGGCATAGCTAGGAATGTACCTAGACATGGGTGGGCATAGCTAGGAATGTACCTAGACATGGGTTGGCATAGCTAGGAATGTACCTAGACATGGGTGGGCATAGCTAGGAATGTACCTAGACATGGGTGGGCATAGCTAGGAATGTACCTAGACATGGGTGGGCAGCTAGGAATGTACCTAGACATGGGTGGGCAGCTAGGAATGTACCTAGACATGGTTGGGCAGCTAGGAATGTACCTAGACATGGGTGGGCAGCTAGGAATGTACCTAGACATGGGTGGGCATAGCTAGGAACGTATCCCTCTATTAGCCTGTTAGACGAGGATAATGGGTCTGGCCAGATGGTGTGTGTGTGTGTGCGCGTGCTAGGATGAACTGTTGTTTGTTTCAATAGCTTAAGTTCTACATGGACATGTTGATTATTGGTCATGCTGAGGCATCCTATGCTTCTCCCAAATGCCATACTCAACATGTTGACATCTTACAGTGTTCCAGGTGAGCAATACAGGGCCTCATGTATTTCAGATTGATGAGGTTATCGGCGATGACAGGCAAGACATTTAATTCTGCAGAATTCTTGTTACCCTTGGCCCGTAAGGGGAAGAGGGTATTGCATCCGGGTCTGATTTGGGTAAAATTTTAGCAAGAAATGATTTGACTGTCACTAGTGATTTCACAACTTTGAACAAGATCCAGTTTTTTAACAAAATAAATAAAACAGGAGAATGAGGGTCTGCAATCTGATTGCTCTTATTTCTGTTGTAATTTTTCAGTACTTTGGTGCTGCTAGCCTGTCTGCTGTTGAGTAATTTTTCCAAAATAATTCTGTTCATCTAGTTTTTCATTTTCGAGATGCCTCAGACATCTTCGGTTAATAATCATTTCTAGTATCTTACAGCACACATTCTCAAGCATGTGGGAGGATAGTTTGATGTATTTGTCCTTTCAGTGAGTACTAATACATTTGCCATCTCCATATTTGGGCACCTTTCTCACTTTGAGCGAGTCATTTAGCATGCACATATTGGTGCATGAGCATTAGCTCGGCAAGAGATGCTTATTTAGCCGACACTCTCAAACGAAGCTTTTCTGTAGATGTAAGGAAAACACAGTCTCATTTGAACCCTTTAACCCTTTCATGATGATAGTCTTCTTGGGGAATGTCCATTTACAGGCCAAGAGAATACTTTTGAAAATTTACCACTGGAATGACTGGCTTGATAAATGAGCCAGTCATTCAATGGTAAATTTTCAAAAATAGACTTGGCCTACAAATCGACATTCAGTAAGTAAATACTTTAATTCTTTAAATAAATATAGTCATTAAAGGGTTCATGGTCAAACTTCCCAAAACAGGGCTCTAGTTGTCTTGAGGAATCTCCATTTGCAGGCCAAAAAATGTATCACTGGAATGCCGGGCTTGATAACGGAGCCAGTCATTCCAGTGCTAAATTTTCAAAAATCCTTTTCTTTTGGACTGCCAATGGACATTCACTAAGCAAAAATATACCTACTGAGGACTGTTAGGCACGCCTTATGTTAGCTGTCTTGTTGAAAGTATCTAGAGCATAGGTACCACTATGTGAATGGTATCATTAGCTCACCTGGCCTGAAAGGCCAAGCGATTATGCCATGGCGACAGTCCGTCGTTTGTCAACATTTCCTTTAAAGGACTTCTCAAGAACCGTCGGGCCGATTTCAATTATATTTGGCAGGAAGCATCCTTAGGACATAGAGATCCAAGTTTGTTCAAACGAAGCAGATCAGCCAATTTGGCTGGCGGCCATCTTGTATTTTGGCAGATCTTTAGAAACGTCTAAAAATCTCCGAAACTACTTGGGGGATTGATGCAAACCTCATGAAATATGCTCTCGGGCAACAGCTGAACCAATTTTGTTCAAGGGAACTTGATTGGGCAAATGGTTTGGTGGCCATTTTGGTTGACCTAATTTTAGAGAAAAAACCCTCCAGAACCGATAAACGGATCGGGACGAAATTTAGAAGATATAATTACGGACTAAGGGTTAGTTTCTTCAAGGGAAGTTGATGCGTGAAAAAAAGGCGGCCATGGACCAATCAAAATGTAGCGTGTTTAGCGGCCATATTGGATATTATTATTTGGATTTTGAAGACGAAATTGGTTTTATATAGGTTTTTGGTTATTCTGACTTCAAATTTGGCATTTTCGAAAATGTCGGATAAACGGCTTGGCGACCATCTTGGATCCTTTTCCTGCCAAAAGTTCCCATACTAAAGCAATCGGAAATTTAAAATGTCTTCTCGAGAACCACTGGGCCGATTTCAAGTATATTTGGCAGGAAGCATCCGTAAGCCATAGGGATCCAAGTTTGTTCAAAGAAAGACGATCGCCCAATCTGGCCGGTGTCTATTTTTGATTTTGGCTGATTTTTGGAAATGTCTAAAAATCTCCGAATCGGCTTGGGGGATCGATGCAAAACTCATGAAATATGATCTAGGGCAAGAGCTGAACCAGGTTTGTTTAAGGGAACTTGATCAGCCAAATGGCTTGACGGCCATCTTGGATGACCTAGTTTTCGCGAAAATGGCCTCCAGAACCGCTGAACGATCGTCCTGAAATTTGGCAGATATGATTAGGGCATAAGGGCCATTAAACTTAGTTCAAGGGAAGTTGATCCGTCAGAAAACATTGCCGCCGTGAACCAATCAAAATTTAGCATGTTTAGCGGCCATATTGATTATTTTTGTTTAATGGATTTTGAAGCCGAAATTCGTTTTATATAGGTTTTTGGGTATTCTGATTGCAAATTTGTCATTTCCAAAATCGTTGGATAAATGCTTTCGCGGCCATCTTGGAACTTTTTCCTTCCAAAACCTCCCATACGAAAGCAATGGGAAATTTTTTAATGTCTTCTCGAGAACTACTTGGCCGATTTCAAGTATGGCAGGAAGCATCCTTAGAGCAGGCATCCTAAAGGAAGCCAATCGGCCACTTTGGCCGGCAGCCTTCTAGGATTTTGGCTGATTTTTAGAAATGTCTTTAAAATTCTTCTCAGAAACTGCATGGGAGATCGATTCAAAACTCATGAAATATCATCTGGAGCAAGAGCTGAACCAAGTTTGTTTAAGGGAACTTGATTGGCCAAATGCTTCCGAGGCCATCCTAGATGACCTAGTTTTCGCGAAAATAACTTCTCCAGAACCGCTGAACGGATCAAGCCAAAATTTGGGAGGTCTGATTAGGGCCTAAACACCATTAAAGTTTGTACGGTACATGGAAAGTTGATACATAAAGAAATATCCGCCATGAATCAATCAAAATTTAGCGTTTTTGGCGGATTTGTTTTCTGCAAATTTCTAAGAAAATCACTAAAAGACTACTTATTAACGGCTGGGGCAATTATAATAAATCCTTCTTCACAGAAAATAGATTGGTAAATTTTTCCAGTGGTCATCTCATTTTCTTCGGTTGTGCCAGTGGAAGATTGAGGGCCGATTTTTGAGACAGTTTTGAGTGCTTTATCATTCACTTGCTATCACAAAATTCAGTCATCCAGTTTCTAGTGTAATTGGAAGTTATGAATTGGTGTCTCTAAAGTCCCCATCAAAGTCAAGATGCAACTAAGAAAATCACTAAAAGACTACTTATTAATGGCTGGGCCAATTATAATAAATCCTTCTTCACAGAAAATAGATTGGTAAATTTTTCCAGTGGTCATCTCATTTTGTACGGTTGTGCCAGTGGCCAATAATTCCAGTTGATCGATGTTTTCTATTGACATTTTAACACTCATCTATAACCTATTAACACTCCAGCCGGCAAAAAAATTCAGCAGTGGTCTTGAGAAATGTCCATTTGCAGACTAAGAAGACAAATTTTGAAAATTTAACAATGAATTGACTGGCTCGATAATCGAGCCAATCATTCCAGTGATACATTTAAAAAAATAAAATAATCTCTTGGTCTGCGATTGGGTAATCTATAATTTTGAAATTTTCTCAAACAAATCCGAGGGTTAAAGGGTTAATGGATTCCCAGTTTGAGTTAACAAAATATTTTGAAATTAATTTGACTTGACGCTGTTGCTCCTATAGATAGGCAGCAACAGCGCCCAGTCAAATTAGTTTCAAAATATTGAACAGCTTACTTGTAGTTTTCTGGAAATTGATAGTCAGTGTTCACAGATCAATCGATCCTAATATGGACAAGGTGTGGGTGGGACATAGCTAAAACTGTTAATGTCCATTAGGCAATGATAATTATCCCACGGACACTGATTTTCAAAGTGGATCCCTGGTGGTCATATTGGATTTCACATTCGGATCAATTATGTTACTGATCTTCCCTACACCTCATATAATGCATTATCAAAGTTTTGAGTAAATCAGCCAAGGTTACACATTTAAAAACATGGACAACAAAGCTGACCAGCAGATTAGTTTGTACATCAAAACCAATTTTGAGACATCTTCCTCTAACCAAATATGTATTTCATTGAGTCAATGCTAGGTAAAGTTATCACACGGAAACCCATTTTCAAAATGGAAGATTGAGGGGCGATTTTTGAGACAGATTTTGAGTGCTTAATCATTCACTTGCTATCACAAAACTCAGTCATCCAGTTTCTAGTTCAATTGGAAGTTATGAATTGGTGGCTCTAAAGTCCCAATCAAAATCAAGATGCAACTATATGATGCTACATGTGTTTCCATAATGCTATGAAATTGCAACAGCTAGGCAGCTCCAAAATCCCTCTTGAACAAACTTGGTGTGACATAGCAAACATCTGTGAGCAATTACAATTCATTGCTGGCTATAGTCTAACATCAAATACAGCACTGCAAACTGTGTAATACAAGAGCCACTATATCTAAGGGTAGCGCAACAGTGATGGTCTATGTTCAGACACGTTCTTTGAATGCCAGAAAATGTTGCTTAGGACGTGATCTAGGACGACTAAAGACCCTAAAGGAGCTTAGGACGTGATCTAGGATGACTAAAAACCCTAAAGGAGCTTAGGACGTGATCTAGGATGACTAAAAACCCTAAAGGAGCTTAGGATGTGATCTAGGACAACTAATGACCCTAAAGGAGCTTAGGACGTGATCTAGGATGACTAAAGACCCTGAAGGAGCTTAGGACGTGATCTAGGATGACTAAAGACCTTAAAGGAGCTTAGGATGTGATCTACGACAACTAATGACCCTAAAGGAGCTTAGGACGTGATCTAGGATGACTAAAGACCCTGAAGGAGCTTAGGATGTGATCTAGGATGACTAGACCCTGAAGGAGCTTAGGACGTGATCTAGGATGACTAAAGACCCTGAAGGGGCTTAGGACGTGATCTAGGATGACTAAAGACCATAAAGGAGCCTAGGACATGATCTAGGACGACTAAAGACCCTAAAGGAGCTTAGGACATGATCTAGGAAGACTAAAGCCCCTAAAGGAGCTTAGGATGTGATCTAGGACGACTAAAGACCCTAAAGGAGCTTAGGACGTGAGCTAGGACGACTAATGACCCTAAAGGAGCTTAGGACGTGATCTGGGACTAAAGACCCTAAAGGAGCTTAGGAGGTGATCTAGGATGACTAAAGACCCTAAAGGAGCTTAGGTGATCTAGGATGACTAAAGACCCTAAAGGAGCTTAGAATGTGATCTAGGATGACTAAAGACCCTAAAGGAGCTTAGGAGGTGATCTAGGATGACTAGACCCTAAAGGAGCTTAGGAGGTGATCTAGAATGACTAAAGACCCTAAAGGAGCTCAGGAGGTGATCTAGGATGACTAAAGACCCTAAAGGAGCTGATCTAGGATGACTAAAGACCCTAAAGGAGCTTAGGAGGTGATCTAGGATGACTAAAGACCCTAAAGGAGCTTGGGACGGCATCTAGGATGACTAAAGACCCTAAAGGAGCTTAGAATGTGATCTAGGATGACTAAAGACCCTAAAGGAGCTTAGGAGGTGATCTAGGATGACTAAAGACCCTAAAAGAGCTTAGGAGGTGATCTAGGATGACTAAAGACCCTAAAGGAGCTTGGGACGTCATCTAGGATGACTAAAGACCCTAAAGGAGCTTAGGACATGATCTAGGATGACTAAAGACCCTAAAGGAGCTTAGGATGTGATCTAGGACGACTAAAGACCCTAAAGGCGCTTAGGACACTTGCAGTGGACAAGACACGGTGGAGAAGCTTGAAGAAAAACTGATAGCAGCTGAAAGTAGTTTTCACTTCTCCGGTTGCAGAACAGTCACTTATCATCATCATTAGTACATGTCCAGCATGAGTCACAATATCTCACGTTTAACAGAGGAACCACAAGAAACAATATTATAAATGATTTTTATTGCTTAAAAATTGATCATCCTGTAATCAGCATCCATTGTGACATCACACAGAAACCCCTTGTGACATTACACAGAAACTCCTTATGACATCAGACACCTTGTGACATCACACAGAGACCTCTTGTGACATCACAGAGACCCCTTGTGATATCACACAGAGACCCCTTGTGATATCGCACAGGCAGCTTTTAGAGCTTCATTAACCCTTTAATGGTCAAGAAAATCAAATGTCTACTTAATCAATGTCCATTTGCCAGCCAAATGAAGACTATTTTTGAATATTTATCAATGGAAGGACTGATTCCGCTATGAAGCCAGTCATTCTAGTGATAAATGAAGTCGTGTCTTGGCCTATAGCTGGTCATTCCACAAGACGAGTGCAGGAGCTGTTTTTGACCAGCCTGATCATTCAAGGGTTAACCCTCTAGGTTCAAAGCCAACAAGGGAGATAACTC
Source organism: Chaetoderma sp. LZ-2023a (assembly GCA_034401795.1). NCBI lineage: Eukaryota > Metazoa > Mollusca > Caudofoveata > Chaetodermatida > Chaetodermatidae > Chaetoderma > Chaetoderma sp. LZ-2023a. Next base: position 40,672,807 of record CM067374.1, on the reverse strand, counting down.
ACATGATTTTTATATAGACAGTTATATGGGAAAGTGAACTGTTTTTGGAAACTTCATTGATATCAGTCTATTAGTGATAAGTTTTCAAAAATACATTTGCCTTGCATGTATATTATTTTTTCATAGAGTTATCTGCCTTGTTAACCAGCACCAAAGGGATACCTGTTAATTGGCACATATTTAACGCACACAATTCAACATGACACATACAAGTCAATCAATCGTTCAAGCTCTATAGACGGTTTACGCAATTGATATTAAATTAAGTACACACTCAAAATGTAAACGTGTACCAACTTTAATTATTAGGTACAGGCAGGATAATTTCCCAAGCATATAACTAGATAAGATTAAACTTCAGAATAAAGCTTCGATTCCATTTATCTGGTTGCGGCTGTGGTAGCAGTGTGGCCACAAAAACCCCCCATCAGATTCATATGTGGGCACCACCTCCATAGATAATTTGGGTAATAACCAGTCTTTCTGGTCTGATTTGATGGATGAATCACTGCATGGTCTGATCAGTTTAATGCACATAAGCTTGGAGAACATAGGTCTCCACACACATGGAATAATTTCAGTGCAATTTAATGTTTTATTTTTGCCCTACTGCAACCACATAACTGGGATCGTAGCTTCTTAAGGATGCCGTGTGACAAGTTACCTACCGCCTTATACGACAGTCAATCTGAAAAGAAATGCTAAGTTTATATATGGAATAAGAGTAATTTGTAAGGGCGTACACATTCCCAGGTATTAGTCACTTCAATCAGCCGTATCAGATTTACCTGAATTTCACATGTTTCAATGCTAAGAGTTTGAAACACAATTAATTTATTTCTCGAATCTCAAATATAAATTCAGATATGTCTCACGAGAGGAATCCATTTCTAGTTAGGCCCCCACCTCTTTCCAGCTAAGCTCCACCCACTTTGTGTGTACATTTGAATCGATTTTAACACCTTGACCCATGAACTCCGAGAAGCTCAATTTCAACACAATGGAGGAATCCAGTTTTAGCTATGTCCTGCCCATCTCTAACTAAGCTCTACCCATGCTTTGCCAGTTTTGGGATCGATCGATCCATGAATCGCAATTTCTAGACAAATATACAGGTAAACTGTAGAATATTTTGAAACTAATTGGACTGGGAGCTGTTGCTGCAATATAGCTCCTAGTCAAATCGGTTTCAAAATATTCAATAGAATGTTTACTAAACTCTAAGATCACCACAGACAAACAATTCAGATGGTTACTGCGAGACATTGTCCCCTTTTGTTACTGATTATGATGGAACTTGCCATGCAAGAAGTTTTCCAGACATTGTCCATGATCTAGATAAAAGAAACCAGATCCGGATGAGATCAAATTCTGGATCTGTGGATATCTCGGAAACTGATGGTCAGATTCGGTTCAAAGTTTAACATAGGTGTGACTATCCACTAGGATTTCACAACTTTGGGTTTGATCTATAAAAAAATCTGGGTAATTAAAAATCCATAAAATCCAAAAAGGGGAGGGTGCAATCACTGATTGCTTTTGTTTTTATTATGACATCAGATACGATCATACATGAGTGACTTATTACATCCATCTATTAAATGTGCTATGACACCACATGTAGCAAAACAAGAGGCCCAAGGGCCTGTGTAGCACCATCAATTTTTGGTGGGTGGTTTAGTAGTCTTTTAAATGAGGCTGCCAACACGCTACATTATGATTGGCCCACGGCACCCATGTTTTTTTGACGGATAAAACTCCCTTGAACAAACTTTAATGGCCCTTAGTCCCTAATCATATCTCCCAAATTTCGGCCTGATCCCTTCAGCAGTTCTGGAGAAATTGTTTTCAGGAAAACTAGGTCATCCAAGGTGGCCACCGAACCATTCGGTCAATCAAGTCGTCTTGAACAAACTTGGCTTACGTCGTTCCCTATATGAGGTTTCCTAAGTTTTGAATCAATTCCCCAAGCGGTTTCAGAGATTTGAAGACATTTCCTAAAATCGACCAAAATCCAAGATGGCCACCGACCAAATTAGCGATCGGCTTAACTTTAACAAACTTGGATCCCTATGCCCTAAGGATGCTTCCTGCCAGATATAATTGAAATCGGCCTAGTAGTTCTCCAGCAGAAGACATTTTAAATTTCTCATTGCTTTAGTATGGGCATATTTGGCGGGAAAATAATCCAAGATGGCCACCAAACCGTTTATCCAACAGTTTCGAAAATGGCAGATTTCAGCTCAGAATACCCAAAAACATATATAGAACCAATTTCGGCCTCAAAATCCATCAAATAAAAAATCCATATGGCCGCCAAACACGCTACATTTTGATTGGACCACGGCAGCCATGTTTTTTAATGGATCAACTTCCCTTGTACAAACTTTAATGGCCCTTAGTCCCTAATCATATCTCCCAAATTTCGGCTGATCCCATCAGCGTTTCTGGAGAAGTCCTTTTTGGGAAAACTAGGTCATCCAAGATGACCACCGAACCATTTGGGCAATCAAGTCTTCATGAACAAACTTGGCGTAGCTCTTTCCTTAGATGATGTTTCATGAGTTTTGAATCGATTCGCCAAGCGGTTTCGGAGATTTTTAAAGACGTTTCCTAAAATCGGCCGAAATCCAAGATGGTCGCTGGCCAAATTGGCCGATCAGCTCCACTTGAACAAACTTTGATCCCTATGCCCTAAGGATGCTTCCTGCAAAATATAATTGAAATCAGCAAAGGGGTTCTTGAGAGTCATTTAAAGGAAATGTCAATGGATGGATGGATGACCGACGAATGGACACACGATGGACGGTTGCCAGGCCAAGTGAGCTAATAACCCTCAAGAAAAGGGAGAAAAAACCTGTGTTACTGCTAATCATTTACCAGTTCAGTGGCTTTGGTGCTCAAAATATACTTGAGATGTTATATAGACTAGAGGCCTGGGTCTGTGCGTGTCCAGTCACCGGGGAAGCTTTACCATTCTACCTACTGTTATGAAGCTCGAGACGTCTGTCCAGTGTACAAATTCTATCTTTGATAGATTTAGAATTTAATAAACATTATGTTAAATATTTTGAAACTAATTTGACAACAGAAACCAGTCAAATTAGTTTCAAAATAATCAACAGCTTACCTGTACCTTGAAATTGGGATTCTGGGAATTCAGGCTTCAATGTATATAAATTGATTGCAAACCATGAAAAAAGTAGCCATTCTCGGATGCTCGACACCATTTGGACCACTAAGTTACTTCACGTAGCGCATGATAAAAAGTGACGGCTTCTTTAACCCAGTGAACACAGAATTCCCAGAATTTCAGTTCAGAGGCATAACAGGCACAATATTATGGCTCAATTTCTCGACAAACTGTTATCATCTGTAGCAGTAATGGACCTTTCCAGTTTATAAATCAATCATATGATGTCATAATCAAATACCTGCCATGTAGGATGACGTCAATCAATGATAAAATGAAAACACGTAGATAGGTTCGTCACAGACCCTTAATTGATGACAGACTAAGCATTGTTGTACGAATTGTATGTCTTTACCATTTAATAAACATTTTGTTGAATATTTTGAAACTAATTTGACTGGGCGCTGTTGCTGCCATTACTGTAGTTTTCTGGAAAATGATAGTCAGGGAGTGGACGGATAGATCTGGTCAAAGCGTGGGTGGAGCTTAACTAGGGATGGGTGGGGCATAGCAAAACCTGGATTCCACCATTGTCTAATATCAAAACATCAAGAATTCATATTTAAACTTCTCATAAATTAAGTGAGAGCAGAAATTTTAAAATCAATTCTGGGTTAGTTTATGTTTAACCAGAGTAGATACAATTTTAGATTACTTTGCCAATAACATACAGATTTCCAGCCAACCAGCCAATCATGACAATAGGTTCAAAGTAATCAAAGATGGTGTCTACTATTCTAGTTAGTCAAAGTCAACATAAGCTAACAAATATCCTACAATTTCTTTAAGATTCTTGTCTTTTCTTAATCTCTGAAAACTAACCGTTTAATGACCAAATTTGGTCAAGAAATTCTGAATATTTGCTGACTGCATGTCTTTTTGCAGGCCAACAAGACTATTTTTGGAAATTTACTACTGGACTTACTGGCTCGGCTATCGAGCCAGTTATTCCAATGGGGAATTTTCAAAAATTGTTTTATCTTGGACTGCAAATGGACATTCCTCAAAATGATTGCATAGGCCGGTTTTGGCATGAAAGGGTTAGTCAGTTGTTAGTTAATTGAAGTGCCAGATGACAAAGTTTATGTGACTATATATCATCCTTGTATCTTGTCCTCCCCGCTATAAACTTTTCTCTCAAATATCTATTATGCAATTATAAATAAATGAGGAAGAAACAATCAACCTGTAATCAAAATCACACCATTATGAAGTAGATACCAAGTTGAAAAGTTTGTGATGGAGAATTAATTTTTTTTAATCTACAAATATACACATGCATAATTTGAGGGCAAGTGAGGTACATATATATAAGGGAATATATAACTTGGGAACTGTAATTCTTGCGGAATAAGATTGCAGTCTCATCACTCATCTTCTCCGAGTCTGTGGTGATCGTGATCTGAAAATGAAAGAAGTAATTACCGTAATAAATAACGCATAAACTTGTACCAGCGGCTGGGTGAGAAAAAGTAACACCATGACAAAAGTAATGAACAGAGTTTCATCAATGGGTTGAATTATCCTTCATCAAAACTGTTTGACAATGTAGCGACCACAGTTATAGAAACGAAACAAGTAGAACGAATTTATGTAGTAATTCTCATAGCTACTTAGCTACTCGAATAGTACATTATAAACAGCCATGGTTTGTGCTCAAGTAGGTATCCGAGTCAGACCATACCTGAGGGATGCTTAGCCGGGTAAGTTGAACTGAATGGAATTTAACCCTTTAATGGCAAAGAATCGTCAAGAAAATCTACCTATTACTCATTGAATGTACATTTACACGCCAAGATAAGACAATTTCTGAAAATTTACCACTGGAATGACTGGCTCGGTTATCGAGCTAATCATTCCACGAGCTAATCATTCCACGAGCTAATCATTCCACGAGCTAATCATTCCAGAGGTAAATTTTCAAAAATTGTCTTCTCTTTGCCTGCAAATGAACATTCCTCATGACCTGAGATTTAAATGCCTGTGAACATTGATGTCTGTGAACCAGGCATGCAAGTATACTCATCCCATACACACACACACACACACACACAATGCAGCTTGTGGTAATCATCTTTTGGCAATTTTAGGAAAACAGGCAATGGTCAGAGATCATGACCGTTTGACGCTAAAAAGAGTAGGGTGGTGGTGAGTGATGTATCTTCCTCTGACCAGGAAGAATCCACTATTTTATGCAATTGAACATTATTTATTTTTGGATCATGATAACCTGTCACTTTTTGACCCCCAAAAAGAAAGGCATTCCTGAGAATTACGAGCCTTACCATCAAGCTCTTTTAGGTGACCTTGACCTATGATTGGCTAAACTCAAAATCAACAGGTCGTTGGTATTCCAAGTTTGGTCAAGACCACTTCAGTAGAACCAGTCATCGTGCTGGACATTCTTATATTTTTGATAGCCACGACCTCTATCATTTTGACCCCAAAGCTTTTAATGGTCAAATTTACTAAGAAAATTCAAGAGAAGACCACACACACAAAGAAAATTTACCACTGGAATGACTGGCTCATTTATCGAGCCAGATATTCTTGTGGTAAGTGGTCACTTTTTTAAAGTAATCTTCTCTTGGCCTGCCATTGGTCATTCCTCAAGATGACTGCAGAGGCCAATTCTGTCAGGCTTCACCATTAAATGGTTAAAGACACACACCTGTTTTCATACAGATTCTACTGAGAGGGTATACTCAGCAATATAACATTACATGTATAACCAATCTAGAAAAAACCAAAAGAATGCATATGTACATATATATGAATGAGAACTATTTCCCACCTTGAATATGATCGTGACTTAGACCTGTTTCTGCCCACAGACTTCTTACCCCTTCTCTCATCATCACCTCCACTACTTCCTTCGTCATCCGAGTACTTAGCTTTCTTGTCTGTTTCACGCCATTCTTCAAGATCAGATTCGTAAGATGACCGTCGCTGTTTCCTCAATGATGATCTTGATAAGTTAACCATGTCAGAACTCCTACTGCGACTATGTCGTCGGCTACGAGATTGGTCCTCTTTACGTTGTCTCTGTCGACTGTCATGTCGTCTGTCACGTTCATACCTGTCATCATCATCGTCATACGCATTATTACCGTTACTAGAACGTTTTCTTTTGCGTATTTCTTCTTTATACCGGATGTCTTTATCAAGCTCACCATAACTATCCCTCTCCTTACTTCTACTCCTACTATCCCACCTATTTTTATCTGAAGAATGACCATGATCATAACTGTTTGTTCTATCATGTTTTCTGGCTTGATTACCATCAAGACTTCTTTCTCGGCTACGCATACGCCGATGTCTGTCATATTTCATACTATCTACACTAGCACTCCTATCACGGCTACGTTTGCGTGCTTGACGTTTTCTACGCTCAACACTAGCACTCCTATCACGGCTACGTTTGTGTGCCTGACGTTTTCTATGTTCATATTTAATGCTATCAACACTAGCGCTCCTACTTTTGTCTGATTGACTCATTCGACGCTCATATTTAATGCTATCAACACTAGCGTTCCTATCACGGCTAGTTTTGTGCAATTGACTCATTCTACGCTTATATTTAATGCTATCCTGACTAGCACTCCGATCACGGCTACTTTTGTTTGCTTGACTTTTTCTAGGTTTTTCTTTATCTTTATCTCTTCTTAATAATACAGCTCCCTTAACTTTACTTGTCTTAGTTTTCCGATCAGAGCTACTACTCTTAGATTTATGAGTTTGTTTAATAACAGATTTTACTCTGTCCTTATTTCTACTACTACTAGTGTCAGTATCATCCCCCAAACCCCGTTTACGCACCTTAGGCTTTTTTGTTTTCCCGCTATTACCAGACTCATCTTCCTCCCTATAACTACTGTTAATCTTCTTAGATTTTACCTTCTCATTTTCTTTATTTTTTATTTTCTTACTATTTGTCACATTGTTTTTATTGGATTTGGGTTTTTCAGTTCTAGATTTGGAAGGAGCTCGTTTCACTTTCTGTTTAACCTTCACTTTCTTTTTACGAGGACTACTCATTTCAGTCGAGCTACTGTCTGAGCTGCTACTAGAACTATCTGAGTCACTTGAAGAGCCACTACTCGAGCTTCCACTTGAACTACTAGCACTACTACTGCTAGAACTACTACTAGTGCCACTAACAGAAGATTTATGTGTCTTTGTTTTTCGTTTGTCCGTCTTGCTATTAACATTGTCTTGTGCATTGTCTGATGAATCGTCTGGCTTAGAGGCTGTCACAGAGGATGTGTCAGCCTCCAAGTCTGACTTGATAGGCTGTGCAGGTGAAGCGTCACTGCTTTGGACATCATTGGGAGGCTTAGTAATGATTTCCCCATCCTGCTGTGTCTCCTCTGAAAGAGTAGCAGCTGAAATAAAAGGATTGGTTACTCATGTAGAGCTGAATCAACAATAGAAAGCTTGTACGACATAAGATGCGGAATGTTTCACAATTTTTTTAATGATTTTATAATTTAAAACTAACAATGGGTAAATTGAATATCGTCATCCACAAGAATATCTTCCTAGAGTGCTAGAGAAATTTGTTCATCAGTAATTCTAAAAGCTAAGGATGGTGGTGCCTTTCTGACACACTGTGGGGTAAATACAAACTCTGCTTCCATTACTTGTCGAGAAATACATGCGCCCCTAGAATATCTCCTAGTTTTATCAAGATCTTTCATCAATTGCATGAGAGGAATGATTAATAAATATATCGAGTCCATCTGAAAGCTACTTTTGGATGAATAAAAAAATCAGGCTCCATTTTAATGTCAGATTGTATTCTATCCAAGCACAATAATATTCACCGCATGCCTATGGCAGCAACAGCACCGAGTCAAATTAGTTTCAAAATATTCAACAGTATGTACATGTCAGACTATTAAGAGTATAGAATCATTTATGACGCAATGATTATGACATCACACTATATACCACATAGCCGATTATGACGTCATTACTCTGGCAAGGTCCATTGTGCGACTGCCATCTTGTAGATTTCTGCACATGCTATATATACTTTTCTAGTCTCAGTGTAGAAGTGACTGGATATACTATTACAGGGGTAGATTTTAAGGATTTTTTCTACTAACCCAGACAGGATAGTGCATCATTGATTTTACTATCCTAAAGCAAATTTCGCTAATCTGATGTTTGTAAGCTCAAACCTGATCACTTCTTTAATCCATTCACCAATGGATCCTTATAAAACTCAATTCAAAGGCAACCATACACGAAAATTGTTGAATATTTAAAAGATCATTTGACTGGAACCCATTGCTGCCCAAGGCAGCAATGGCTTCTGGTCAAATTAATTTCAACAAAATATTTATATTGTAAAAAATCTGCTTTATCCGGTTTGTATTGTTGAAAGGGTTAATAATATGACTAATGATGACGGCGAGTGCTTGGTAGAAATACTGAAAATAAACTATAAAGGACTGAAGGTAGCAGAACTTTGTAGTATTACTAACCCATAAGAAATTCTACTATCCTCGGATTAACGCATTAGTGTTAAAATCGAGCCATGTTATTCCACGCCTAATATATGAGTAAAGCATTCACGTCATTAGCTACTCATGGGATTCATGACATCAGCTTCTTTTGAATAAGTTATATGGTGATACATCTGGCACATTCTTTCAACGCACAAGTTTGGTTTTGAGCTTATTCAGGCTCACTTAGGAAACGATTATTGATGATTTGCCAGTCGAATGCACTATCATTGGACCAATATAGTGCGATAAAAGAACATGAAATAACCGATTATAGTTCAGCATAGTTAGCCAGTCGAACACCGCATTGATGACTGTATAGTTTCCTAACATTCCACATTTGACTACAACTGTCAAAGACCGCAGGTGAACAATATGGTCGCAATGTGTACATGATTAAAATATGCGGCTTCCTTTGTTATACTCACCAGATTAAGAGTTGCGGGTATTGTTTACTTAGCTCTATGTTTTGATTAGAATTCCCAATAGATGGAAAGGATAAAATTAGAGCTAAACATGTCAATAACACATTTATCAAAAAAAATTTACAATTCACGATTCATTGTGTATTATTCTTAGCTGTTCAAAGGCAAGTATAAGAACACTCTTGTTGAGCCCGAACAGAAGCAAGTGAATATCGAAAACTCTTTCCTAACTGAACAGAAGTGGTTAGACAAAGATATTTAGGTTGATAAGAGGACACTGATGCCATGTACTACTTACACTGTCACACATAACATCAAGATAGGCATGGTCTCATGAACACCCACTTCAAGACAAACTATTGTGCATAAGACAGCTTCCTACTGATGGTGAATTTAATAGAAACGACCTACCTAGAACACTAGCATTTGAATGAGTTTAATTACATATGTGAACACAAACATAGCCCAATGCTGTAACTTAGTGAGTGCCCTGATGCAAATGCAATTTAAATTGACTGACGGCATGTGGATCTCAAAAGTCGGATGCCATCATGAGCATGCCAATTTTTCGTGCTTAGGAAAAATATCAGTGTCTTGACTATTTATAAATTAATAGTTTGTTGATTTTTATCTTCTATCACTGTGTAATACAAATGCAATATCAGAATGATTGTCACTTTGAATCTTTATGAATAGACATTCTTCAAGCTCACTGCAGAGGTCGGTTTTGGCCTGATCAGTAAACGGTTAAACAAATGACTGGAAATCCAATAACTTATATGGTATCAATTTAGTCTGCCTTAAACGCTTAGTAGTCCATCAGGCTGTAAGAATTTTATGTCTTTACTATTTAACCCTTAGCACACCGATGTCAAAAATGCAAATTTTCAAATTAAATTAAAAGATGAACTGGTGTTCATTTTTCAACAAATTTAGTGGAAGATGTGTCAGACAGCATCATCCACCAAAATTGTTGAAAACTGTACACCAGTTTCATTTCTATTGGCTCAGTAAAAGATAGAATATTGACATCAGAGTGGTGGGTTAATAAACATTCTGTTAGGCATGCACAATTTCGCGATTTAATCGAAAATCGCGATTTTCTACGATGTAATTGAAAAAAAATCGCAAAATCGTGAAAAAAATTGAGCAGACTAAGATTTTAAAACTCATCATTCAGCAGTAAAAGCATAGTTATAATCCATTCGCGCATGTATCCATTGTGTTTTTTCTTGATCGCTTCACGCATGTGTTCACTAAGTCCTAATCAAAACACATAGCTCTATGGTAAACCACCTAACAATAGCTAGGTAACACATTTGTCATTGAGAAAACCCGCTAGTTACTCCGTCGAATCGCCATATAATTTTCTTTCTTTCGCTGCAGACCATGAGTCTGTCATGAAATACCAAGTATATACTTAGTTGCAGTGTTAGGCAATAATCACTGAACATAATTCTTTCTAATTCTTTTAACAATTTCAGGCTGTGTACTTATTTTTCTTTTTTGATTCGGTTGTCATGCCTAATTAAAGAAAATATCGCAACAGCATTCCAGATTGTTGTATTTTAAACTGTGAGTTCTGTTGATTACTCTTAAATGTAAATCGTACATTCTGAAAGCAAGTATAAACTGCACTATAGGACGAGTTTACGCCATTACTATCGTAGCTACTCAAAGCTACCGTCCTATGTATATTGATTGCGCAGTATCTCCCCAGGTACTAATATTAGCGTCTTCGCGCTACTCTGGTAATGACCTAAACTCGTCCTACAAAGGGAGGCTATAAGTGGAAGCGGGATTTATATTTTTACTTGACGACATTTTATGTCAAATTTTGATGAAATAAACGATGTTTATTAAACTATACGCAATATTTAGGCGGTCCCAATTAATAATTTCACTCCCACGATGATGGATATAAGGTTTACATTAAGCATAGACATAGGATGGTAAGCATTTGTCGCATGAAATTCAGTTCTAATTTCGTGCTATTTTTGCATCGTTTATTTCAACCTTTTCTAGAATTTCCAGTCCCAGTTTTGGTGACTTGTTACGTTACCCCGGTTTATACTTTTGAGAATTTGGACCTAAAATTTAATCAATTTTTTTTTATAAAATCGATCGCGATGTTTCAAAGTAAAAATTGCGCAACCCTACATTCTGTTGAATATTTTGAAACTAATATTTTCTTTGAACGTGGTTGCTGCCATATGCATCAACAGCAACTAGTCAAATTAGTTTCAAAATATTCAACAGTTTACCTGTATAGTTTTGTGCAAAGGCATGGAGTTCAGGGATCGATCGATCCTAACACACGCGAGGTGTGGGTGAAGCTTAGCTAAAGATGGGCGGTCCACAGCTAAAAATGGACTCCGCCAATGCTCTGAAATTGATACACTAGGACATCAGATTGATCATAATTCTGGAAATCCTCTCAAGCACGTACTTTTCACTGCAGAATTTTTAATTTATTTGAACACAGCTTTTCAAAGATACTAACCTTGAGATTTAGCGCTCTTCTTGGCTGCCACCCTCTCCTCCCGTTCAATGTCGGCCATAATTTGCCGATGTTTTCGATCAAAGGTCTCACGTTTCCGTCGGATTCTATCTCGAGTCTCAGATTCTGATTCAGATTCCGAGAACTCCTCGCTATCGCTTCGATCAGAGTCATCGCCACTAGCAGCACTACTTTCATCATCACTGCCGCTACCATAGCCACCGACACCTGTTGGACATGAAAGGAAAGAGATGTAATCAAGCCTGTATACACTGGAAAATGTCACCTTCCTTCACTTCCACAGTCTACTTAATGATTTATTATGAGTCCTTCCATTTTCACGGAGTTATCTATGAATTATTTCAAAGTTAATTGATATCCCTGAAAAATATGTTATTGATCCATTTAGAATGACCATGATTTACATGCACATAATGTTATTAGATGTTGCAGACATTACTGACATTTCCACGCTAAATGATAATGCTATGGAACAAGTGCAATACGCCAACCCGTTCGGTCACATTGTACTCTTTTTTCCAAATTTGCCCGATCATGCCTACAGGATCCTAGCGCACAATCACATTGTATCTTGTGTTAAAATTTGATCAAACTGAACCAGAGGTGTCCGAGATAACCATAGATTGAGAATTTGATCCAAATCCGGATGCGTTTTCTTTCAATCTTGACCACAGCCAAGTCTAGAAAAATCCTAGTTTACGGCAAGCTCCGTATTTTTTTTAGAACCAGCTCGAGACAAACATAAAGACAGACTCGAAAACAATACCCCATTTCCCGTTCTGGGTGACAGTACAAAATAATTGCAACATTGTGATAGTAACATTCAAACACATATATTGCTATAAGGCTTCTAACATTGTCTATTTATTTAATATATCAGCACAAATAAATATCATTTGTATGAAGCATTTAATGGTCAACCTGGTCAATGCCATTCTTTTTATGAATATCCATTTGCAGGTTAAGGATACCATTTCTGAAAATTTACCATTGGAATGCCTGGTTCAATAACTTAGCCAGTCATTACAGTTGCAAATTTTCAAAAAGTCATCTCAGCTGATATACATACATGTAGGCTTACTGCACATATTTGCTGAGGCTGGATTTCCAGTTTATTTCTAGATTGGTTGGTGATGTTATCAGGTTCGTGGCGTTACTAGCGATCTAGTGGCATATTATGAGCAGCCTGTGCGGGCGAAAGTGGAGCAGGAGCGCAGGGAAGGGCTACATTACTTTTCCTATGGGGCAGGTCTGTGATCAAAGCTCTGGTGCGCCTCTGCTGCACCACACAAGTGTTATTGAAATCACACACATTAATTTCCATGACATTAATTTCAGCCTAACAGGTGAATACAACAAATAATCACATTAACAAATTTTTTTGCTTCAACTGTCATGTGTTCATGTTAAATATCTGCTTGTGGCATGGTATGCAATGCTTCGCAAACAAGCATGACAAGCCATAACACAATATGTCTAAACAAGAATTCAGTGGAATTAAATCTCGCCTGTCTCCTGTTTGTCACAGAGATTTTGACCTCTGATCTTGTAACCTCAATGTTATTATTTTGGTTCCTAACATTATAGGTAAGCATGTATTCAGGTTTAGTTCCAATAGGATTAACTAATCCTGAAATATAAATGATTTGATAAATGGAAACAATTAACGTTGAAAAAGCAAAGGTCAAATCACAATATGAACATGGCCTTTATCTTTGACCTAATGACCTCACTATCATCATGGCGCCTCGGTATGGTATATGAAACCAGGTTCTTGGGCACAAAAACTTAACACCAGAAATACAGACATGACATAGATCAAATCTAAGAGGCTATGATGACCTTGACCTTGGACCTAGTGATGTCACTATCAGCAAACAGCATCCTTATTGTACATGGAATCATGTGTCCAAGATTAGTTCTGGTAGTATTAAGTAATGCTGAAATATGTAACTGATTTGCTAAACGGAAAAAGTAAAGTTGAAAAACCAGATGTCAAATCGTAGTCAATGATTTTGACCTGCTGATCTCCCTGTCACCATCCTGCATCCTCTTGGTATAAGCAACCATGTACCCAAATTGTTTCATTAGGTGCACACAATCCCAAAAAATAACCTGATAAGATTTGGTAAACGCAAAACTTAACGTTGAAATATAACAAAGTTTTGTAGAGGTCAGACCTTTGACTTGGTGACCTCCCTGTGATCAACCTGTATACTCGTAGTATAAGTAACAAGGTAGCCAAGTTGTGTTCCATTAGGCTAAAGCAATCCAGAAATAAAAGCTGATTGGCTAAACACAAAAACTTAATGTTAAAATATACCCAAGCTTTGTAGAGGTCACAGCGACATTGACCATTAACGTTGTGACCTGAGTGTCATCATGCTGCTTCCTAACATTATAGGTAACCACGTATCTAAGTTTAGTTCCAATAAGATTAACCAATCCTGAAAACACAGTTGTGTATCAAGGTCGTGACCTTGACCATAGCTTGTGGCGACATTATCATCAGGCTGCGTCCTAACAGTATAGGCAGCCATATAGTCAAGCTTAGTTGTAAGAGGATTAACCGAGCCTGAAAGAAAAGCTGAGGCTTTGCTAAACTTAAAAAATTTAACATTGTTGACATTGTCACTGTAATCATCGTCGCTACCGCCATCGCTGTCGGAAGTGATACATATATCTCGCTTTCTGCTTTACGCGCGTAGGTGCATGCGTGCAAATAGATTGATTAGTCTACATTGTAATAAAAATCAAACAAAACAATAATTAAACCAAGTTTAATATTGTACAATTTTGAAAATCATTCACTTACCGAGTGCTTTGATAGAAGCCAATGCCTGTGACTTGGCAAGCTGTTTGGCTGGAGCTTTGTAATTTAACAAACACTGAATTAGTCAACAGCAAACCATCAGCAACAAGTATAATGATGCAGAACATGTGCCTGCCTTTAGCTATACACATAATCACAAATAAGTTCATGATACTCAATCACATAACAATAGAAGAATGCAATATGTATTAGAATGGTCATCTAGATTGATGTCTTCTAAAATATAGATTTATCTATCTCATAAAACTAGATTATTTAGTTTTCAGTCACTAAACTGGTATACATACATGAATGTGATAAGCAATAAGGTAAGTAAAAACGAATATCCATTAGAAAGCAGTAATGAATATTAATAGATTGGCCTAGTTAAATCTTTTCAAGGTAGATAGAGTCCTACAAATACCTTTCTGATAAGCAATATGGACACTGATACGAACCAATGCAAAAATGATATGTCACTATAAAGCAGTTTTTAAAACAGCACATTAATTTACTTTCGAGTAGAGTGCAATGACAAACCAATGAAACCATTAACTATTACAAATAATTTAGCGAAGACGAGACTTGGTGTAATCATATTATTCATTTCACAACCATTATATAACGAGCTGTTTTTCAACGGTTAAGGGCTTGGACCTATGCATGTCAAGCCATCTGGGATTTTGAAACACTAACATAAATGTTAATAACAATTGAAAGATAAAAATGAATGCAGCTAAATAATTTATCTACCTGTAGACATACGCATTCAGCGAAAAATAAGTAACCAATTAAATTTTGAAAAGCACAAAAGAATGGGCGAATTGTGTAACATAAGATATAAAATCAGACAAGATAATCTTGGCGGCACTATCAAATGTTGTGGGAATGACTGATAGTCGATGGCTAATCTCTGTACTGATGGTAAAAATCCACATGATAAAAACAGGACTCAAACGTTGTATCTTTTCAGACTAACTTAGATTATTTTGATGAGCTGTCGTAGATAAATGCAAATTTTTGTATGAAAGCTCGTCAAAATAAACTGAGTTAGTCTTAAAAGGTACTACCGTTGACTTCTGTTTTTATTGTCTATTCAGGCGAATGTGGCTAGCTAACTGTTCAAAAATGTTTAGTGGACAAGCATAGAGAATGTCATAAACTAGACATTTACTACAGCAGATATTCCCCAGATTTCACATATGAGGGTCAAAAACCAATCCAACAACATAAGGTAGGCAAAGAGAGAATAATTTGAAACATATATTGCCACAACATTGTCTACATTTGCAAAGAACAATTCCTAGGGTAGTACCAAAGAGTACAATGATCTCCTCACACAGGATAGTATCTATAAAAAAAAAATGTCCTTTAGCAAATGACATGGTGGGGAACGAGATGCCGGAAGAAGGCACATAGATCCTAGAGTATGTAGGTGTTAGCAGAATATTTTTTATCTATCCTCAAGTTGCTCCATGTACTATCCACATGCTCAATAGGATCATGTTCAAGCATCAAGATATAAAATTGTAATACTTAGCATAGGCCCCATTAGAGTGACTGGGGCTCATGAGACATAGGGTATGAAGCGATCGACGGACGTTCAACTTAATGTGCAATCAGATTGCGGGTAACAATTGGTGGCACATGAGGCTTGTAATGACTAATATTGAACATCTACCTTTAGAGGCCTTTGTCTTAGCTTTATAGAACACTTGTTTAGCTATATCATGTACTTCCTGATCAGTCACTTCTAGTAGAACCTCAGTCAGCATCCGTCTCACTTTCAACATCTACAAATAAAAACAAGAGGCTGACATAAATCCAGCTCGCAGAGTGGGTTCGGTGGGTGGGGGCATGAAGTGGTGATGCAGCTTAATTTAAGGCTTTAACCTCACACACCAGAAATGACAAATCCTTTATGATAAATGAAATATTCTGTTGAATATTTGGAAACTTATTTGACTAGGAGTTGTTGGAGCTGTTGCTGCCTATGCAACAGCAACAGGTTCCAGTTAAATGAGCTTTAAATTAATCAATAGTTTCCTTGTATAATCTTTAAATTAAGATACTGGAACTTAAGTGCAAAAGGTGTGTACTATATATATGCATGTTATGGTCCATAGCATCTTCTACCTCACAGACCAGATACAAACAATTTTTATACAAGTATCCCGTTGGATATTTTGCAACTAATTGGAATTAAATGTACTTAGGTTCTAACACTATTTCCCAAAATAACACAAAATCCAGGATGGTCACGAAATAAAACGATCAATCCATTTAAATTGACCAATGATATATGTCTATGGTGCAAGGAGGATTCTTGCTAAATATTGTTGACATCGGCCCAAAGGAACAAGAACTCAGTGGAAATAAATGTTTCGCCTATCCTCCTAACTACCAATAAACATTAGAGCTCAGTGACCTTCGACATTGTGGCCGTAAACTCATCGTGAGGATTCCTAACAACATAGGTAACTATGTATTCAAACTGAATTCCATCAGGCTTACAGAATCCTGAAATATAGGTCGAGAAGCTTTGGTAAATGCAAAAAGTTAATGTTGAAAAAGAGGCCCAAGGGCCTGTGACGCTCACCGTGACCATAGCATTTCAACCATCTGCATTTAAAGAGACATGATGGATAATTTTCAAAAAATCCAAGATGGCCACCAAAGAAATTGATCAACCATAATGTTGAATCTAGACGTTCTAGAGCCTACCACTATAGGATCTTTCCAGGCCAATTTAGTTGAAATCTCTCAAGAAGCTAAGGAGATGCATTCTGACACTTTCCGGTAAATTATTATAAATTTAGGATTTTCGAACAAAAAATTTACAAATCAATAATCTCAATAGAAATTCTATACCATAACTCCATAGGATCTTTCTGGCCAAATTTGATTAAAATCTGCCAAGCATTTTAGGATACATTTTAAAGGAAACGTTGATGGATGGACGCATGACATAAGCTGACTTGGCCAGAATAGCCAGGTGAGCTAAAACAATGTTTTACACCACGGTCATAGTAACCTCGACCGTAATGTCATCACACTTATTCCTAACTGCATGGGCACCAATATACCCAAGATATACTCTGATAGGATTAACCAACACTGAAAGATAAGCCAAAGTTTTTTGCTTAAACACCAAGGTGAACAGTTATAGTGATGCCATCGGCGTCATAAAGGCAAGCCAAAGAGTGGAAGGAAAAACAGATGAGGTATGACAGAATTACTTTCATGTCAAGTATGCTAATAAAGCGATGGTTAGGAAACTTTAACGTAAACAAGCACAAGAGTTGTCTAACCCTTAACACACTGATGTCACTATTTTTATCTTTTCACTGTGCCAGTAGCAAAGAAACTGGTGTACATCTTCTTTAAAAATGAACACCAGTTCATCTTTTAATTTAATTTGAAAATTTAAAATTTTGAAATCAGAGTGCTAAGAGTTAAACTAATATTAAATTTCAAATACCAATTCCATTTGTTTCTCCTCTTCAGTCTGAAACACCTCTGGTGATGGTGCTCTTTCTTTGACTTTCACCTCCACTTCTTTTGGTACTTCTACTGGCGATGGCACATGAGGGCGGGGCTGATTATCAGCTTCCACATCCTCACCTTCATCCGAGTCCTGGAACAACATAAACCCTGATTTGCAAACTACTCTTAAATTTAAACACCACAGGCTGGAAAGCCTACTTACCTTTAAGAACTGACAGATTTAAAACCATCTGTCTGCATAAACTGCTTACTTTGACACTAACCTGTGCAACCGGTAAATAAAAGCACAAGTCCTAGTACTAACTGGTACAGAATGTCAAAGTACAATGTTGAATTCCATATCTATCAGACAGGCACAATGAGGAAACACAAATCAGATACTTACAAATCGACTCCGATTAGGATCAGCCACCCCTGTTCCTCCCTCATCACCACCCTCACTGCTAACACTCTTGCCTGATGCTGTGCGTCTGCGATGCCGCTTCCCGTCTTTTTCATCTTCTTCACGTTCTGTATAAGATAAACACAGCATGCTCACGCATGGGCCTTTCATACCTGCAAGATACCTTTGCAGCCTGTTCAGAAAGGAAAACTTTCCAGAGGGTGCTGCGAGATGCGCAGAGCAGTAAAAAGCTTGTTTATCCGAAGATTGTTTTGTTGTGCTCTCTGCCATTTCTCAAAACATATTTGGATGTGACATGTGAAAATAAACATTCTTTTTTTATCTGTGACATAATTCCATGTTAGGTAACACCATACATCATATAGGCATATATTACGCTATAAGCATACGGATGCTCGGGGCTCATTTAAAAAATATTTTCGTTCGGAATATAGTATCATAGAGAGCAATCTAAAGGAGCGACCTTTTGACGCTTTTTGAAATGGCTTCTGAAGTGGTGTTGGGAAATTTTCATATGCAGACTATCTTTGAAAAATTACCACTAGAATGACTGGCTCAATAACCGCCTGCAAATGGACATTCCTCAAAACCACAGTTGAGGCCAGTTTGACCATTAAAAGGTTAAGATGGCTGTACTTATGACCACCAGACTTAAGCAACTCATTGATGATCAGTCCAAGTCCCGCCTCTGACGATGTCTTGAGGTGTCCATTCACAAGCCAGCCACGCCTCTGACGATGTCATGTCCATTCACAAGTCAAGAGAATAACTAATTTTGCAAATGTACCACTGAAATGCAGTCGGACTGGCTGGCTTGTCAATGACAGAGGCAATCATTCCAGTGATAAATCAACAAAAGTAGCTTTCGCTTGGCTTTGCAAAATGGACATTCAATAAACAAATATTATCTGGATCAATCTTGAGTGTTAAAGAGCTAAAGAATCACGAGCTTGTAGTCCCAAAAGTAAATGTCCACAATAGACAAGGCTTAGCTGTCTCACAGCTTAAAGATCACAATTGAAAATCAGATTTCATAAAAAATTGCCAAATAAAACAATTTGACAAATTTTAAACTCATTTGTCTGTTAAAATCGTAGATTTTTACACTCCACTATGACATCATTGCATGAATTGTTGTCAACCACATATCTTCAGATTTACACACCAGTTTTCAGAATAGCTGAAACTGGCATCTAATGAAGTTAGGAAGTGGGACAAGAGCTCTGATTTAAGTACTAGCATAACAAGGACAAGTGTTTGTCTTGCATCTCATGAATATGGTGTCGGTGTCGGAATTAGTGGCAGCGAGCGATCATCTAATAAGATATGATGTAATAATAGTAGCATGAGATGGATGAAGTCAATCTGTCACTCAAATTTATGTTATAATTAAACTTAATGGACCTTTCCTTTTTAGCTATGCCCCGCCCATCACTAGCTAAGCTCCACCCACACCTCGCCGTGTTTGGATTGATCGATCCCCGAATGCCTTAGCTAGCAATTTCCTGAAAACTATACAGGGAAGTTGTTGAATATTTTGTAACTAATTTGACTGGGTGCTGTTGCTGCCTATGGCAGCAACAGCGCCCAGTTAAATTAGTTTCAAATATTTAACAGAATATTTATTAAATAGTAAAAACAAACAATTTGTACAACAAGGCATAGACCACCTTCAAATATGCGTTCGTGATGTACTTATCGATGTCATCCATTATGATGTCATTATACACGGCGCGTAGATGATTATGCCGTCATATGATGGTTACATACTCTGGAAAGGTGAATTTTCATGTCATATGTAGGCTGAAGTCACAATCATAATGCGCAAAGAATGACATAGATAAGTCTGCAATGAACTTTTAAGTCTGTCCGTTGTACGAATTATAAGTCTTTAATATTTAATAAACATTCTGTTGAATATTTTGAAACTAATTTGACTGGGTGCTACAGCGACCAGTCAAATTAGTTTCAAAATATTCAACAGGTTACCTGTATAGTTGCCAAGAAATTGGAATTCTGGGCTCAAAGAACAGAAATCGATCCCAAAACGTGCAAGGCATGTGCGGATCTTAGCTATAGATGGGCGGGGGATAGCTAAAAGTCTATTCTGCCATTACATCATAATATTAATGTATGCCATTACATATCATGGTAAGGAATATCATTGTCAGAAAACCCATTAACTACTTATAGCCATCAGGTGTTTGTTTAAAATCTGATTATATTAGTCACCTTTTCTGTCTTTTGCCTCTTGCTCTTTCTGAATAGCCTTCTGCTTCTCACGCTCCATCTTTTCAAGGCCTTCACGAATCCAAGCAGGTAAATTCTTCATCTTTGAAGCATCTAAACAAATATATATATACATGTATATATACTGATTAACCCCTCTCGTGTCGACTTAACACTTTAATGGTCAAGGTGGTAAAAAACGACCTCTACAGTGATCTTGAGAAATGTTCATTTTCAGGCTAAGAGGAATATTTTTGAAAATTTACCACTGGAATGACAGTAGCCGAGCCAGTCATTCAAATGGTAAATTTTTCAAAATACTCTTCTAGGTTTGCAATTGGACACTGGCTAAGCTGAAATTTGAAGTTTCTTTACCATTACACTTTTGATGAATGTCAATTTGAAGGATAACAGAACTCACTTTTTGGGGGAAATTTTTGCTATAAATTCACAAAAATACTCTTTTTTGGCTGCAAATAATCAAAATTGCCTTGAAAGGTACTGGCTATTAAATGGTTAATTGAAATAAATAGTATTTTGAGCGCTTTAATGCGTTGTTAACACAAGAGGGGTTAAGGTGTCTATTTATCAATCCATGAATTCTGCAAGTCAAAGATATCACTCTAGTGCTATATGCATATGGAATTTCTTCAAGGAATTGATTTTGATTCACTTAACTCTTTTAAAACGCTAAACTTTTGACATTTGCTATATAAAATAGAACAGCATATCACACATATGTGCTGGTATCGCAGAGTGAGGAGTGCTATGGTATGGTATGCTATCATATAGGTCATGGTATGATATGGCCTGAAATCGCATAGAACAGAACATTTTATTCAGATTGGATAAGACCTTGATGAAATACATGTCCATTGAAAAACTTAACATTCTTCTAGAATTTGAATTTTCATTATGATGGAGACTAGATGCAATAATGGTATAGAACAAATTTATTGTCAGATCGGATAAGCCTTGATGAATTAAATGGCCACTGGAAAATGTTAGCTAATTCTTGGTGCACATTAGACACCATTTGGCCATAGTCTGATTTGTGTAGGGAAACTGGCCTATGTTTTTAGGTAACCATGCATAATAAGCAAATTACTATTTGTGTATTTCAACATACTTAAAGCTTGATAGCTTCCAAAATCAAAATATTTGCTTACTGAATGTCCATTTGAAAATTTACGCTGGAATGACTGGCTCAGTCATCCAGCTGGCATCGATGTCATCCAGCCAGACATTCCAGTGGTAAATTTAAAAAAATAGCATTTTGGCATGAAAATTGACTTTCCAAAAGACCACTGCAGCGGCCAGTTTTTTGTCTGCTTGAGAATAAAGAGTTAATCAGATAAGGTAAGAAGCATGTGTTTGTTGTTACCTATTCCAGAATCATTTCCTCCTTCATTCAACAAATCCTGTGAGTGGAATCGTTGATTAAAAGGTGGAAATCTGTTTCTGCTCTGATTTTTACCGCCCCTCTGCTGATTTGAATGTGGAAAGTCTTCGTTACTAGATTCACGCTGATTCCAGAATGTTGGTGCTTCTTGGAATGAGCCATCATCTAACCCCTGAAGGAAGAAATGCAATTATGCCAATGATTTATTCAATAACTAGATATATGAATGGGCCATAGCACGTGTCAACATGGGAAACTTAGTCACAAATGTTTAGCCAGTGTAACTATAGTAGATTGTTATAACCATCTGAATCTAAGACCTTTTAACCTCGTCAAATCGACCAAGACCGAGCTCCGAGCTCTGCAAAATATCCATCATCAGGCCAAGATAATACAATTTTAGAAAACTTAACAATAAAATCACTGGCTCGATAATGGAGCCAGTAATTCCAAGGACAAATTTTCAAAAAAAATATAATCTTTTGGCTTGAAGATGGACATTCCTTGAAAGCACTGCAGTGGTCAGTATTGCCCGGGTTGATCACTAAAAGGTAAAATCAATTTGCATTGTCACGCCTAAGACCTTGCTATCTCAAATTAGTTTCAAAATAGTCAAACATATACTTACATCATACCTAAGCTTTATTTAAAAGCAACTAAACCGTACAGTGTCTAAGTAAATTGATGATATTGAAAATTATTTGAGGGTTGAAAGGTGCAAAATTAATCGGTCCCTGGATGTGCAAGTGTAAATCTCAGGATCTTATGGGAAATAATTGGTTTTCCTAGTTAAAATAGTGTTTTGAATCACCTTTCAGAAACTCTGTTTTCAAAATGTTTGTCCTGTATAGACCAAACTCATCACCTATGGTAGACAGTTCAACCTGCAGAAGGAAAACCCTGATCTCAAACCTCTACTGCCTTGCAGTTCACAGATCTTGGCTGATCATATGCTAAGGCAGTACACGCCAACCGAACCGCGGGCTGAAATCGGAGGTGCTAGGTCGAAGGACACAAGTAGTCCAGGCAGGCATAAAAGGCAAAACTGAAAGCGATAGGATTATGTACTCACTTCCTTATGCCAGGAATGGGGGAACGGTGAACAAGAAAATAATAGTTAGTAGGGTTAAATATTCAGTGGTTGCATATAAATCACAGCATCATATACCTGACAAAATACACTGTATTCCACCTGAATAATAAAAATGTAATCTGTACCATGTAGAATACAAGAATATGCAATATAAAATATTTACTTAAAAACAGAGACAAAGATTGTAGCAATGTTTTATTGTACTAACCTCTGGCGGATACATATTATACCCATCTTCCTGGTGCAGAAATTCCTGTAGTGGTCTAGGTTGTTGGTGTAAATCCGGCTCTGGCACTGCCCATTGTCCTGCAGCCATATTCCACATGGTCATCTCCCACCCCCATGCAGGATCCGCTCCTCCCTGATCTAGCTGGTTTGTGTTCATACCTTCACCATCTGTAGAAAGGAATGAAGGCATGTGAAGATAGAAGTCAAATAACCGTGACATTTGAATGACTGTCTGATTGAAATATTCATTCTAATACATGGGCATTCAAAATAGACAAGTTAGACATGCCTCAGTGTCAAACAGTGAGATACATGTATCTATCATTACTGTACGGTGCGGCTGTAGTGGTAGAAACATCCCACAACTGCAATCAGTCATTCGGTTTTGACCAATGTGTGTCGAATAATTACTTAACATAACACAAAGCGCTACGATGAACAAGCCAACAATAACGAGGTAACACCTTTGTCATTGAGAAAACCAGCTAGTTACTCCGTCGAATCACCATATAATTTCCTTTCTTTCGCTGCAGACCCGAGTCTGTTGTGAAATACTAAGTATATACTTAGTTGCAGAGTGTTAGGCAATAATCAGTGAACATAATTCTTTTTAATTCTTGAGTTAGGAGTTAGCAATTTCAGGCGGTGTAATAATTTTTCCTTTTTGGTTCGGTTGTCATGTCTAATTAGGGTTGCACGATTTTTTGATTATTCGATTAATCGCAATTATATAATTCAAAATGATCGTGGATGATTATAAAAAGAAATAATCGTATAATTGCCATGTTGAAATTTTTGTCAAGACACTTTTACACTCTGCTCGCATTACCAATCATGCAAACAAACATCCGGCAATCAGCCGAATGTGTGAATGATTAAATAAACTAAATAAATAACTGATTTGTTTGTATTGACTCATGATTAGTTTTAGATGAATAAAGATTGTTCACTTGGTCGCTATTTGTCATTGTTGTTGTAATCAGACATGCTTGTCCCGTGTTCCCCACTCTCTGAATAGCTATGCGCTAACGGTTTTCCCAAAAAAGGTTCTAAAACTGATACCACGGAAATTCAACGCATTTTCTCACGTAAAAATTCTCACCGCCTACGCCTATATTTAATGTATACCTCAAAACATCACCGGGGAAGTGAAATTATTTGATTTGAGCGCCTAAATATTGCGTATCCTTTAATAAAGTTCGTTTATTACATCAAAATTAATCCACAATTTGATATAAAATGGCGCCTCGAAAAAAATATAAATCATGTGATTCGTCTCCAATTGAAGAGGTTATTTTAGAGCGAGTACTCGGATATAAATATTCTGGAATCGGGCTCGGAACTCGGGAAATTCTATATATTGTCATTGCGCGATAGGAACTAAGTATTATACTGATCTGAATAACGGGTACCCGTTTGATAAACTCCTGTTAGCGTATAATATCTCGTGAGAACATGCCGCCTCCCATCGCAAAAGAGCCGCTGGCTCGCCAACTTGAAGCCGGCTATATTGTCGTTCGTAACAATTCAATTTGGACCATTTAATGTTGATCGGCGTTACAAAACTGATGCGCATTTTCTCCCGTACTTGTTTAGTACATAAATTTGATCTTAAAATGTATTTATAAGGAAGCTATTTAATCACGCCAAGACTGTTTTAAGTGCATTTTGACTACAAAAGTGTGGAATAAACTTTATTATATCTTGAACATACATGGCCTACTATTAGTATTAATCTAATAGGTGGTCGAGATTTACAAATCCGAGGCCTGTATTGACTTCTAGAGGGGCCGGAAATGTATCAGGGCAGAGATCGGTCTGAAGTAGACACACCCTGTGACACGATTGTTATTATTATACACGCTATTCTTACAAATTTTCCTATACAATCTGCTGAGTTTGGGGGTAGGCTTCTAATACAGAGTTTTGACGTTTTGAAACTGCTAAGAAATCATTGGAGCTTAATGATCAGCAACTGGCGTATTCTGTCCATGTATGTATACCCATGTGCCTAACCCATAATCTTACTCTGCAGTAGCATAATAACGTCTTCTAAGCAGCATTGACGTAGTTAATATAGTTCATGATTAATCGTATGATCGCGATTATGAAAAGTGAATAATCGTGCAACCTTATGTCTAATTAAAGAAAATAAAGTAACAGCATTCAAGATTATTGTATTTTGAACTGTGCGTTATGTTGATTACTCTTAAATACAAATCGTATATTTTGAAAACAACTATAAACTGCACTATAGGATGAGTTTACGCCATCACTCTCGTAGCTATTCAAAACTACCGTCCTATGTATGTGATTGTGCAGTATCTCCCCCGGGTATTAATATTAGCGTCTTCGTGCTACTCGGGTAATGGCCTAAACTCATCCCTCAAAGGGAGGCTATAAGCGCAAGCTGATACATCACGTGGTTTATATATTTTCTCGGCAACATTTTGTCAAATTTTGATGAAATAAATGATGTTTATTAAACTATGCGCAATATTTAGGCGGTCCCAATTAATAATTTGACTCCCGCGATGATGGATATAAGGTATACATTAAGCATAGACGTGGAATGGTAAGAATTTGTCACATGACATAGCCTTCAAATTTTGTGCTATTTTTCTATCATTTATTTCAACCTTTTCCTAGAAATTCCAAGTCCCAGTTTTCATGACATGGCACGTTACCCAGGTTTATACTTTTGGGAAATTGGGCCTACGATTTAATCGAAAATCGTGATTTTTTTTACAAAATCGATCGCGATGTTTCAAGGCAAAAATCGTGCAAGCCTACCTCAGCCAAAATATTTTGCTTCCTCAGGTACATTCTTGATCTGAGTATCGCAAGTTCTGTTTTTAGGCCACTTCGCGGCATGCTTTAAAACACATTTATGCAATGACATCCACTCCTGGCATTATATTTGCTGGCTCCCAGTAGGGCGAATTCCAAGGCCTCTGTGCGGGTGTCTTCTGGCATTATTAGCACATGGCCAAACATGGACCATCTTTGCTGGGCGACCTTTACAGACAGCGGCATTGCATTACACATCAGGTACACTGCATCACTGCAAATTATGCTGTCCGGTCATCGTATGCATGTTAAACTTATATATGATTAGCACTTAGTTTTATATACCTGGCAGAGTGTTTAGCCAGGTACCTTTACAAGATTAAATGACAAGTTTCAGAAAATAGACACGCACTGGTCCCGCTAAATTACTGACCAATATTGATTAGCAAATTACATGTACATCTTTTAACATGTCCAGTTAGGATTAATACTTCAGTGGCCACTGGTCAAGTCATTCAAGAGACCAAAACTGACATCTAAACCGGTATTAACATAAATGTCAAGTTACAGGCAAAGAAAATGTTTTAAAATTTACCACTGGAATTCTAGAATTAATTTTCAAAAATACTCTTCTCTTGGCATGCAAATGGAGATTTACTGCGTAAAAATATCGATTTTCTTGACCATTAAAGTGTTAAATACCTCTTCAGAAAATGTGCCTAGAAAGCATATTTATAACCTAATAAAAGATCAGCATTGTTTACACATGTCCATACAGCCTTCTAACATGTCTAAGTGTTGTCCAGAAGAAACCAGATTTTGGTGAAATTTTATATGTCCATATCGGACCGAACTGCTATTCACAAAGAAATTATGTACTAAATTTGAGTTCAATGTTGAAAACATATTCTGTACAAATTTTGCTCTTTGCACAGGTGTTAACTTTGGTGAAAATCCAGAGACAGTAACATACTCCGTCAAATTAAACTACATTCAGCAACATATTTCTTACATCATAAAGAATTTGTCATTTCTGGACAGTAAGGACTAAAGGGTAGGACTAATTTGAATATAAGCTATTGATGTCAATGTCAGCATCCAGTCGAATTAGTTCCAAAATATTCAACAGCTTAGCTGTATGATTGTCTTCAAATGGCTTCTGCAGTAGGCTTGAGGAATGTCCATTTGCCGACCAAAAGAAGAATATTTCTGAAAATTTACCACTGGAATAACTGGCTTGGTTATCGAGCCATTCATTCCAGTGGTAAATTTTCAAAAATAATGTTGTAATGGACATTTTCTTTGAGAAAATTGAAATTTTCTGGAATAAATTCGAGGGTTAAAGGGTTAATATCGATATCTGACTGAACATCAGGGTTTAAATGATTAACTTTCCATGACATTTCCATGAGATGTTGATTTTCCAGGCCTTGATCAATTTTCTTATAGAAAATGTCCATTTGCAGACCAAGAGAAGACTACCTTTGAAAATTTATCATTGGAATGACTGACTCGATTATCGAATAAGTCACTTCCAGTGGTAAATTTTCAAAAATAGTCTTCTCTTAGTCTGCAAATGGACATTTACCATGAGCACAGTAGAAGCCGTTTTGTCCAGCTTTGATACTAAAACGTTAAATACGATCCCATAGTATCAATGATGTCTGGGACACAAACTAAAAATCAGATTATAATGTAATTGCACAAAATGAATCATTAATCTTACGTGGCCTATGTTGTTGTTGTTGCTGCTGCTGCTGCTGCTCTCGTTGTTCGGAATGCGCTCCATTACCACTGTCTCCCTCATCATCTGAGATCTCCATCTGACTCTCCTGAGATTCAACAACTTGCTGCACCGCTGGTGTCACTTCTGTCTCCTGCTGGACTATCTGCATCACAGGCTCTTCTGGAGGTGGTGGTGGCGGAGGAGGTGGTAATGCCGCAAATGGACCAAATGGCATATGAACCATGTTAGGCTCAGGTTGGATGAGTAGAGGTGGTGGCACTCCTGTCATGTTGTTCATAGGTGCTGGGGTCATGTTGTTCATAGGTGCTGGGGTCATGTTGTTCATAGGTGCTGGGAGGAGAGGCGGGATAGCAGGTGGTGGAGCCACTGCATCCGGGACTTGTCTGTGTTCTATCCATTGCTTAGCAAGTGCAGCCCAGTCAACTGAAATAAATATAAAAATATATTTGATTAACAATTTTGACAATTGCTAATTATCTGCATGCATTAAAAAAAATAGCAGATATTTTGCAAGATAACATTCATATTTGGTGCCACCCCTTGGGAGCCAGGGGGTGGGTAGTGGTGAAAGGGAAAATAGTGTAATATTTTATCCATAATGCTATCGACCGAAAACATTTGAGTTAATCCAATAAAATGTGTCATGTCCATATAATTGTGGAATGCGAGATGACATTTTTCATATGGCAACACACACATAGCAGTTTGTTATAAATCCATCAACTGTTTTCAGGAGACCGTATACCAGCCTGGTTTTTATATCTGAGCTTTTGACTCAGCCTTCTACCACCTCTTGGTCTGTTAATGGACATTTTCCACGAACCACTGCTGAAGCCGTTTTTGGGAGGCTTGAGTGCTAAAGGGTTAATGTAATGAAAGTACATGTAAACAAGAGGCCTAAGGGGCCTGTATCACTTATATGGCCCATAGGCATTTCAACTAGAATATTCATTAATAACAAGAGGCCCAAGGGCCTGTGGCGCTCACCTGGACCATTAACATTTGAACCATTTGTATTTAACAACGTGTACACGGTTCTGCCGAGGATGAAATTAGTGCCGGACATTTTCACAGCAATTTTACAAAGTCCCTTGAAATAAAGCTTTATTTCAACAAAATATGTGAAAAGTGGTGGTTAAAAAAGATAGTTTAGTCTTTAGTGCTGGTTAAAATTGTTGAGTGGTGGCTAATTCCGACCAGTGTGGGCAGAAACCTGTGTGTAGATAGATAATTGATGGATAATTTTTGGAAAATCCAAGAGGGCCACCCAAAAAATTGCCCAATCAAAATTCTGAATAGAAATTCTGGTCTACCTTGATAGGGTCGCTCTAGCTGAATTTGGTTGAAATATGTCAAGCAAATAAGGAGAAGCAGCTTTTTGACAATTTCTGGTAAATTTTTCATAAAACCTAAGATTTTCACCCAACAAATTGATCAATCAAAATTCTGAATAGAATTTCTAGAGCCTACCACCATAGCATCCATTAGTGAAATTTGGTTAAAATATGTCAAGCAGCTAAGGAGTAGCAATTTGACAATATCAGATTTCCACGCAAAACATTGATGAATCAAAATTCTGAATGGATGGTCTAGAGCCTATGGCCATAGGATCCTTTCAGCCTAATTTGGTTAAAACCGGTCAAGATGGTAAGGAGAAGCAATTTGACAATTTCCGGTAAATTGTTAATAAAATCTAGGATTTTCACTCAAAATATTTATGCAACAAAATTCTGAATGGATGTTCTGGAACCTATGACCATAGGATCCTTTTAGCCAAATTTGATTGAAATCGGTCAATTAGGTAAGGAGAAGAAGCAATTTAACAATTTCCGTTAAATTTTTAATAAGATTTAAGATTTTAACCCAAAAAATTTATGAAACAAAAATTCAAAATGGAAGTACCGGATCTGAGCACAACAGAATCCGTTGACCAAAATTTAGTTAAGATTCAGCTATTGGTTAAGGAGGAGTAGCGTTTTAAAGCAAAAGTTGACGGACTACGGACGGACGGTCGCCACGGCATAAGCTCACTTGGCCTTTGAGGCCAGGTGAGCTAATAGGTAGAACTCTAATGAGTTGAGCAGACTTGTAACAAGAAAACAGAGGCCATGTTTCATTATGTATCAATTTTTCTTGAACAAACTTTAATGGCCCTTAGTCATCAATATCATCTCCCAAATTTCGGCCCGATCATCAGCAGTTCTGGAGGTCTTTTCTCGAAAACCAGGTCATCCAAGATGGCCGCCAAATGATTCGGCCAATCAAGTTCACAAGTGAACAAATTTGGTTTAGGGCTTGTCCTACATAATATTTCATGAGTTCTGAATCGATCCCTCAAACGGTTTCGGAGATTTTAAAAGAAATTTCTAAAAATCAGCCAAAATCCAAGATGGCCGTTGTCCCAATTGGCCGATCGGCTTCGTTTGAAACTTCTATGCCCTAAGGATGCTTCCTGCCAAATACAATTGAAATTGTCACAGAAGTTATCGAGAAGACATTTTAAATTTCCCATTGCTTTAGTATGGGAGATTTTGAAGGGAAATTACCCAAGATGGCCGCTAAACCGTTTATCCGATTATCCGACCATTTCGAAAATTACAAATTTGAGATCAGAATACTCAAAACCACATATAAAACCAATTTCGGCCTCAAAATCCATCAAATAAAAAAATTCCAATATGGCCGCAAAATACGCTATATTTTGATTGGCCCAGGGCGGCCATGTTTTTGGCCGGTTCAACTTCTCTTGAACAAACTTTAATAGCCCTTAGTCCTTACTCATACCTGCCAAATTTTGACCCGATCCGTTCAGCGGTTCTGGAGAAGAAATCGTTTTCGCTAAAACTAGGTCAACCAAGATGACTGCCGAACCATTTGACCAATCAAGTTCCCGTAAACAACTTCGTGGTTCAGCTCTTGCGCTAGATCATATTTCATGAGGTGTGCATCAATCTCCCAAGCGGTTTCTGTGAAGATTTTTATAGACGAAATCCAAGATGGCCGTCGGCTAAATTGGCCGATCGGCTTCGTTTGAACAAATTTGGATCCCTATGGCCTAAGGATGCTTCCTGCCAAATATAATTGAAATTGGTACAGTGATTCTTGAGAAGTCGTTTAAAGGAAAAGTTGACAGACAGACGATGGACACCATGGCATAAGCTCACTTGGCCTATCAGGCCAGGTGAGCTAATAACAAGTGAGCTCAAAAGTGAAACCAAATTGAAATACAGAATGCGTTCTTCACACACGTCACACTGATTTACCAGGTCTGTCTATTAACAGCACCACTGCTAAAGAAAAAATTGAACCATCATAAGATCAAGTACAGTTATATATATTTTGTTAAACTATTGACTGATAATGACTAATATAGGCTTGTTAAGTGATGACATATTTCTGGGTTCAGTTCGATTGTTAAACACACAAAACAATGTTTTTGTTTAACAATAAATGATGACGTCATAAACACATACTTATGATGTAATATAGCCAAATACATACTTCCGGGTTGCGAATCACGCACAGTGATGTCATACGTAACAATTCCATAGTGCCTAAATTATGGCTCTAATGAGGTACTTAGCATAAATTAATTGCATATAAAGGTCTACAGATATAATGATAAGACATGATAAAGTGACATAAATCTCATACAAAAATATGATTAACCATTTAATGACTAAATTTGTTTAAAAAATTTAAATATTTCCTTATTGAATGCCAATTTGTAGGTCAAGAGAACATTATTTTAGAAATTTACGACTGGAATGACTGGCTCGGTTATTGAGCGAGTCATTCCAGTGTTAAATTTTCAAAACTTACTTTGACTCGCAAATTGACATTCCTCAACACAACTGCAGAGGCCGGTTTTGGCCAGTTTGTTCGCGAAAGGGTTAATATATATATTTTCTTATGCTATTATTAATATTAACCCTTTCAAAAGTTCACAATGAAGCCGGCCAAAACTGGCCTCTTCAGTGGTTTTGAGGAAGGTTCCAAATTTAGCCATTAAATGGTTAAACATTGAATATATTCTTCCACTTACTCTGGTCATGAGGTATGTTCTGAAAATTTGCCTGTTGTATAGGCCACGCCTGGCTTTGCCATCCTGGATTTGCCCACATGATCAGCCCAATCTGTGAATAAACAGGCAATAAGTTATATGCGGGTCAGACTATGTGAAATCAACCAATGGATGAATCCAATATGTCACTTATAATCAATTAAGTCAATTAGCTTATAATAAATTAATTCCAGTGGTAAATTTTCAAAAATGGCAATCTCTTGGTCTGCAAATGGACATTCAATAAACAAATATTCTTGACTATTATCCATTTAAGGGTTAATCAGTAACAAATGATGACATCATAAACACAACTGAAATAGAAGCAAGTGATACCTTTCCAGCGTACTGATACCTAGGCATGCCAGGGGTGATTCTAGTATTTTTTTAGAGGGGGCAACTATGGAAAATTTCCCAAATTTGGGTACAACTTTATGGTAATGAGAATCTTTGCAAATCTTATGTCCTGAAAGGCCAATTTGTGTAGTACGAGTGGTAAAATTTCAGCTAAATAATGTGGGCAAATATGCATTTCCACAAAATATTTTCAGGTGTAGCAGTGTGCCCATGTTGCACCCAACCCCCAGGTAGCTACGCCACAGCTGCTACCGATATACGCGCATGTCAGACTTAACAAGCCAATAGAATTAATAAAAGGGTTAATATACACGCAAATATTTTCGAAAATTCACTACCGGAATGACTGGCTTGATAACCGAGCCAGTCATTCCGGTGGTAAATATTAAAAAAGAGTCTTCTATCGGACTGCTAATGGACATTTTCTATGAGAAAATTTAAATTTTCTTGAATAAATTCGAGTGTTAAAGCCTATGGTTAAATAACCTAGATTAAAACATTTTTATTTTAGCTGCAAGTAACACCTCAATAAACTACATGTCTGTTAGTCAGTCAGCAAAGCTTATCCTGGGCCCCATCAGATCATGATGTGGCTCAAATTTTAACACAGCAAAGGATCTCGTTATGTAAGAGAGTTTTCGGACTTTGGCTATGATCTGGATAAAAGAACATGGATCTGGATTGGATCAAATTATGGATCTGTGTATATCTCAGAAACTCATGTCTGATTTCGCTAAAATTTCAATATGTGAAAGGGTGTCACCATTCACTATGATTCCTTTGAAAGCCTCCACAGAATAACCCGAAAAAATCCTGAAAATCTGGGAAAAACACCCAGGAACCTGAAGCTACTGAGATTTTATCGACTGTGTTTACTAAGTTCACTTGAATTTGGTTTTATAAAATCTCCATTCCATTCTTGGAAAATCCCAAAAGCTAGCAAACAATGAAATCCTGTGAAACGTCATCACTAACAGTATTTTTCATGAGGTTTCAGCGGCCATTGTCAGCGGCGACTAAACTGCAGTGTAGCCAATGACATTGTCGATTATTGATTGTTACGCAGTAATGCCTGTTAGGCAAATTTCTTTTCAAAGTATTTAACAGAAATACAAATTTCATAACATCATTGAACTTGTGCAATTAGCGCATATGCAGTACTAAAAGATGTAACAAGAGGCTGGTTTATCGCTCACCTGGACCATAGGAATTTCAACTAGAATGGTCGTTAACAATAAGTAGAACTCTCATGAGTTGAGCAGTCTTGTAATAAGAAAACAGAAGTCATGTTTCTTTATGTAACAACTTCTCATGAACAAACTTTCATGGCCCTTGGTCATCAATATTACATCTCCCAAATTTTGGCCCAATCCGTTCAGTGGCTCTGGAGACGAAGTTGCTTTCCTGAAAACCAGGCAATCCAAGATGGCCGCACAAACATTTGGCAAATCAAGTTCCCTTGAACAAACGTGGTTCAGCTCGTGCCCTAAATGATATTTTATGGGTTTTTAATCAATCGCTCAAACAGTTTCGGCGAAGATTTTTAAAGACATTTCTAAAAATCGAGCAAAATCCATGATGGCTGCCGGCCAAATTGGCCGATCGGCTTCGTCTTAAAAACTTAAATCTCTATGCCCTAAGGATGTTTCTTGCCAAATATAATCGAAATCGGCTCAGTAGTTCTCGAGAACATGTTTTAAATTTCCCATTGCTTTAGTATGGGAGCTTTTTGCGGAAAAATTATCAAAGATGGCCGACAACCCGTTTATCTGACAGTTTCGAAAATTATAAATTTGAGATCAGAATACCAGCTCTTGCACCAGATGATATTTCATGAGTTATGAATCGATCCCTCAAATGGTTTCGGAGATCGTTATAGACACTTCTAACAAGAGCTCCGCAAACGGCGCATAATACCCCGCCATGATGACAAACCAATGAATGAGAGCTATCAGAAAATATTTATTTCTTCCTCAGCCCCATCAAACCAGTCACCCTTATGAAGTGTCAAAGCGATCCGTTAAATGGTCAAAGAGGTATCATCCAGAAACCAATTTTCAGAATGCCTGCCACTGACTGGCGGCCATATTAGATTTCGGATTATCATAAATTTTGATAAGTTTCTTCATCAGCCATATTCCAACGACCGTAGGAAGTGATCCAATAAATAAAATCCAGAAACTAACTTTTAAGATGGCAGCCCATGGATGGAGGCCATCTTGGAGTTTGGATCATCATCAATTTCGAGAGGTTTCTTCTCCACACCTAGTCCAACCACCTTATGAAATTTCAAAGGGATCAGATAAACGGTTATCAATTGGAAACCAATTTTCAAGCTGGCCATCAGTGGCTGGCAGCCATCTTGGAGTTCGTATTATTGTCAATCTCGATAGGTTTCTTACCAAGAGGTAGTCGAACAACCCTATGAAATTTCATAGCGATCCGATAAACGGTAACGGAGTTATCATCCGGAAACCAATTTTTAAGATGGCCGCACATCTTGGATTTCGGATCAGCATCGATTTCGATAGGTTTCTTCCTTCTGCAGACTTAGTCCAACCATTCTATGAAGTTTCAAAGCGATCCGATAAACGGAAACGGAGTTACAATCCAGAAACCAATTTTCAAGATGGCTACCGGCCATCTTGGATTTCGGATCATTGTCAATTTCGATAGGTTTCTTCCCCAGTCCTGGTCCCACCACCCTATGAAGTTTCAATGCGATCCAACAAACGGTAACAGAGTTATCATCCGGAAACTACTCTGCCGCCCGCCTGCCCTGACGGCGCCATTACATAATACCCCGCCAAATTTTTTGGTATGGTATAAAAATCGGCCGAAATCCAAGATGGCCACCGGCTAAATTGGCTTCATTTGAACAAACTTGGATCCCTATGCCCTATGGATGCCTCATGCCAAACACAATTGAAATCAGCCTAGTAGTTCTCGAGAAGAAGACATTTTAATGTTCCCATTGCTTTAGTATGGGCGCCTTTGGCGGGAAAATAATCCAAAATGGCCACCAAAACATTTATCCGACAGTTTTGAAAATCACAAATTTGAGCTCAGAATACCCAAAAACATATTTAGAACCAATTTTGGCCTCAAAATCCATCAAATAAAAATATCTAATATGGCCGCCAAACACGCTACATTTTGATTGGCCCATGGCGGCCATGTTTTTTGATGGATCAACTTCCCTTGAACAAACTTTAATGGCCCTTAGTACCTAATCATATCTCCCAAATTTCGGCCTGATCCCTTCAGCGGTTCTGGAGAAGTAGCCGTTTTTGGGAAAACTAGGTCATCCAAGATGGCCGCGGAACCATTCGGTCAATCAAGTCATCTTGAACAAACTTGGCTTACGTCTTTACCTAGATGGGGGTTTCATGAGTTTTGAATCGATTCCCCAATCAGTTTCGGAGATTTTTAAAGACTTCCTAAAATCGGCCGAAATCCAAGATGGCCACCGACCAAATTGGCCGATCGGCTTCATTTGAACAAACTAGGATCCCTATGCCCTAAGGATGCTTTCTGAAAAATATAATTGAAATCGGCCTAATAGTTCTCCAGAAGAAGACATTTTAAATTTCCCGTTGCTTTAGTATGGGCGCCTTTGGCGGGAAAATAATCCAAAATGGCCACCAAAACATTTATCGGCAGTTTTGAAAATCACAAATTTGAGCTCAGAATACCCAAAAACATATTTAGAACCAATTTTGGCCTCAAAATCCATCAAATAAAAATATCTAATATGGCCGCCAAACACGCTACATTTTGATTGGCCCACGGTGGCCATGTTTTTTGATGGATCAACTTCCCTTGAACAAACTTTAATGGCCCTTAGTACCTAATCATATCTCCCAAATTTCGGCCTGATCCCTTCAGCGGTTCTGGAGAAGTAGCCGTTTTTGGGAAAACTAGGTCATCCAAGATGGCCGCGGAACCATTCGGTCAATCAAGTCATCTTGAACAAACTTGGCTTACGTCTTTAACACTAAAACCGGCCAAAAATGGCTTCTGCAGTGGTCCTGAGAAATGTCCATTTGCACACCAAGAGAAGATTAGTTTTGCAATTTTATCACTGCAATGACTGGCTCGATAACTGAGCCAGTCATTCCAGTGATAAATTTTCAAAATTAATCTTCTCTTGGTGTGCAAATGAACATTTTCCATGAGAAAATTTTAATTTCCTTGAAAAAATCTACGGGTTAAAGGGTTATTCATTCAGAGTACAAGATGATATAGATCACATAGAGTATGGTGTGTAAATAATGCAAACTGTAATATAATGTCAGGCACTTGTATATTGAAGATATAGTACAGGCCAGTACTAGCCATCAATATAGACAGATGTTTAATATGACATGTTTAGTCACTCAGTATTTAGACAGGTATTCTATATGATCAGTTTCAGTGTAAAGCATGATGGCCAATATAGTTAGATAATCTTACTGAAATCAAAACCGACTCACCAACCAGCCGATCAACCAACCAGCCGATCAACCAACCAGCTGATCAACCAACCAACCGACAAACCAATCAGGTGACCATCCAACCAATCAGCTGACCAACCAACCAACCATGGCCCAATGCACATACCAAACTCTCCCTACCACCAATACATGATTAGATTGCACATGTCAGAATAACCACACTGAGGGATCAGCTTTAACTGTCTCACAGCCATCTGACAATAATTTTAATGCTCATAACTCAGGAACCGCTGAATATTTTAAAAACAATTTGATTGAAAGTTGTTGGTGGTTTAGTCACTAACAACTTTCAGTCAAATTGTTTTCGAAATATTCAGTATATATCCAGACTTAAACCAATGGAAAATGTATTGTGCAGAAATTCCGCAGACACACAGCTAATCCAGAAAGTTTGCCTTAGGCAGGTTAAATTTATTCAATAGATAAACAGATTTTAACACAGCAATGGTGAATCCCGCCCAAAATAACCTCTACAGTGGTAGTGGGACATGGTCATTTGCAAGCACAGAGAAAACTATTTTTTTTAATTTATCACTGGAATGACTGGCTCAGTGGGACATGGTCATTTGCAAGCAGAGAAAACTATTTTTGAAAATTTACCACTGGAATGACTGGCTCAATAACTGAGCCAGTCATTCTCTCAGTAAATTTTCAAAAATAGTTTTCTCTGGGTCTGCAAATTGACATCAAAGACTAAGCAAGAATTTAGATTTCTTGAACAATCTTGACAATTAAACGGTTACTCTACATATTCTCCTTTGACAATATCCCAATTTAAAATCAGTCATAGGCTCTTGATTTTTTTGAAATTCAAACTGAGTGTACATTGATTGTTGGTTTTAGTCAAATTAGTATCAGAATATTCAAGGGACTATTTTTGACATAAACACTTTCAACGATAAATTCCCCATATCTAATTTTTTAGGCAACCATACATGGAAACTTTTCAATATTTTGAATTTAATTTGACTGAAAACCATTCCTGCCAATGGCTTCCAGCTTTATTAATTTCAAAATATCCAACAGAATATGCTATACATGTACATCGCATAGAATTTCCTATCTCAGGGATTTGTCACTGAAAGGGTTAATAACTAACTTGTACCTATATCTGGTCTTTTGTCCCTAGGTAAAACGACTTGTAATGTGTGCATATGATATTATATTTAAAGTGCTTTTTAATCTCCATTTTCACCCGAGCATAGAATCAACAGACTGCTTCAAATAATACACCAGAACATTGAGTCAACAATGGCCCGTCATCGCAAACCCACACAATTTCACCAACATTTTCTACCGTACCCCTGGCCATCACCAACGGTTGAATCCAAAATTAATGCGCTTTCGCAGTCTGAAAACTTATGGCTAACACGTATAACAAATTTGCTTGAATTCCACCAAATGGTTCCAGAGGAAATAGTGTGATGGAAAGATGGATGGACAGAGGCAATCTCAATATGAATCCAGGCGTTCTTTTCAAAACATGCGGGGATATTACATTTAAACCTAGATACAGCCACAGGATACAAATGGGCCATTCTATTTAAATGCTAAATTTGAATAGTAAGGAATAATCATTACATGAAATTGATATTAACCTAGATGGGGGTTTCATGAGTTTTGAATCGATTCCCAAAGCAGTTTCGGAGATTTTTAAAGACATTTCCTAAAATCGGTCGAAATCCAAGATGGCCACCGGCCAAATTGGCCGATCGGCTTCATTTGAACTAAAACTTGGATCCCTATGCCCTAAGGATGCTTTCTGACAAATATAATTGAAATTGGCCTAATAGTTTTCCAGAAGACGACATTTTAAATTTCCCGTTGCTTTAGTATGGGCGCCTTTGGCGGGAAAATGATCCAAAATGGCCGCCAAACCGTTTATCCGACAGTTTCGAAAATGGCAAATTTGCACTCAGAATACCCAAAAACATATATAGAACCAATATTGGCCTCAAAATAAAAAAATCCAATATGGCTGCCAAACACACTACATATTTTGATTGGCCCATGGCGACCATGCTTTTTGACAGATCAACTTCCCACGAACAAACTTTAATGGCCCTTAGTCCCTAATCATTTCTCCCAAATTTCGGCCCGATCCCTGCAGCAGATCTGGAGAAATCGTTTTGGGAAAACTAGGTCATCCAAGATGGCCACCGAACCATTTGACCAATCAAGTTCCCTTGAACAAACTTGGTTCAACTCTTGCCATAGATCATATTTCATGAGGTTTGTATTGATCCCCCCCCCCCCCCCCAAGGGGTTTAGATTTTAAAATAGGTTTTCTAAAATTGGCCAAAATCCAAGATGGCCGATCAGCTTCATTTGAACAAACTTGGAACCCTATGCCCTAAAGATGCTTCCTGCCAAATATAATTGAAATCGGCCCAGTGGTTCTTGAGAATAAGTCCTTTAAAAGAAAAGTTGATGGATGGATGGATGACAGACACACGACTGACGGTCGCCACTGCATAAGCTCCAGGAATGTAAAGTTAGGTTTTTTATGGTAACCTACAGTAGGTCTCACAAATGCACATAAGGAAACCTCATGGTAGCCTAATAATATACAGCCTACTCGGTCAGCAGTAAATCTGTACTAAATCATATGAAATAAATAATATTGAACTTGAACGGCCAGTACCAGATAGAGAAGGATATTGTGCATAATTAATATGTGACTCACAATTAGGGTTGGGTGGTTATTGACATTTGGGTGACAATAACGATATCACAGGAAAATAACATGATAACGTGTAATACCGCAGTATTCTAGTGGCTTATGTCCCGAGAATATGACGATGAACTTAACACGTGGCCGGGGAAAGTGAAAAATATGGCAGGCAAGTCTATCTCGTGTATATATATATACATACGAGATTGACTTGCCCGCCATATTTTTCACGTAAACAAATAAATCACCTCAAAATTGATTTCTAAATTTAGACCCTTTTGGGACAACGTTGGTCCCATGACTGTACATAGTCTCCCTTCCCAGTACCTATATTGCTTGCTAGAGATAGATACACTGTCTACTATATCGGTTGCACTCCTGGGCAACTTGTTATTTTAAAAAAAAGCTCTGGTGAAGTTGGCGCCATATTCTTTCAACTTGGTCACAACGAACTTTCTGTTCATATTCACGTAAATTATAAACATTTTATATAAGTTCTATGACTTATTCAACAAAGACTGCTTGTACTGTGGTATTCATGAAAAATCAAATGTGGATGTAGCGCCACAAGATTATGGAATGAATAGGATTTGTTGAGATAAAAGTTAGGTGTTTCCTACAATACAGAAAATTAATTAATGACGGCTTGGACTCGGTCGCATGCATAGTAGCATAAGTGCGCATGCTCACAGACTCGTTTATATGTTCTCTATAGGAATATAGGAACCGGTTCCCTAGAGCAATGACTGCTTTAGAGTTAGAGAGATACTATCAAGACTACCCAATGGAGGGATGTATCTCTGCTAACCTTGTTTACAAGGGAACCCACACCATGGGAATGAATAGGTTAAAATTTTCTGAGATATCTAAGTCAGGTGACTTATAGTAAACAGTGAATTGAGTGGCTTAGTATTTTTGTTGTGTTACAAAACATTCCATTCTACAAGAAAGGCGTGATACTGGTTACTAATTTCAACCATAAAAATTATGCCACGAATCAGCCTAGATTGCTCGCAGGCCATCCGATGTCATTAGGCATGAATGAAAATTACTATCGCAGTAAAATTTTGATCACGTGCCTCGTTCATAACGAATTAATCACATGATTTATTTCAACCAATCTCTGTGCGACTCACGATCAACATTGATGGATAATGGCGGAACAAAACATCTAGTCACTGTGCCGCTTTTAAACGCAGTAAAGCAATATCTTAGCGCCCACTTTGATGGGTTATATGACATAATACATTATTACAGGAAGGTTCCGAGAGTAATATCATGATATACCACCCGATATTTAAGTGGTTCATTGCTTTGGAGTGATCGAAAACAGGACTATATGTCAGGAAAACCAGTAGGTAGTAACTCTTACTTCCAGTAAATCGCATTTCCAGTAAATTGTCAGTTTAAAGCATACAAGTTAAGACGGGTTAAGCTATCTACTAAATTCCTTAGAGCTGGTTACGCTTCTTATTGTGGTGGACTTGCCGCTTATTGGGAGTCACAATTATTTTTGATGAATCATTTTATTCTCCTGAATTCAACCATCAAAAAGGCATGCTTAAGTCGCGAAATCAATTCATCTTCATCTCCTTTAGTGAACTAAAGAATATATGATAGCCAATGAAATTATGATATAGCGCTTCTCTACAGAAAAGTTTTAAGATTTCCATTTTATAAAATGCGAAAATGTGGCGACACAAATTCGATGGAATTCTCACAACATGAGATATTGTGTTTCGTCATCAGAATGTATGCAAGTG
Source organism: Chaetoderma sp. LZ-2023a (assembly GCA_034401795.1). Taxonomy (NCBI): domain Eukaryota; kingdom Metazoa; phylum Mollusca; class Caudofoveata; order Chaetodermatida; family Chaetodermatidae; genus Chaetoderma; species Chaetoderma sp. LZ-2023a. Next base: position 40,631,591 of record CM067374.1, on the reverse strand, counting down.
AGAGAGAGAGAGAGAGAGAGCGCTACTTAGTTTATTTAATAACCCTATTCAAAAGCCGCGATAAATGCGAAACTATGAGCTTGGCAAAATCTGTTTTTCGTTCGCAATGTTGTATGAAATAATGAATTACGAAAAGAACCGAATCTAATTGACTCAGGACATTCGTCGAACATATTTTGATGACACGAATCAATTAATATACTAAGTATACTTAGTACCAAGAGCCTAGTGCATAATTTTTTTCATGGTGAATGAAAATACATATTTTATGGAGAACAGAATAGGTCTCCTAAAATCATGTTTGTGTAACCTCCACGCGAACGCGTTCAGCCATTCGCCACAAATTTACACCCCTGAGCTCACTTGGCCTTTCAGGCCAGGTGAGCTAACAATGCTCTTGGTAATGTGAGATATGGGGAAATGAATGTTAGGACATTTATTTCATACTTCCATCTTTAACAAGAGCTCTTCGAATGGCATGTAATACCCCGCCATGATGACATATCAATGACTGGAAGCTATCAGGAAAGAGGTTTCAAGGCGATCCACTAAACAGTCATGGAGTTATCGTCCGGAAATCAATTGGCAAGATGGCGGGCGGTGGCTGCGATATGGTTCTTCCTCTTGTCCAGGAATCCTGGTTTCAAAGCGATCGACTAAACAAGATGGCCGCCAGTGGGTGGAGACCATTTTGGACTTAGGATCATCATCAATTTCGATAGCTTTCTTCTCCAGGCCTAGTCCAACCACACTATAAAGTTACAAAGCAATCTGATAAACGGTAATGGAGTTATCATCCGGAAACCAATTTTCAAGATGGCCACCAGTGGTTGGTGACCATCTTGGATATCAGATCATTTCCGATTTCGATAGGTTTCTTCCTCAGACCTCGTCCAATCATCCTATGAAGTTTCAAAGCAATCCGATAAACGATAGTTGAGTTATTGTACCAAGATGGCCATTGGTGGCTGGCGGCCATCTTGGATTTCTGATCATCGTCGATTTCGATAGGTTTCTTCCTCAGACCTAATCCAATCATCCTATCAAGTTTCAAAGTGATCCGATAAACGATAGCACAGTTATCGTGCGCAAACCAATTTTCAAGATGGCAGACGGTGGCTGCCAGTCATCTTGGATTTCGGAACATCGTTGATTTTGATAGGCTTCTTCCTCAGACCTACTCCAACCATCCTATGAAGTTTTAAAGCGATCCGATAAATGATATCGGAGTTATCGTGCGGAAACCATATTTTCAAGGTTTCAAACCTGACAAATATGAGTCGAGTTATTGTTCGGAAACCACTCTGCCGCCTGCACACACAGATGGCGCCATTACATAATACCCAGCCAAATTTTTTGCCGGGCTATAAAAAGAATGGATGGGTTGAGATTGGGTGAGAGGTGTAACATGTCATCCCAGTCTTCTCTATCTAGGTTATTTCATATGAGTGTGTTTGTTTATATGGTATAGGTATAGAACCGAATTTTCCATTCCCCTGAATCTTTTCGTCTGCGGATAAGAGATGTGATAAAATTAATTGTTGAGAAGTATATTATTTGACCCCAGTCTCCCCTAAGTTTTGTTTCCATATATGGTTAGGTAGTATCCGCCATAGAACTGAATTTTGCATTCCCGGGGTTTGACGATATCCGTTTTCCTCTAGATGTATATTTCACACGGGAATAGGGAGATGTTTGTTATCTCGGGTCGAGTAATAAGTAGCATGCACTATGCAGTGGGATGCTTATCTTGTGAAATACGGTTTTAATATAATGAGGGGGGGGGGGGGGGGAATGGTGATCGTTTTATCTGTCAGTATAGGCATAATGAATTGAATTGGTTGTTGTGCAAGGGTAGGAGAAAGGAACTATAAATTGGACTTAGCATAGGCATGTGAATATAGTGTATTGGCCATGGTTAATCACCCTCTTTTATCGCTAATCATCAACACTGCGAGACAAATCTGCCCTGCTAAGGAAATCAATGTAAAGTCGGAAGTCGTGGATGGAATCTGGGGGAGGTTTTTGACAAGCCGGGCCATTTATTCTCTACCCTCGTGACTGATGAAAGTGTGAAACCCACCCCACCATCTAAATCCATGCCATGCGAGGTACATTGTCTTTACTGATGACAGTTATGAGCCAATTCATAGGGGTTGCGTTCGGTTACATTCCATTTTAGGATTATGATCAACGACATTTTGTCGGGTCAATAATGTCGGGTTTAGCCTAAGTGTAATATGACATAGTACCTATAACTACTGTTTCTCTAGAGGGGTAGAAGTCTGCCATGGCCCATCTTATCCTGTCATTAAACATTTGCCACTATACTATTAGGTTGTCAATATGAAGGTCGGATGATATCTTTATTTCTAGATAAAAGTAAAATAATTTCTTCTATATGTATCATTGACAGTATTGTCCTTTCTATCATTCTTCAATCTTGTCATGTGTGAAGTCCTTGTTGGCACGATTCATCCTCAGCAATCCATTGATTTAGGGGTGGGGGAGGGATAACACAAATTCTGCCTTGAGGGCGAGTCTACCCATCGAATTATTCAAGTTCTACTATTACATAGATCTAGTGGTCCAGATATTCACCTGAAATATAAAAACATCTCGCGATTGCTAAAAAACCTTTAGCAATTTCCGTTTGTAGGTACATTAATATATTATATAGTTGAGTTAATTTAGTTACTCCCTTACAGTATCATTGACAGTGATGGATGCACTAGTGGCACCATCAAATGAAATCTTCAAAACGATGGTACAGCAGGCGTGCCCAGAAGATGTCAACAGTCATGTAGAGTCAACAGTGTATATATTTTCAACAACATTTGTATCATCGGATAATCGGTTTTCGAGGGTGTAAGCACATTTTCGCAGATTTAGTATAAGAGTAGGAATTTTATCAAAAAATACTGTCAATTTTGTAACTAGCAAACATTCCCTGAAATAAAACATGCATTAAAATGAAAATAAACTGTTATGCCGCTGCACCGCCATAATCCGACCATTGGCGGGAACAGCTGGAAGTGTTACCGGTTACCAGGCGAGAAGCGTCCATAGAACCAGACTGATTTCTGCTGGCCACAAGAAAGGATGTTCGATCCGCGACATCCTGGTCTTTACGGTTAGTCATTGCGCATTGCTCTATTCTATTGTTACGTTATATTATATACTAAATTGTATACCCAAAAGCACTACATTGGAAACGGTTGGGGTTCTATTTATCTCTATCTTTTCTCTTCCTTTTAAATTTCCCGCCATCTTGACATGTGATTCTGAAATATTTCTGTATTTTCAATGTTTTATTGACTTTCAAATGTTTCGGCTTTTGTAACAAACTATTTCCGCTCTGCAAGTAAGGCCATGAAACTTCTCTAAATGAGCCAATTCATCTAATTTGAAATCTCAACAGACCTACATCTGTATTGTTGCAATTGCCAGGTAATATAATTGGTAATTTATAGGAATATTTACTTCCAAAAAGCACAATGCTTAAAATGTAATGTTTTTGTGACAGTGAAATGTGTGTTTGCTCAAATTCAAATTCATGTTATGTTTCAAATGTAACATGCATTCCTCACGAAAATATGACATTTCATGCGCCTATGAGTATAACTGTTGCACATTAGAAACCAGTGACCATTCAATCATTTCCAATTCAGCAAATGTTTCCTATGTATTGTCGATAATCTTTCAAACTTATTGTAAGACCAGCTATATTCCACAGTTATAGTAAGATTTAATGTAGTCGCAGATATTTTGGTGTGGCTTTCTTGCATTAATTTGAAGCCCTTGTGAAATTTCCTCGCTTTGTGATTGTTAATCTGTCTAGCTAGACCAATCCATCAACACTATGAGTATATCTAGTTTACTTTGATAAATTTGTTTGTGACATCTGTGATGCGAGGTGACAGTGGTCAATTAGTGTTTTCACATACACATTATTTTCAGTCGTCTTTCTCTATTGATTTCACTTTGACTGAAAACCTATTTCTGTACATGTGAATATCTATTGTCTACTCCTCATTTCCCCTTGCTTAGAATGGCTTCTTTCCTCCAATACCATCACAACTGCCTCATTGATTTGATGGAGGGAAGAAGTAGCATCATTGGTGTCCATGCTCACACTATTTCCACTTAAGTGGGCATCATGAAGATCAGTGACTGGTTTGAGGATATGCGCTGTCAAGGTCGCATGGAACCGATTGACGATATGACCGCCGTTGATGCCTATCCCATGTCTGTGAAAGCATTGCGGTGGAGTTTTCTACAGGGGTGTGGATAATCGGAAGGTGGCTATGCTTGCCATCGATCAGGAACCATTGACTCTGCTGATGGCTCTAGATTTAGTAGTTTGCCGTATGTCAGCAGCTCGTGGTATCGGACAACAGTTCTGAGACACGACCACCCACACCATTATGTGAGCAGAGCTTTGCTCTCCCATGGGTCACGTTATATCGGCCATATCAAACGCAGATGCTGTTCATGACTTTGCCCTGATTCATCAACCACAGGCCCTTTTAGTTGATCAGTTTCCGCCACAACCGACAAAACTTGCTTCAGTAAAGGAAGAGCCACTAGACTACAAGTCTATATCTTTGCTAGGGCCCGCCTTGCAGCAGTTTGAGCCATGCGGCACAGAAACGAATCAAATGACCAGGTTACTGACACCTCTATCAGTGAGCGAGTGCCTATCTGTTCTAGGCTCCATCTAAGGGCAGTTTGAGTTATACCCAGCACATTCAACATCAGTAAAAGAAGAGCCGCATGAAAAAGAGGTCCTAGTTCAGCAGTCTATTCTCAATATGAGCTTTCAACATGTGGCTTCTACCACGGCTGGTCTGACTTTGTGCATATTTGTTGTGAATGAAGAGCCACCTGATATATGTTCAGCATATCAATACAGTTTCCTGCCTGCATGTATATACAATTTCGGTTACCATGGTGAAAAATTGAACCATTTCAATGTGTCGGCACAAAAGATGAAATCTCATCACAGTTTTATGAATCTTTGGTATCTGATCATGGTTAATGTTGACATACTTTTGGTAGTTGTGCGTATGATGTTCTCCTCTTAAGTTTCTAGGCTCTTCTGCCCCTTGGAAGCAGTTCTTCCGATTCAACAGATTTGCTTGATGGAAATGTTCCCAATTGTCTTCTTGACCACATACGATCTGTGACTGAGGCAATTTAGATGTATCTCCATGAGGCTAGAAAAAACTGGTCCTTGGAGATTCGTCACAATTGTTTATTCTAAATTTATGTTGTATTCTAATAGCAAATGTTTTTAATAGCTTCCTCTGACACTCAGGACAGGCGACGCTATTGTTCCATAATTTGATCACTTGACTCCATTGGGCTTAACTAGCTGAGTTATGACAGTTACTGCATCCAGTGTTCATATTTGTAGAACTTACATGTATTCATTCTCATAGTTGTATATTCATCACGAGTCACGGTAACACAGGGAAATGAGGATGGGTGATGTATATATTCTTAGCCTTCCTCTCATCTCCTTCATACTTAGTATCCAGACCTGAGAATTGAGATCCTCTCTGAAGCTTGGTCACGCTGGCTCTTAGAGGGTGATTCTCATACTACAAATTCTAAAATCATTTTTGAGGTGTAAGTAGATATCAAAATTTGTATGTGTTTGCGTTACTGATTCATTCACCTCTCTATTTGTATGTATTCTTGCCAGTGCTACACGTAGTCAACTATATTACCCGGTAGGTTGTCTAACCCTTTCTTTGTGGATCAAATTGTACTGGCTCTTAGAAATCCTTTTCTGATTTGATTTGGCCTGGTAGTACTTCATGAGGCTTGATTATTCTTGCCATGTGAGTATTATCTTAATAGCCTAGTAGTTTCCTTTCCTCCTGGTGGCTTGATTGATCTAGACTTGGGAATACTCCCTTAATATTACTTCGTTTCTATGGGCATAGGTGAGAAGCCTTCTTACAACTCAGATGTACTCCATATGTAGGTAATTCTAGTGTTAAAAGAAACTAGCAAGTGATATCATGCTCAGTATACTATTTCGTTAAGCATAAAATTTATTTATGATTTACATTACCCATGCCTACGTGAACATACCTGATTTGCGTAACCATGCTTGGACAGCCCAATGAAATCATATGTTCAGTTTAATACATTTGTATTACACGTTAATCTCTTAGACATCAGACGTCTGCAAACTCTGGAGCCAAAATCTGTCTTGGCCATGGCTAGCCTGATATAATCCTCACAGACATATGTATAAAGCCTGTCAATCTGGCAATGTTTGGTAACATCCACAATAGGTTGCAGCTTTTACATGTATTTTTAGAGGACCTATTCAAATGATGCAATATACATAGCCAGCAGTATGGCCTCAAATACCAACAAACTGTTGCACATGTCGATAATACGTAATGTTCATGAATATTCGCACCCATCATTAAATTCTGATTTTTATGAGGTCACATGACATTGATATGTATGTAAATGCTCAATGTAAACACTCACCTGTTTGTACAGTGTCAGTAATATCTCCTGCATTATGAGTAGACTAGTGTGTGCATGGCACTTGAATCTGTGTTCCACCGGTTCAAGACTTTCTCTGCATTGTTTCTCACTCACTCGGAGCTTAATGGCACTAACACTCTCTTCTCAAAATTTAATTGTGTTCCGTACATCTATGAATTCAGTGCACTACATGTAGTTAAATTATAAATGGCTTTTAAAAGAGAAATGTAGCAGGGAAAAGTAGTTCCTAATGGATGTTCTTTAGAGTTGTCGCCCCTCTCTGAAGCTTTGTCATGCTGGTTCTTAGAGTGAGACTTGTAGTTGTTTCAATGGTTTTCAATGCAGTATTGGTTGGCTCAAGACTGACAGGTGTATAGTTAAAGGAATATATATCCATAGACCAGTGTTGTGTATCTTTGTGTACTGCACGACGTGAACAGAAATTGCGTTCTTAAAGATGGAGGAATTATCACTATGAGACGGGCGATTCTGTTGTGCTACTTGGCTCATCTTGTATTAATTAAGTGCTGAAGCTTGGTCACGCTGGCTCTTGAGGGATGGTGCAGCTTTTCCTAACACCTACCTGCATCTACCTCTTGAAGCTTGGTCATGCTGGCGCTTGAGGGATTTTGCATTCCTAAACTAACCTCTCAATTGTCTAAACTCCTGGTTAACTCTAGATGTGTCTTTTATACGAGGAAAGTACCAACTGTTCATTGATTTAGTCTACTCTATTTTCCATAAAACCGCAACCTCCAGTTTTCATAAACTAGCCTCCGCCGGTTTAAAAAAGTAATGACTTGGGTCTCGCAAAAATGACATAACAGGGAAGAGTGTTGTGCCACTTCACCACCATAATCCGACCTTTGGCGGGAACATCCGGAAATGTCCGAGTGTTACCGGTTACCAGGCGAGAAGCATCCATACAACAAGACTGATTCCTGCTAGCCACAAGAAAGGATGTTCGATCCGCGACATCCTGGCCTTTAAGGTTAGTCATTGCGTATAGCTCTATTACATTGTTATATTAAATACCAAACTGTATAGCCAAAATAAATGTACTGCTTATAAATATCCACTACCTCGTCTACAAATGTAATCTGAATACTGTGTCATGTGTTTTTCGAGGGTGATGTAATCTCGTAATTTCAACAAGTGAGATGGTGAATAGATGTCAATGTTTAAAATTTGGGCAAAGGAGAGTATGTCAACAACAGTAATTGCTCTACTCATATATTTTTTTATTTTTCAGGTGTAAAAATACTGTCTATGTAAAGACAAGTGACTTGTTTACGTCACCTAAGCAACGCACACGTAAGAATGTCAAAAGTAGGTACCCACGAAACCACATGACACTCGAAAATACCTTACTGGACGATATGGAAGTTCTTGGTACCAAGTGTGTGAAGGTGCAAGGACTGCGCCTCCTTTGCGGGATATTCAAGTGGAAATTGGTGAATCAAGATATAGCCTGTATTGGTACGAACAGAGTGGACATGATTTTCAAACATTCCCACCAAGTGCGATGTTGGCCATTTGGTGCAGGTGAGCTAAAAATATTTATTTACGAAAACTGGTTACACTAAATACATAAGTATTTCAGTGCAAATTTATTGAATGAAATTGACAATGCAGGAATCCAAAATAAAAACTATACGAAATTATGTTACAATCTTCAGTATTCCACTATTTCCAATAAAACAGTGGCTAAAATTACCTTTTCGTTAATGTTTAATTTGCAAAAACATGGCGTCTTGTTCTTGTTATGTAAATTCCGCGTCTCGGAGTTACCCTTCAGACGAACCTTCAAATATGGCGTATGTATGATTACTTGATTCTGCGGCTGTAGTAGAAGAAACATCATACAGCTACAACAAGTCCTTCTTCGGTTCTGCCTACTGTGTCTCGTCCTCAGCTGAAATCCTCAGCTTCCTCAGGTCCATTCTTGACTTGAGTATACCGAGTCCTGCTTTCTTGAGGTCACATCATAACACCCGTAGCAGATTTGTATTTGCTGGCTCCGAGTAGGGCGAATTCCAAGGCTCTCTGTGCTGGTGTCTCTTCTGGCATCCATAGCACATGGCCAAAACATGGACCATCTTTGCTGAGCGACTTTTACAGACAGCGGCGACGTATTGCACATCTTGTATAGTGCATCGTTGTAAATTATGGTGTCTGGCCATCCGTGTCCAGTGATGGTGCATAGGTGTTTGTGGTGGCAGGCATCGAGTTTGTCTAGAGCTGCCTTTGGAGCTGCCCAGCTGTTACAGTTATACAGCATCAAGGATATCTGCTTTCCATACTTGCACCATCATCGTTCAGGCAAATTAATTTTAAAATATTTAACAGAACTGAACTGATTTGTCTTGTCCTGAAGTAGTGCCACCTCCCCCCCCCCCCCCGCACACGCGCATAGGTTCAGTTGAATTTGTTTCATATAATATTCAACAGATTTCCTGTAATATTAACCATTTAACCCCAGAAAAACTAATTCCTTATGTTGTAAGAGATATTCAATTTCATAATGAATTCATTTTGTAGATATCGGATTGTCTTGTGGGAAGTCATGACCCCGTGGGATGTCTTATATTTACGGGTAAGACCTCAGTGAAATTCATCTTTTTAAATACCAGGTGAGCTAATGAACTGAGTAACATTATAGTTATCATGTATGTACGTGTTAGGATGCTGCACTGGTTGACATTGACCAGTGCTGCCGATACACAGTTTCGGAGAAAGCAGTATCGAAATTGATGCAAAACTGTAGCTAGAAAACTTGTCTAGTAAGTTAGGGATGAAATAAATTGAAGTAGAACCGACTCCCTTAAGCAAGTACAACAACACCAGATGGCAATGAGATCAAACAGCTCATGTGCTCGTTAACGTTCGTTTTCTACAGGCTTATCCAGGATAGGCAAGGGACAGGACAGAGGCATTGTAGCGTCCTGTAGGAATTCATAACACAATCGAAATTTGTATATCAACTATATGTCAATCAAAGAAAGGCATGCTACAACAACACATACCCTAATGTTGTTAGTTAGCTGACAGATCGCATCAAATCAGAACCAGCCAACACCGCATTGACCCTGTTTTACATTATCTCCGCAGAAGAGAAGCCCAGAGTTTGATTAGTCAAGATGATGTCATAATCAATGAGCATCGAATCAAACTCTGTGGCAGAGAAACGAAAGGAATAGAGTTTCAAAGTGAAATCGAGAGATAGGCGAACAGGGATTGGTCAGAACGACCAACAGGAATAGGTATGAACTTCTAGGAAGAAATAAGCAGATGTTGATTGGAGGCCATGATATGTAGACCTATCAAACTGTGATTATATCTACAAAGAAGGATGAAGGGAACAGAAACTGTATTACGATATATATAGATCTATATATCGTAATATGTATAGAAATTAGGAAACTGTAAACTGTATATAAGAGGCACTTTGTCTCTCAAATCTTTAATCTTTTACCATCCGTGATTCAAGTAGGAAGGCATTGCTATCTTCGTTGTAAGCGTGACCCTCAGACCAGCAGTAGGCTGGGAGTAGTCAGTTACCAGTTATTACATAAATCAAGTTAAGCAGAATAAAGTCTAGTAGAAGTAGGTGTAATAGTAATAAGTGTTCAATATTCAAAGTATCTATTATCATTTGTGACAGTAAAAGTCACCATCGTTATAGTTAGTAAGTTATTGTAAAGTTAGAAGTATTAATAAAAGCATCACCTTGTACATACAAGGCAAGGGTTTGGTTGTGTATCAGTTAGCTCCTGAGTACAGAGAAACACTGTACCTTATCTGAGAATCTTGTGAGAGTTAGATTAGGGCCCGATTCCTAAATAAAATATCTTCATACCATCATTGAAGAGGCGAGCCAGTAATCATAGATGCTGCATCTTCGAAAAGATAGCTTGTCGCAGCAATCATAATATCATAGTCTTTTCGATGTGTAGTAGTTAAGTGTAGATAGTAAGATCGAAAATCTTCAGTGGCGAGCCTGTCAGGATTGGGAGTGAGACAACGTGGAAACACAACAAAAGAAACTAAGTGAGTACATAACTAATATGTCCGCCGATCGACCGGCCAATATAGTACTGAAAGACATTGCTGATAGAGTACAGGTTTTCGTGGAACAGGCAAAACAATCAGTAAACACCAAAGTGACTCAGCACCGGGAGTACCGGGACAATGCACTGATAAAAATAACTATTGACATTAATTGCGAAGAGCAGCCCCGGTTGAAAAGAATAATCGTGTGTTTATATTACCAATAGAACTGTGTAAAACCTGAACCAAAAACATTTGATAAAATGGCCACAGCACCGAGTTGACCTGATCCCGGTCTGCCACCGATGGATCCACCACTACATCCCGGATCAGAACTATGGCCCGAGACAGTAGCCGCAATGCAGACCATGGGAGTTGCAATGGCGGGCGCTATAGTACAGAGTAGTAGTAGACGAGAACAAGACCGAGTGTATAGACAGGAAATCCTGGAGCTCACCCAACGTATACAGCCCTGCGACGGACTCATACCCGAACAAGTCGGACAATTCATCGACGAAGCAAATAGGGTATGGGTGGCGAACAAAGGGAAGTTAGAAGGCATACCGGCCTACATTATGACAAGCGCTTCCCGCAGACAGCTATCGCGAGCCATAGACAGTTTTCTAGTGGGCAAGGAGAGGGACCATGTTACGTTCAACGAATTCCGTGAGTACGTAACCATAAACTTTATTTCTGCTAATGAGCCCGAAAGAATAAAATATGATCTAGAGGGAGTGAAGCAGCGGAGGAACGAGAACATAATATCGTTCAATCGAAGGTACAAGGAGCTGGCGGGCCGCGCGTATCCTGTTGAGAACGCGGACAACCATCGTATGGTGTTAGGAGTATACATCAAAGCATTGAGCGACCATGGACTAGGAAAGTGGATAGTCCGTAAAAAGGCTGCAAACCTGCAATGGGCGATAGAGATGGCTGCGGAGAAAGAATGTTGTAACGATCTCCTTAAGGCGATGCGCATTGACACCCAAACAGAAGAGAGAATGGAAATAGACGTGCTAGATATGGAGGAGGAGTAAGGGGTATGGGCGGTGATTAACGCTTTAAAGAGACAAATGGCACAACAAAGTAAGATGATAGAGAAATTGTGCGGCGTAATTGGTGAATTACGCAGCGAACGATTAGCAGATGCTGCACCCCAAAGACAACCGCAACGACAACAACAACATCAACAAGAGCCGGCGCAGAAGAAGCAACCACCTACCCCGTGCAATCAACCGGCAACACAGCGACAAAATGGGCCGAAAACCAACAGTCGACCCAACATCACCTGTTTCAATTGCGGCAAGGTAGGTCACTACAAGAGTGACTGCCAGCAGCCAGAGCAGCCCCCCCCCCCCCCGACAAAATATGCCGAGAAGGTCGCCACCAAAGCCACAACAGCACGCCCAGCGACCTCCAATTATTTGTTTCACATGCGGGCTGGAGGGCCACATGGCCAGGGATTGCTACAGTAACCAAGACTGCTTTGCAAATCGGCGCAGTCCAGCGAAGACCGTGACCTGCTTTAGGTGTGGACAAGACGGTCACTTTATAGCGGACTGTCTGAAGGCGGCACCAAAACCACAACCTCAAAGGAAGGCGATTAAGAGGCAACGAGCGGAGGACCCGGACATTGATGAGGTATACGATACAGACAACCTTAACCAGAATGAACGGGATACGACACCAAGATCCTGTTCAAGAAATGTGAGAAAGGACATAGCCAATAGGTCGCGGAACCACGATGAGTACGAGGACCGAGACGGGTTTGTGTTAACGGGCGAAGGCACGGAGGAGTATGGCCATTATTCGTATGGTGGTGGAGGAGACTCATCCGGCCGGAGGAATTTGTATGCTGAAGTAGTGAGCGGACGAAGGAGTCCAGTAAATGGCGACGGAGGAAACCGTTGGTGAGTTCACCGACCGAACGGTTTCTGATCCATTTAGAAGTTGATCAAAACGGTCTAGAAGATCAAGGTAGGTACCTGCATGCCTTAGTGGATACTGGTGCTAGCACATCCTTGATCCGAAAGGATATATGGCGTAGTAGTTTAAATGCTAGGCCATTAAGAAGGGCGAAAACGCTCTTAGCAGTAAATGGTTCCCCGATAGAACTTTTGGGGGAAACTCAAATCAAGTTCAAGAACGCCCGGCCTATTCCTAGTACGGTAGTAGCGAATATGCGGCATGAATGTTTGATTGGAGCGGATGCTTTGCACTTGGGAAATGCAAAGATTGACTATCGGACCAAAGTTGTAGTATGGTTTGGTCGGGTATATCCCTTTAGATATCCATATAGGGAACAAACGAGATATGTATATGCCAGTTGTAAGGAAACGACCGGATATAAAGATATTGACAAAGTTATAGGTGACTTTGCTGATATCTTTGATACGGCTTGTCCAAACACTTTAGGATTGGTCCCCAAAGTGAAATGTATGGTGCCAACAGGAGATTCTTATCCTATAAGGCAGAAAGCCTACCGTCTACCGCTAGCCAAGCAGTATGTGGTCAAGAACCAAGTAAAAGAGATGCTGGCAGCGGGCGTCATAAGACCGTCGTCATTACCCTGGGCGTCACGCATTACGTTAGTACCCAAGAAGGATGGTGACATGCGGTTTTGTATTGACTATAGGAAATTGAATTCGGTATGTCGAAAAGATTGTTACCCATTGCCGAATATCTCCGATATTTTTGATTCGATGCGGGCCACAACAATATTTTCTACTATGGACTTGAAGTCTGGATATTGGCAGATACCAATGGCCAGCCAAGACATAGAGAAGACAGCGTTCGTCTGCAGTGAAGGTTTGTTCGAATGGATTCGGATGCCTTTCGGTTTTTGCAACTCAGGTGCCGTATTTCAAAGGGCAATGAATGATATTTTCCGAGAATTTGTAGGAAAATATGTGCACGTTTTCGTCGACGATATAGTCGTATATTCACGAAATCTGACGGAACATGCACAGCACTTGCGTAAGGTCATGCGCAAGATTCGAGAGTATAATTTGCAAGTAAAGAAGAAGTGCGATTTCGCCAGTAAGTCAGTCGACTTGTTAGGATATCGCATTTCCGCACAAGGTGTAGCTCATCAGGCTCAGAAAGTCAAGGTCATTAGAGAAATGTCACCACCCTGCGACGTGGGTGAAGTGAGAAGTTTCCTCGGAGCTACAGGTTATTACCAATCTTGTGTGCAAGGCTATGCTGAAATTGCTAAGCCTTTGATAGAATTAACAAAGAAGTACAAACGTTTTAAGTGGGGTACGGATGAACAGCAAGCGTTTAAGAAATTACAAAACTTGCTGTGTAGTGAGACGGTTCTCACATATCCGAATTTGAATGCCCCGTATAAATTGTATACTGACGCGTCTAGTTATGCAATAGGTGCGATATTAGTACAAGACGATGATAAGGGTATAGAGCGAGTAATTCAATACGTAAGCTCTACTCTCAAAGACAGTCAGATGAATTGGCCCGTAATAGAGAAGGAGGCTTACGCTGTGATTTATGCGTTAAAGAAGCTCCGACCGTATCTATTTGGCGCGCAGTTTACTGTGTACACTGACCACAAACCCCTAAAGAGTTTGTTTGTGGGAGAGGTGAAGAACACAAAAGTGCAGCGCTGGGCAGTGCTGATTGCTGAATACGGATGTAAGATTGAGTACATCTAAGGCTCGAAGAATATTCGAGCGGACATGTTGTCCCGATTATGTCGTCCCATGGAAGTCGCCACGTTTGATACAGGCGATTTTGTCATACCAGATGTAGATGAGGGGGTGTTACCGTATGTCCCTCTAGAGGTATTCGACTTTCCCTACGACGAACTGTGTACCGAGCAAACCAAGGAATACCCAGAGTTGTTCAAGAACACCCCGGGGGAGTATATGGTCAAAAACGGTATTTTGTATTCTTTAGTTACGCCTTCAGCGTTGGACGCAGAGTACCCCAGAAAAAGACGTAATGCGTATGCTGGAGACGTGTACGACGTGCCAGGTCAACCGACCTGTCACCACTCGACCTAGGTATAGTGAGATGCCCATGGCCAATTATCCGAGTCAGATAATTGGTATGGATTTAATCGGTCCACTATTAGAGTCGAGTAAAGGTAATGTGTATATCATGACGATAATCGATCACTGTTCTTCATGGGCAGAGGCATATCCGATTCCGGCTAAGACATCTCAGAATGTTGAAGACAAGTTCTTCAACGAGTATGTCGCTCGGCATGGTGTCCCTGAAATCTTGATAACAGATCAGGGTAAAGAATTTTGTTCGAATTCTCTGGAACAGCGATTTCATGAACATGGTATTGATCATAGACGATCAAGTCCATACCATCTGCAAACCAATGGACGTACCGAGAGGGTCAATCGAACTCTTAAGGAGTTGATCCAGAAAGGTGTTAATAACGAATCTCGAGCATGGGAGGACGAATTGGGCGTGGCTTTAACAGCCTACCGCAGCACTCGTCACGCCACGACTGGATATACACCGTTTTATTTGACGTATGGTCGTCGTGCAAGACTTCCGTTGACCATCCCACTGGATGCCACGCAGGATCTTGGCGAAAGACTTACCTGTCTTAATAATCCCTTGCTGCGCGCTCGTGGAGAAACAGCTAAGTCTCGAGAGATTCACCAAGAACAAATTAATAAGCGTGCGAACGCTGGTGAATATAAGGTTGGTGATTCGGTGGTAGTAAAAGCTGAGGAGAGGATGAAGTTGACCTCTCGCAGTGACCCCGAGTACGAGATCTTTAAGATCAACGGGCCCGTGGCTCATGTCCGACATCAAAGGTCTGGGAAGGTACGCATACTTAATATATCTAAGTTGTGTGTTGTCGACTCAGAGATGTGCTGGGACAAGGTATAACCACGCCCTATTCGTAACCCAGCAAAAGGTACGAAGGCCAGCCATCATCCCCGGGTTATGGTACCCGAGTCCAAACCCTTGCCGGTAAATGACTCTGATGCGGCACCGAATAAGAGGGCTCGCAGGAAGCGAACAGCGTCTGATGAGGAGCCAAGGGTGAGCAAGGTGGGTAAGGTGGTTGACATAAGCATGGAGCAACCTAGTACGAGTAATAATCGAAACCATGAGTCACCAAATGAAACCAAGGTAACTCTTCGTGACCGATTGATGGGCACCTCGGAGGACGTACCCGACCCTGCCCCTGAGCCAATGGAAACACTTTCATCGCACCCTTACTTTCGCAGTCATGTGCCTGAAGTCGACCCAGCCAGTAAGCGACTTCAGATTGGTGCTTTTGGCTGAGCTCTATACGATGACTTCATCAGCCGTATAGAAGCTGTTATAAGGCGGAACAGACAGAGATAAGTTTAATCTCTGCTTAACCGCGGTACTAGCAGTATCACATTAGTCTAGCCATCATGTATACTTTACAATTATGCATAATAATAGCCTCGATAACCTTCGCACAAGGGCTTTGTCAGAGTTCAAGCGTACGTAGATTACCGAACGGGGTGATGATAACCAACCCCGAGAAGATAGCAGTAATCCGTGCGGAGTGGACTGTGGTCGTGTCCATAGACCATCCTTATTTGCCTGCTAACTTTCTTGAACGGTTAATGCGGGTCTTGTTGCGGATATTGGTCAAAAGACTTCATTGAGCAGTAAGGACATTTTCGGACTCCAACATCGCATTAGCAGTATAAGAAAGCTTGCCATCAGGACTCAACAGACCATGATGAGTGGGGCCAGTAACCGGCACAAACGTGGACTATTCAACTTCGTAGGTGACGTAGCATCGTCTCTATTCGGAACCGCTACATCCGGTGATGTAGAGGCAATTAAAGACGTAGTCAAGGTAGCCATGAAAAACATGAACAGGCCGTACATTTCTCCAACAAACTAGCATCCCACGTGAAACTGGCGTTCGAAGAGATCAATACGAACGTTGAATGAATCAACGAGGTCACCGACAGTCTAATATATTTGACTGGAAATGTGAGCGACCTGTTCAAAATTCACGCCTCATGACAAGCCGACTTGTACGCATTGGTGCGTCTTGGGCATATGATCGATTCTGCCGAGAATGTAGTCTATAGCTACCAGAAAGCGGCAGCCCAATTTCATAGGCAAACTGCGTCCCTGGAATTAGGTAGACTGACAGAAGAACTGTTCAGCCCCTCTGACCTGGCATCAGTAGCGAAACAGGTCAGTGTAGGAAACCGCCTGATATGCCCGTACCAGTGGTACTACCGCAATGTGGTCGTATATCCGTTATGGAAGGACGACTCACAACTCCATTATGTAGCGATGTTACCCTTGATTGATGGGGGCAACCACATAGAGTACGGGTTGCATTCATGGCCTGAACCGTTAATTGTGATGGGATACTACATGCAGGTAATGATAGCTAGGACCAGTATTGGCCTTGATACCAAGACTGGATGGTACTTCACCCCGTCGGAGTGTCGTGGTGAGGAGCCTAAAGTATGTCATGGTCAGCTTAGGGTCGATAAGACCCACGTGCCATGCATTGTAAGTCTGTTAACCAATACCACGGCTAGCAACTGTAATATTCAACTGTCCGAATCCAATGAAACTTCTAGCAAACTGTTTGCCAATAAGAAAATAGGCGTAGTGTTGCAAACGTTTGGGGAAACTATGGAAATTCACTGTGACGGATGGCTGACCGACCGATGTGTGGTAAACAGTGGTGTGTATGCGTTGATGTCCGGTAAGTGTGGATACAGTGGTAAGGGTTGGCAATTCGAGCCGGTGTTGTCTTATAGCCGGACATACACTCGAATTAGTCTAGCCATTGATATGCCCAATTTGGATGTGACCAGCGTTTTCAAGCAAACCCTGATTGTGGGTCATTTGAAGGTGCAAAAATGGGACCAGTTGCATAAATCTAAGTACGTGCGGCTAGCACCATTATCTGCGGTTCACCCAGCAATGGTCGACGGTGTGGGGGTACGTTCATTCATATCGTATTCGACGGGCTCCTTCGTTGTGGTGCTCGTAATTATTATAGTATTGTACAAATGTGGATTACTTTCACGCATGTGGATATGGATTCATTGCAAGCCACATGCGGCCCATAGTAGTGCGCCACGGATTACCCAACCCCAGCGGCCGAGGAGACCTGCAGCCCTACCGGAGCCGCTGAGGATGTCAGCCGGGTCGTTGCCTAACGCTGTAGCCAGGACTGTGATCGACCCGATGGCTGATGACTGGGTAGACGTGGAGATAAACGCTAGTCCTAACGTCAGTGTGCAGTACGAGGATTTATCATAATGGTATTGTAGCACGAACTTTATTATTGTGCCATGTATTGTTTCATTTTTACTATAACAGTCCTAACACTGATGTGGAGCACGTGGATGTATCATTATATAATATAGTGGGAAGTCATGACCCCGCGGGATGTCTTATATTTACGGGTAAGACCTCCGTGAAATTCATCTTTGAAAATACCAGGTGAGCTAATGAACTGAGTAACATTATAGTTATCATGTGTGTACGTGTTAGGACGCTGCACTGGTTGACATTGACCAGTGCTGCCGATACACAGTTTCGGAGAAAGCAGTATCGAAATTGATGCGAAACTGTAGCTAGAAAACTTGTCTAGTAAGCTAGGGATGAAATAAATTGAAGTAGAACCGACGGTTCTGAGTTGGTGGAATCTGTCAATAGTTGAAGATGAAAGTTGTTGCTGTGGGATCGGCACACACTTTTATAATGTTCAGCAGTCGTTTCGGCCAGTAGTTTAGTAAATATTCGAGTTAAAAGAATCGATAGGAATCGATAGGAATTATAGGTGACAGACTGACATTAGTTGTTGACGGTCGGCATTCCGACTCCCTTAAGCAAGTACAACAACACCAGATGGCAATGCGATCATACAGCTCATGTGCTCGTTAACGTTCGTTTCCTACAGGCTTATCCAGGATAGGCAAGGGACAGGACAGAGGCATTGTAGCGTCCTGTAGGAATTCATAACACAATCGAAATTTGTATATCAACTATACACCTGTGCAAAAGTTAAGCACCACCCTATTTTTACGCACATGCGAGGGTATATTCATGTGCTATGAAGAAAGCAATAGCATAAACATTTATGTACCCATCCATCTTAGTGCAAGAGGTAATAATGCAACTAGAGGAATGCTGATTATGATGGTGGGGAAACACTGTATGTTTTTGTTTGAACTTGAAAACGAGGCCTGAATATGGTTACGTTGACACAACTGACAACTATTGCCCTACAGTTGACACACGTGGCTAGACTGTCATTAATGGTGTCTGAAAACGAAGTTTAACATCTGTGCACGAGTTTGAGACTGTCATTATTATTACCGGGTATATCCACCTTGTGCCTGGATGACGGCCTGGACACGACGTCTCATGCTGGTCACCAACCGACTGATACGCCATTGTGGTATTCGTTGCCATTCAAGATGGAGTGCGTCTGTTAATTCCTGTAGGTTCTGCACAGGAGGATCCCTCCTTCTCACCATGTTTCCCAGAATGTCCCACATATGCTCAATAGGGTTCATGTCAGGGCTCCTTGCTGGCCATGGTAGGGTTTCGATGGCATTCTGGCGGAGGTATTCATGCACAGCTCTAGCACGATGTGGTCGGGCGTTGTCATCCATGAATATAGGGTGGGTTCCAGGTGCATGATTTACAAAATGAGGGACCACAACTCTATCCAGTATGGAATCTTGATATCTTTGTCCATTTAGTGTTCCAGGTACAGTCAACAGATCCAGCTTACAATCAAATGAGATGCACCCCCATAACATAACGGAACCTCCACCAAATGGAACTTCTTCCATGATGTTACGTTGGTCGTACGCCGTGCGTCTGGACCTCCATACACGAGTTCGACCATCTGTGGCATGAAGCAGGAACCGACTTTCATCGGACCAGTGTACCCGTCTCCAGGATCTCATGTTCCAGTGTCTTCTTTCGTTGCACCACCTCAGACGCTCCTCTTTGTGGTGTGCAGTGAGGAGAGGACGTCTGACAGGTCTCCTAGCTTTCATGCCAGCAGCATACAGTCTCCTTTTGACGGTAGACATTGACACTCTATTGCGCGTTTCCCATTGCTGGCTGAGCACTCTGCTGTTGGTGAATGGAGATCTCCTAACAAGGCGTACTAGGGCTCGATCATCACGGGCAGTAGTCTTCTTCGGTCTTCCAGATCTAGGCCTGTCCTTCACCTCGTTAGTTTGCCCATGTTTTGCAATCAAACGACTGATTACAGTATGGTTAATGTTCAGCTGTCTGCCAATCTCTCTGCATGACATACCAGTGGTATGCATGCCTATGATTTGCCATTTCACACGATCACTTAACCTTCGTCTTGCCATAGCGGTTCACAATCAAGAGCTAATTCTCTCTGTACAAATAAACCACGGTCATGAACACAAAATTCCTAATCTTGTCGCCTAAATCTGTATGTAATGTTCTACACCTCAAACTGGACTTTTACATAGCTGAACACGTGTGCTGTTTCCCGCCACGCACGGACATCAAGCGGCGTGAAGTCATGCATGCATGTGCATTTCGTACTTGGAATTATGTCAGCTAACGCGGGGACAAAAAGTATGGCAGCCTAGTTGTACCATCATGTTTCTACGTTCTATTGTTTTTGCTGGTGCTTAACTTTTGCACAGGTGTATATATGTCAATCAAAGAAAGGCATGCTACAACAACACATACCCTAATGTTGTTAGTTAGCTGACAGATCGCATCAAATCAGAACCAGCCAACACCGCTTTGACCCTGTTTTACATTATCTCCATAGAAGAGAAGCCCAGAGTTTGATTAGTCAAGATGACGTCATAATCAATGAGCATCGAATCAAACTCTGTGGCAGAGAAACGAAAGGAATAGAGTTTCAAAGTGAAATCGAGAGATAGGCGAACAGGGATTGGTCAGAACGACCAACAGGAATAGGTATGAACTTCTAGGAAGAAATAAGCAGATGTTGATTGGAGGCCATGATATGTAGACCTATCAAACTGTGATTATATCTACAAAGAAGGATGAAGGGAACAGAAACTATGTATTACGATATATATAGAGCTATATATTGTAATATGTATAGAAATTAGGAAACTGTAAACTGTATATAAGAGGCACTTTGTCTCTCAAATCTTTAATCTTTTACCATGGATGATTCAAGTAGCAAGGCATTGCTATCTTCGTTGTAAGCGTGACCATCAGACCAGCAGTAGGCTGAGAGTAGTCAGTTATCAGTTATTACATAAGTCAAGTTAAGCAGAATAAAGTCTAGTAGAAGTAGGTGTAATAGTAATAAGTGTTCAATATTCAAAGTATCTATTATCATTTGTGACAGTAAAAGTCACCATCGTTATAGTTAGTAAGTTAATGTAAAGTTAGAAGTATTAATAAAAGCATCACCTTGTACATACAAGGCAAGAGTTTGGTTGTGTATCAGTTAGCTCCTGAGTACAGAGAAACACTGTACCTTATCTGAAAATCTTGTAAGAGTTAGATTAGGGCCCGATTACTAAATAAAATATCTTCATACCATCATTGAAGAGGCGAGCCAGTAATCATAGATGCTGCATCTTCGAAAAGATAGATTGTCACGGCAATCATAATATCATAGTCTTTTCGATGTGTAGTAGTTAAGTGTAGATAGTAAGATCGAAAATCTTCAATTTGAATATTTAATTTTGAAAGTAATTTGATTGGAACATGTTGTCAACATAGGAAATAATGATTATCTCCTATGGTGACAACAGGTTCCAATCAAATTACTTTCAAAATATTCAACAACTTTACTGTGTAGAGCAATAATTATCTATGCATTGCCATAATAATGTACATTACAATCACTGTTTCGCAATTACTACAATACATTCTAATTTTTTCTTTATAGTTATATTGTTACAATTGTTCCCTGATGGTTTGTCAACAGGCATATACAGTGGTCTTCTGACGAGGATGAAAAATGATAACCGTCCATGGCTCATTACCATTCATTGTGTTTCACATCATGCTGAGCTAGCCGTGAAGGACTCGCTGTTCAAGGAAACGAATTTCAGTCATGTACAGGAATTTATGGTCGCAGTCTACTATCTCATGAAGTGATCAGGAAAATTCAAAAGGCAGTTTAAAGCTACAGCTAAGTCTTTGAGTGTACACATCTCTCAGTTCCCCAAGGTAACATTATAAAAAATTGTGGGCTGTAGTGTAACATGTTTGTTGTGGAACTAATTATTTTGCTGCGACCAGCATCTAGTATAAGTCAGTATGTTTGTCTGTCAGTGTCTATCAAATTTTGTAACAATTCTGACAAAGTACTTTGTAGGGTTTGACGCTAAGGACTGCCCACCTGCCCCGGTCAAGTTTCACAAAGGGCAGGTGAAATCTAAGACATAGCTGCCCTACGGGAAGGTAATTAATCAAGGCATAAATCACAAAATTACATCACAATGTATTAAATAAAATAACGGACTATACATTTGGGCAAGTGCTTTTTATTTAGGGCAGGTGAAATTTCCTGTCACCTTCCCTACAGGACAGGTAAGCAGAAATGCTAACGTCTAACCATGACATGCACTAATACAGTGACTTACTACTGGTACACAATGATGTATCATAAATTAATTGACACCCATTTCTGCAGTGCACTTAATGCAGACTTGGGGTCAAATACTTTTAAAAGTATTTAGATGCAAATTCAAATAGTTGGCAGATATTCGAAATGTTTTAACTCTTTAATTTTGATGACGGGTCATGAATTTCTAATTATATGGTTAATGAATATCCATCTTATTCTGTCGAATATTTTGAAATTATTTTGGCTGGAAGCTGTTGCTGCCTAAGGAAGCAATGGCTTCCATTCAAATTACTTACAAAATATTCACCATTTTTCAGCTTTCTGGCATGGAATACCGTTAAATAATTTGAAATTAACAGCTTCTAGTCAAAAATTTATTTTAACTGGTAGTACTAGACACTCATGGTACCTGTTCATTGATTAAATACCTGCCACTCACTCTGAATGGTAGCGTTGCTGAAGAGCATATCCACACCTCGTGTGTAATGTATCTGTATAACATGTAAAACCAAAACTATTTGAAAAGTGTTTGAATTTTTAAATAGTTTTCAAAAGTATTTAAATGCAAATGCAAATAGATTTGATTTCAAATCTTCAAATGCAAATACAGTTTGCCTGGAAGATGTGCGCACACATTTTATAATAATATATTGCATTATTAGAACAGATTATTATTGGTCATTGAAAATAGTTGACTTGATGAAAGTCCTGGAAAGGTTCTTGAATTTGTCACATGCATGATGCTACACTACAGATTGTAGTCTGTCTCAACGTCTAATGATATTAACCCTTAGAGCTGAGCACTGAACTTTTAAATACAAAAGCAATTTAAAAGAAGTTAATTAGCCCCATAGTATATACTGATTATGCCAAAAAGTAAATCATAATTGGGTTTGAAGAGAAAAGGTTGGCACACAGTAAGCTTTGGAAACAAATGATGCTGAAACCTGTTGCTCAATTACCCAATTATGATTTACTTTTTGACATGATCAGTATGCTAAGGGGCTAATTAACATCTTTTGAATTGCTTTTGTATTTAATTGTATTTAAAGGGCCATGGAACGAGGCTCATGAACCATCAGAGAAGTGGCCTGAAAGCGCTGCCAAATAACTGGATCCCCCTCGCCATTGCTTGTGAAAACTCCATCGCAGACAAATCATACAGTGCAGTTAAGGCAAAGCTGTTGGGCATTCTTAAAAAGCTGAAAGATTTTAAGTTTTTGGCTGTATGTTGTCTGTTTAAAACAATTCTGGATAATGTATCACCGCTAAGCTTAAAATTTGAGCGAGGGGAACTGTTTGTCTTCGATGTCATGGTAGCTCTGGAGATGACAACCTTCAGATATCAACAGATGATGTATGATAGTGATACGACGTGCGTGATTATGATAAAAGAAGCAGGATTTATTGTAAATGAACAAGCTAAAACTGTTTCAATTTCACTACCAAAGCCAGGGCATAGTCGTAAACCAGAAAACCATGAATATGTAGTATTTAGCATTGACAGGATGACTAGCATCTGCGATAAGACTGTCTGAAATTTCCACTCTTAAAGCCAAAACAATTCCTGTTCTTATTCAGTGTCTGACCACACGATTTAGTTCATTTCAGAATGAATTATTCAGAAATATGACGTGGGTGAACCCGGCTAACTGGTCGAGTCCATCACAGCAATCTCAATTGGATTCAATGCTATTTTTGGCTGACTATTTCTCAACAACTTTAGAAGTACATGACTTTGACAAAACCAAGTTAAAGTCAGCGTTGCATGACCTAAAAGTGACAGTTAAGAATTATTATAAAGGCATTCAAGCCAGTGAGCTTTGGGAACAAATTCTACTGTATCGTAGGTACGATAATCTCTGCTTACTAGTTGAAATTGTTATCACAATAGGTGTTTCAAACAGCTTTGTTGAAAGTGGGTTCAGTTTGTTAACATCTATGTTGTCCGATCGGCGTGTGCCATTGAATCATAGGACAATGGAAGATTTATTATTAATTAAGGAAAATAACTCTGTGTGGTCTGACAGAGATAAGGCTGATATAATAGAATCTACTCTCAGGTCACATATGGGTCAGAAATAGTGCAAACTGAAAATGGAAAAGACAACATTTAATGTGTTAGGTGTTTCAAAAAGAAGGAACCCTGAATCTGATGACAAGTCTTGTAATACTACTACTTGCACACCTATGCCTGCTACTGATAGTTTCCAGGTTTTAGGTGAAGGTCACTTCGTATCTGATAGTGATACTGATTCAGGTAGTGACAGTTGAGACAGCAGTTTGAGTGGGAATGACCTTCAAGTAGAACAAGAAACTGAAGGATTTCTGGAAACTTTAACTGCTGTTGATAGTAATGAGAGTGGCATTGATGACTGGAATTTAGCTGCTGATTACAAAATTGGACTTCAGAAACAATTTTCGTGAAAGATGTTGCTATCTAACAGTCTTAGGCAGCAACAACTTTTCCCAAAATTGTTTCCAAGCAGAAGCTTGACACTATATGATAGATCATGGTGATAGTGACTATCTGAATCGCTTTGGAGCTGTAATTGATAGATACTCCCACTGTATTTTTTGATACAGCAGGGTCATTATTAATGATTACTCACACTCAAACAGTTATTTGTATTGCCAGTTAATTTAGCATGAGATCGCCAGTTTAATTTCGAATGAATGATTGATACTAAAAAGTCTATTAGTGTAATTTTATTGACCCTTAGGCTTCAAAATTACTGATGAAGCAGAAGTTGCTGGAAAGGTCCTTGAAAGATGCAGTATGCTTGACTGACAAAGGAATATTTTGGTATGAACCGCAACCATGCATTGTAGTCACTGCCAATTAATTATGGTGACAGTTAAAACAGTTACTGTTTAGAGTTACTGACTTTGTTATTACTGTTAATGTTTAATTTTTCTCTTCCTGTCTGTGCCAAATAAAAATTATTAAATGTCTTAACTAGTACTGAAATGTTTCTAATCTCATTACATCTGCAATCTCTTTATGATTTAACCCCACTCCCACCACTGAGCATACATTTAAATTAATGATTTTGAAAACACAATTTTGGTAGCACTGGATGATCATGAATGATGTTGCTATGCTGTCTAAGTAAAACAACACAAATTTCCACCAAAACTGTTTCCAAAATTGAAAAATAATGAAAATATGTAGTTTATTATACTTTAATAGTTTATCCCCAAATTTTTGACACCAAAGTGTTAGTTAGTGATGATGAGTACCTACATTTTCTCTACATGTACTCTCATAATTTGTCCAGTCACTTTTTGGCCTAAAAATATGATTTTCATGGTTTTGTCCTGAGACAATTTATTCTGATCACATTTGGCACTTAATTAGTCAATATTTTACATTAGATATCAAATTTTAATGTACACTGAAATCACTCGGCTAAGCTATTCATAGAGAGTAATTTCTAGGTGAGCAATCACTCACCTGGTATTGCCCATGTAGACCAATTTTTAGCTCACCATGATTTTCTAAAAATGATGCCCTGGCAAACGTGTATGACGAGGACTGCGCTGGCCGCAGACTGTCGCCATCGGCTGCAGAGGGCGGCACAGAGGCACTGGGCAGCGGGCCGTCATGGGCCTCCACATCGAGCAGATGTTCGCTCATGGTGGCATGGTGCACCTGTAGCTGCGCCATCAGCTCTCCGAGCTGCTGTATCTGCTCGGCCTGTCCCTTGGCCTGCCTCTGTGGGTGGGACATGAGACCATCTTCGCTGGTCACCACAGGAGATGCGTCATGACCGTATCTGGTCTGTACGTCACCCAGATGTGGATAGAGGGTTTCTCTAGCTTCCAGGCTTCCGCCTCGCTATCAGTCTCATGCACACTTTCCACTTCTATTTGTGGTGGAATATGCGTTGGCATACTATTGAACTGCATGGTGCGCTCTACAATATCTACCCGGTTTCTGACTGCCAACTCAGTCAGTAGTGTGACCATGGTTCGTGGCGCTGGTGCTAGCATGGCTTTTGGGACTGGTGATGCATTGGAATTGGCTGGCATCACTGGCGTACTACTTTCCAAGTTTCTAGACTGATAGTGTGTGTCTGGTACCACTGATATTTTCTATGTTCTTTATCTAACCGTGGAGTGATTTGCTGTGTGTTAGCGTGTCAAAACTTGGCCAAAAGAGCTTAGAATTCTTATCAGTTATTTGCTGCTATAATTTCTAAGTGCCAAAGTGTAACTTTCAAAACAGCTTGGCAGAATGGTGTCTAATCTGACTATGCCCTAGCACTTGCAGGCGTAATTTCAATTGGGCATACTAACGCTTGGTATTTTCCAAGCATGGTGTATAAGGATAATTATCTTATGGAACGATTTGTAAAGAGAATCATGGGGGCTTTGTAAAACCAATGGACTAGACACGTTTAAGAAGCGCTGGCGTGTTATTTGTGCACCAATACAGTAGAATGTATAAGATCTGACGTGTGTAAGAAACATCAATATTTCTTATTTTACAGGGCGGTACATGTGTTGGAGAGTTCCAACACATGTCCTTGTCATCACTTTACATCGGACTGCGAAAGGTAAATTGATATGTGTGGCCACATATAGTAATGGTGGCGGGCACCTCCCTAGGGTCGGTTATCATACCCTTGCCCACAGCCTTGTCAGGTACTAATGACGCAGAGATATTGGTATGAGTCATGGTGATCCTAGGTGGTGCTGGTTGTGACTGGGAGATTGTCACCACCAGTGCGGTAACGAGACTGGCACAGATTGCTGCCTAATTGGGACAGGCGCAGATGGAAGTGGAATGGAGGCTTCCTTCGGTGTATCAGGGGCAGAGTCATACTCTGATTTTGCCAAAGGACGGCAGCGATGCTGATGCGGTGCCAGAGGAGGTAATCTGACACTCAGAGGGACTCTAGTTCCAGGTTCCCCATGTCTGGAGTTGTAGCAATGCTCCCGCGTTCCCGTAAATCCTGTAAGGGTCTATGTGGCCTTCTTCCCACGGGTTTGGCAGCAGGTACAACAGTGTCCATTGCTCGAATGGCTGGATGCACTGTTGTTCTGGCGCCCTCCCTTGTCCTACGTACTGGTTTCAGCAAGGGTAAGGAAGGAGGAGCAGGGTGCACAGATGAAGGACGAAGATAGAAGGAAGGTTCCTCATCGTCCTCGCTACTGCTGCCATTAATGTGGGTATAATTGACCACATAGCCA
Organism: Chaetoderma sp. LZ-2023a; assembly: GCA_034401795.1. Classification (NCBI taxonomy): domain Eukaryota; kingdom Metazoa; phylum Mollusca; class Caudofoveata; order Chaetodermatida; family Chaetodermatidae; genus Chaetoderma; species Chaetoderma sp. LZ-2023a. The sequence continues at coordinate 40,604,254 of CM067374.1, read as the reverse complement.
CATTCGTCCTCTAAAGACAGGTGACTGAAGGCATCATCCAACATCGCACTCGACACCGGACCTATGCACACCTGCCTTAGGGCAGCCAGTGAACCTTCTAGTTCCACTAACGCCTGGTGAGAACTGAGCAAGTGCTGTTGGCTACATCAAAATAGTGATGATGCAGTCGACACAGCATGCATTCCCAGCGGTGAATGCACTGGATACGCTTACGCATATCAAAGGCTCGACTAAAAGTCTGCTGGCATTAGTGGCAAGTTTTCTTCTCGATTTTCTCAAGATTTCATTGTCTATGATGGCTATAACGCCACGTGTCTTCATTGTGTGGTGTTTATATTCTAGACCGCTGTCCACGCTGTTCCCACCAGTATAGCTGTTTCTCTTTTCTGGTGAGATAACATTATTGGTTTTTAGTCAATCTTAATGGCGTTTAGTGCATCAGCCCGTAATAAAAATGTTATAGGCTCAATCCTGTTAAGGAAGAGAATGTAAATATTTTCTAATGACTTGGGTTACGCCGTAAGACAGACGTATCATCCGTCTGAGTTACTGGTGGTGTGTTAGCTTGTGCATGACTTGTGACTTCAGAAACTTCGTTGTCTATTGCGGTGGTGGGGTTGGGTTCATTAGACAGGCGATTACTAGTGCTAGCTGGCGTCATACCCAGTGCTGGCGCATTGGTATGGAATGCACTGGAGTCGGCAGGACTGACAGGTAGCGTAGTGGCTAGCTCCGCCGTGTCGGTCTGGGTTGCCATATTACGTATGGAATCATCTATGTTAGTAGATTCTTCCCCATTCTCCATGATAAGGTTTCAATCTGGCAAAGTGCAGAACATGCATAGTACCAGCCAGATCAGTCAGAGCATCGGTAACGTCCGTTAGACGTTGCATAGCGCGCCATGACCCCTTCCATTTGTATTGGAGTTTGGGAGCCAGGCCCTTGGTGCGTGTGTGGTCCTCTACCCACACTCTGTCACCAGGCTGGTAAGGCCCACCGTGAACCTGTCTGTTGTGCCACGATTTCTGGCATTGGTTTATGACTTGTAGTTCGTTTCTGATGGTTTGATAGGCCTCTGATAGGCGGGTGCGCAGAAGTTCTATGTTCAATGATGGACTATTCAGCTCGTAGGTTAATCTTGGCATTACTAAGTCTGTTGGCAGCAACAGCTCTCTACCGAACATGGCGCAGGCAGGAGTAAAACCTGTGCTACAGTGCACAGAGGTTCGGTAGGCCATCATAACGCAAGGTAGGCATATGTCCCAATCACACTGATTGGCATACACTTCTTTACAGAGCATAGCGTTCAGCGTTCAATTAAAACGCTTGACCATGCCATCACTATGTGGGTGAAATGGCGTGGTACAGGTTTTCTCTATGCATAAGAGTTTACACGTCTCTTGAAAGAGATGGCTTTCGAATTGCATCCCTGACCACTGTGAATTTCAGTAGGAACGCCAAGTCGACAGAAGACTTGTTCGACTATGGTGCTCGCTACTGTGGCTGCTACCTGATCAGGAACGGCTAATGCTTCAACCCACTTGGTGAAATAGTCCTTGATGACAACGATATACTTATTGCCATCGTGTATAGTAGGTAACTAGCTAATATGTCAATGGCCACACATTCCATTGGTGCTCCTACGATGTGGGTGGGTAAGACGGTGTGCTGGATCTTGGGGCCAGTGGTGCGTTTTTGACAGGGTTCGCACCATGCCACCCAGGCAGTTACAGATGTGTGGATGCCAGGTCAATAGAACCATGTTCTAATGCATTCCTTAGTGTGCTCTACAGCCAGATGTCCTGCGTTATTGTGCAGTTGCTGAAGGATTAAGTTTTTATAAGTTTCTGGTATTACTAAACATACGCCGTAATAAAGAAGACCATTGTCCAAACTTAGCTAATCATATCTCTGATAGAAATATTTCACCTCAGAAGGTTGATGGGACACATCATCTTTGATGGGTCTGAAGATAACAAGAAGCCATGCAGTGACGACACTCAGAACGCCATCAGATGCTTGCGCATTGCACAGGGCTCCTTCTGTCCACCCAGCTGTATCCAAGATAGGAAACTGCTGAGATGACTGCACCTCTAAGTGGCAGACCGTTACTGGCATTATCTTCTCATGAGGGAACGGCCTGCTTAGAGCATAAGTGTTACCATGTTGGCGTCCAAGTCAGTGCTCGACAGTTCTTGCACAGGGCGTTCAGGCATCGATAGTCAATGCAGTTCAGCGTAGTGATCTGTCTATCTTATTGGCACATACTATAGGACTTGCCCATGGGGACGCAGAAGGCTCTATTATTCCTGTAGCGAGCATGTCTACAACTTGCTTGCTTGCCTCAGCCTCTTTGTGCATGGGGAGGCATCGATGGGCTGTCTAACAGGCCTGTGATCGCCAGTGTCAATACTGTGGAAGGCTAGGTACGTCTCGCTAAATCAAAATCACTGGAGGAAAATGTGTTTTTGTTCCTAACCAGCAAGTCTTTTACTCTCATAGCTTGTCTTGGTCTTCGTTCTTCTGTGGTGCATGCATACAAGTCGTCGCGATGTTTAGGAAGGGTGTTAGTGGTAGTGTTGGCCTGCTCATCTGATTCCAATAGAATCTGCTCATCAGTCACTGGCTATAAGTGCCCACACACTTCCCCCATTGATAGTTGATCAGGGAAGTTGTTCACGTTATAACCTCTCACTGGTACTTGTGCATCACAGGCGTTTACAACTGTCCTATACAAAACTATGACATACTGATCCATACATTTTCTGGAAGGTTCTGAGATAGTGTATCTAGTTTGCCCGCTGATGCGATTTGCATTGGCCCATACAATTTGTTCACTTTGAGGAAGGTAGATTGCTAACAAGAGTGCACAATGGCGAAACTCAGGGTGACTTTGCATAATTGGTATTCCTTGCTGATTAAGTTCTAGCTCGCCATCTTTGAGCATGCCAATAAGTACTGTTGCATGGATATCAGCAATGTATACTTTGTGCTGAAATGGTAATGTTAATTTGCATGAGTGCAAGGCCAAGACATTGCATTTCTTGGCCACAGGCTTCATGCATCATAACATGAGTCTTGCACCTCTGACGGGTGATGATTGGGCATGCGTGCATATAAATCAGGGCATACTGCAGTGACGCCAGCACCAGTGTCAATGGTTCCCAGGCACCTATGCCATCTATACAAAGAGGGATTTGCATGGTAGCATCCCTCTCTCGGCTTGGCGCCAGGGCTTGCATCTTTGACACATTTGGTTGCTGGACACTAGACATCCAGCGTAATACGTACTATTGGACGTGCATTACTGGGTTTTTTTGTTAACAACTCAGCGATCTCAGTGACCCTGTTTTTCTCATCTTGGGAATGGGCGTATATATAAGGTTTAGCCCTTGTTGGCATTTTTGATGCACAGGAGAAGACAGAGGAGCAGGCAGAGCGTAACTTTTTGCTGCCATTTGTGAGGTATTCAAATCTTCAAGCAGAGCAGCAAAGCATAAGTTTTGCTGCCTTTCTAACTCTAACATTTCTTGTTTCATCGCTTGCTGAAATTTGACAAGACAGATTGAAGAGTGTCCAAACTGATGACAAGTTTGGCAAGGTTTTGTAAAAGTCTTCTTGGTTCTACACCAGCCGTGCTTTTGTACGGCGCCAGGTGTGTGCTTAACACTCACCTTTCTTGGCATATAGATCTGTGAGCTATACTGCTTGGAAAGCTGGGTTGCGGGCCGCTCACCACGCTGATTAGTTTAGCTGATGCTCTGTCAGTGCTTGCTGATTATCTTCCATGTTTTGTGTCAACAACGGGCACAATTTCAGCTGGTGTCCAAAACTGGTGATGGTGGCGGCATGGGCCATGTGGTGCGTGTGCAGAGTTCTAATAACTCCTCTGCGAATTGTAGTTGGATGCATGCTGCTGCGTAGCATTTGGCATTGTCAGCGCCCTAGGCTGCATCATGGTACAAATCTGCTGTGGAAGTGAAGCTCATTGTTGCTGCATCTGCGTATTAGCTTGCAAAAGCTGTGTCAAGACAGCTACCTGTACTTCTAAAGGCGTAATGCACTCAGCTAACTTGTTGTCAGCGTCTGTAGCTGGCGCTGTAGCTGCCACTTGTTAATTGCATCTATTTTCTGTCTTTGGACGTGCCCCTGACTGTTGAGAATTTTGATCACACTTGGATTTTGTTGCACCGTCGGACTTGCTTATCCAGAAGTGCCAGTATTTTAGTTAGCACAACATTGTCAGCACTAAGTGCATTCTGTTTGCTTGCTTTACTTTCTCTGGCAAAGAGACTCTGTTTTTCTAGAGTGCATTTCTAGCAAACCTACTCGCTTCTCCAGCACTGCGTTGCTGGTGCTTTCCATGATGCAAGACTCAGCACCTCGTTTTTTCGGTTTCACTGTTCAATGTTACTTGCAGTGGTATTGTAGTTCGGATCGACCGGGCGGGTACGCGCCGCCCGTCCTGGATTCGTTCCCTGAACACGCCCCCCCCCCCCCCCGGGTAGAACCATAAGCATATATAAGCCTATGGGAGCCACCGCCGCCATATGAGGAGTATCAGTCCTCACCGCGGGAGGAACGTCCACGTAATCTCCATAATATTCCGCCTCCCGTCCATAGACCCATGCCAGTCTATGGTTCTACAACAGCGCAGCATTCATTAAATTGGAGTACAAATGTTCTCGCTCCTCGGCATCGGCATCAACCACCACCTGCACAACGACCCACCTCACAATACTCGTCAGTCTCACAGTTACCACCACCACCAGGATTTCAACCAGTTCATTCTTTCCGTGGTCTTCGCCGAGTCATTCTCCCTCCCGAATTTAGTGGGGAGAATGACTGGACCAACTACAAAATACAGTTCGAGATAATAAGTCGGACTAACCGCTGGAACGATCAGCAAATGGGTGAATATCTCGCCGCAAAGCTTTCCGGAAAAGCCCTTCAAGTTCTTGCGGATCTCGGGACTGACTACACACCCACCTACACACAATTGGAATGAGCATTGATGGAACGATTTGGCGACACAGCTCTCGGAGAAACCAGTCGTCTTCAACTAAAAAATCTCCGACGACGTGCGGGAGAAACTCTTCCGGAGTTGGCTAGTCAAATCCAAAGGCTAGTCACCTGCGCATATCCAAGCACCAACACGGAAGGCATAATCCATCTGACACTCTTGATACTTTCATCGATGTATTAAGTGGTGAACCTGCCCTGAAAAAAAAATTATTTCTTGGCGACCACGGTAGTTTGGCCCAATTAATGGCAACCGCGGTCCGTATAGAAAACTTTCTGGAGCGGGAAAAGAGTAGCCGATGCCAACTTCACCCAATCAACGAGATAGAGGGTGCCGCTGTCGCCACGCCCACTAGTGCTCCCCCCAGATCATCAACACCAACCGCACAAACATCACCACAACCAGCTGTACAAATTCCAATCAGAATCAAGCGCCTGGAGGAAGGGGGCGTGCCCATAGAGGAAGTTATAACACGGGTCCCCGAGTGCAGGAACCAGCGCAACAATAACAACGGCAACATGAAAGAACGTATAGATGAGATCAATAAGCAGATCTCCACTCTAACTAATTTGGTCACCACACTCAGCACAAACCTCGCCACCACTCACTTTAGGACAACAAACACCACCAGCACAGCACAGCCACCAAACACCTGTTACGGATGCAGTCAGCCAGGACATTGGAGGGACCTGTGTCCTAACCAACCGACCTCTACAATGCCTGCCCATGACCACAGCACACCACAACCGGAGAAGCCATCAAACTCTTAAGGGCACCAAGCCAAGAGCCACCTCGGTGCCCGTATCCGTTTCCCGGCCCAACTGTGGCCTTCGTATGACAGCGTTCGGTGGCCAACAATTCCCCACCAAATTCAGCTTTTACACCTACACCCAAACGCACGGCTTCACATATGTCAATGCCTACGATGCCTTCCACATCCACAGCATCGCCATCCCCCTCTTTCTCTGCAGCTAACAAGCCATCTTTCCTGTGTAAAACGGTAAGTTGTAGCACCTCCGCTGAAACAACGTTTTTGCAAGTACCACGTCCCGCCACCAAGACACTGAATTCTCGGTGTCCTTAGGTGGTATGCAAAACACCGCCCCACCTTAACGTCATCGCCCGCATCCACATACAGCAGCAACTCAGGAGAAACAGTTCACTGCGCCTCATCGATTCATAAGCGCCGACGTAGATGGGGAACAACACGTCCCTGACGGCATCACTGTTTCTTCTGTGCTTCACCAAAACATCCAATGAAGCATTGTAAGAAATGGCTTGCGCAGGTGGAGCTTATCCGTCATCCTGTACGCACAGCTGTCTACACTAATACAGCATACCCCGAAACAGCAACATCTCCATCATCATTGCTACCCCCAGCTCTGTCTTCACCGCAGCCCTCACAGCAGTGGCGACGACAAACTGGCCCTTTGCTCACTCAGCCATCCACCACATTAAAAGAAGCAATTCGGAAACAGTCAGAGTACATACAGAGTGATTCCGCTCGGACACCGTTGTCGCAGACGGCGTCATTGGAAACTCTTCCACAGGTACACCGCAAAGCAATATGCAAGTGTGCCTGTCTGTTTAGTGGTGTTTCCACCAGTGCCATCGTTGATATTGGTGCTTCAATCACTGTATTTAACAAGCGCTTATATGAGAGGATCCCACCTCATAAGAAGCCTCCCCTTAAACCTGCAAACATTTACCTACAGATGGCTATGGGAGCTGATGTGCCCATAGCCGGAGCAGTCAATTTAGTCATCCAAATAGAGGAGATGCAATTCATACAGCGAGTTGTCATCGCCTCTATTCACAATGATGCCCTCCTTGGCCCTACTTTCCTAAGTGCCAGCGAAGCCATCATACATTGCAAACAACAGGAATTCGATATACATGGCCGACAAATACCTCTTGGACCGGCATCATCATTATATGACACGTGTGCTGTAATATTATCCAGTACAGCCACAGTTGAGCCGGGACAAGAACAAAATATTATGGGCCACCGCACCACAGTTAGGAAGCAACACACACATCGCCATGCTGGAACCCGATCCTGATTACATGATCGCCTCACAATGCGCAAGTCCCCACATGATAGTAGACACTACTAATAAGGAAAATATACCTTTTAGAGTGTTCAATGGTACCGCAGACCCCATCACTCTGGAACCAGGAGTACGTTGCGGCCATTTAGTGGACTTAATCTCATTGGAATCACCTACACCTGCTGACACACCACCGCATATGACTGATGATTTACCCGAACATTTACATGATTTATATCTACATGCCACAGTTGGATTACAGCAATCACAGAAACATGAAATTCGGAAGTTGCTGCACAAATATCGTGATAGTTTTTCCTCCAGAGACATTGATCTCGGAGAGACTCATCTCGTACGACACTCCATCGACACAGACAATAATCGTCCCATACATCAACCGGTACGATGTCTTCCCATTCATAAGGAAGCGGACGCACACCAACAAGTGAACGACATGTTGCGGACTGGTATTATTGAACCCTCAGCATCTCCATGGGCTAGTCCAATAGTACTAGCAGGCAAAAAGGACGGAACCTTGCGGTTTTGTATAGACTACCACCGCCTTAATGATCTCAGCATCAAGGACGCTTATCCGTTACCTCGGATAGATCAAGCCTTGGATTCCTTGTCCGGAGCGAAGTGGTTTTGTACCCTTGACTTAGATAGCGGTTACTGGCAAGAAGCCATGGGTGAAGCTGACATGGAAAAGACTGCATTCGTTTGTAGGGATGGGCTTTTTCAATTCCGCAAGATGCCCTACGGGTTGTGCAATGCTCCCGAGACTTTTGAACGACTCATTGAGCAGGTGTTAACCACCCTGCAATGGGAAATCTGTCTTTGTTACATCGATGACGTAATAGTTTTCGGACCAACGTTTGAGCAAACCGTAATAAAGTTGGACACCGTGCTCTCCAGATTCCGCACGGCCAATTTGAAACTCAAACCTTAGAAATGTCATCTCTTTAGACGGAGCGTTGAGTTCCTGGGACACGTCATATCCGGTGATGGAGTGGCTACTCAGCCGTCAAAATCTAAGGTAGTAGCGGAGTGACCCACACCCTCTTCAGTCACCGAGACACAGAGTTTTCTTGGCTTATACCAGTACTATCGCTGTTACATCAAACATTTCAGCGAGATTGCTTCACCCCTCTACAAGATCACAAAAAAAGATCGACCATTCAAGTGGACGAGTGAGTGTGAAGGCTCCTTCAGGGCGTTAAAGGAACTCTTGACGACCACCCCGATTCTTGCTCATCCTAATCCAAAACCTCAATTTCATCTTAGACACTGATGCGCCAGCTTATGCTATCAGCGCGGTTCTATCTCGGGTCACAGAAGATGGAATGGAGCAGCTATTGAGTTATGGTTTGCGTACTCTGAATAAAACGGAGAGAAGATACGCAACCACCAAGTGAGAACTGTTAGTGGCGGTACACTTTGTCAAGTATTATAAACACTTTCTGCATGAGTGCCCTTTTACACTCCGTACAGACCATGCCTCACTATGATGGCTCAGGAATTTGAAAAATCTGGAGGGCCAGGTAGCGAGATGGCAGGAATCCCTGCAGGCCTATAACTTCAACGTTGTTCACCGTCCCGGAAAATTGCATGGGAATGCCGACACCCTCACTAGAATCGGCGTGGAAACTGAGCACGAAAAGGCCGCCACCGTGACACAGTCAACACAGCCATCTCCGGAGTTCCCCGAATTGAGGTGCACAGAGTGGAATCCGGAGAAAATTGCACACCGCCAAACAACAGACGTACAGACATGAAATATATATGCATGGCTCCAGGAGGTGGTACGTCCTCCAAAGGAATCGGTAACACCACTTTCCACCATGGAAAAATATTATTACCAACGGTTCGAAGAATGTCGATTAATAAATAACGTTCCGTATATTAATGACCATCTGGTAGTCCCGGAAAGTTATCGTGATCTTAAGAGTTGCACTCCAATCAAGGAAGGAATTTTGAGAGCCGGCTCATATCAGAGCTCTGCAAATTGTTCCATATGGTCAAACCAAGGACGACTCCATACCACCCCTGGAGTGACGGGATGGTAGAGATATTCAACAGAACTCTCGCGGAGATACTTACAAAGGAAACACGCCTTGATTGTAGAGATTGGGACCTACCGCTCACATATGTGCTCATGGCTTACCACACTTCAGTACATTCCAGCACGGGCTATACCCCTGCTCGGTTAATGTTAGGCCTTGAATTAGCCTTATCCCTGGATCTGGCCATGCCTCGGATACCAGGAGAGAAATATTCACCATCTCTCTATGTTGAACTCTTGTGGCAGAGGATCGAACAAGACCACACGTTAGTGAGAGAAACATTATCCACTGCACACAGGTGGCAAAAGACATGGCACGACTGGATGGTTTTGGTACACGATTCACGATGGTTTGCAAACGTGCCAAATAAACTGAGTTACCAGTGGAAAGGCCCCTATGTGGTAGTAGTTAAGACGTCAGACGTGACCTATCATATCTGTGCTTCAGATGGCCTGACCTCAGTCATCCACTTCGATCGGCTTAAACCTTGTGTCAGTGACGACCCAGCACCAGAGCTCGGACTGGGCATTTCTCGTGACACCGGTACCCAGACAGATATTTCTATGGAAACTAGTATTCCCATGTTTAACGCAGAGCACCGTAGTGCCAGTTCAGCCCCACTTCTACCAAGCCAGAATGTGTGTGAACAAGCGGCTAATGCTGAGGACGATGACAAGATACGTACTCACCCTCTCCCTCATCAGCACGGGTCTACTTGATCTGGGAAGTCATATCTGAAGAACTTTGTGTTTGTTTTGTCCAAGGGACCGGATGGAACAGTTGTTCCTCCGATCGCTTCTCATTCTCACCCACTTCATGCTATGCTCCCCATCATAGAGTTACAGCAAGCAGTAGCTGAGGCTGACCCAAGCCATGCTTCATGTGGGGTGGAACATATGGTGAATAGCATGGAAGTGAAGAGGCTGGATGAAGCCTTGGCGTATCTAGGACCGCAGAACTGTACAACAGGGTGTACCCGACCACGCCTCCAATGCGCCAGACCAATCCCCCTCTAAGCGAAAACCAAGAGGGATAGGCTCCTCGAAGGTTTTCGCTAACAGGCGGCAGTGGGCCCGCAAGGGTCCGGGGACACGTAAAACAATGGGTTATAGTGCAGAGGAGATACTGAAGGCATCCATGTCTAACGAAGGATGAATTAACATCCTACTGTGGTACCGTCTAGTCGGCGTATTGTTTGGGCTACCAAGAATTTTTTGGGTTCATCCGATCTCGCTAAGTGGACATACGTGGCAGGAGGCGACAAACCTCACCCAGGGCAATCCAAGCCTCTTGTGGAGTTGTGGTGGCCGCTGGAGGTGCCCTGCAGGCAAGGCCAGGGAAAACGATCAAAGTTTGTATGCTGTTGGCAGATAGATACAGATCAGACCGTCCGTTGCCCCTGAGCATGAGCTCAGATGGTGATCACTATCGACTGGGTTGCCGGCCGGTCATTTTGATCATGTCAGTTCATCAACCCATTATTGGTTATGAGTGGTCAAGATGGCTCAATGTACAGTCAGGCCCTGGCAAGCATTCGTATTGCGAGTCATGTCTCCTGTGAGCAGAGGTCATGAAAAGTGATTCTTTGGGAAGCAGGAGGGCATGTGCGTGAGACGCTGTGATGTGTCACTTGCCAGATGGGTGAGGCAGTCTGGCGCCCAGGTACCCGTGGGGTGGATGATCTGTCTAGTACGATCTGCACATGGCCTTTCAGCTAAAATGACTTCAAAGTACGATCTACGCGAGGGCCTTAGCTGCGATGCGTCTAGAGGACATCACCTCCGTGGTATGGTCTATGCGGGGCTACGGCCCCTTGCCAAGATGACCCTATTGGCACCAAGTACTGTGTTCGCTCGGCTCGGAAGTCGTCAGTGTGCATCTTGACTCTGTCCCGGATTATGGCCCCATAACTTGGACAGGTCTTTATCTCAGGCATATATGGAAAGGTACCTAGCCTAGGCTGCATCCTGTGTGGGGAACTGGGCGTCCGTCCATCGTGGCAGGACAGTGAACCACACCAGGAAGGCCAAAGGGTACAAGTGACCCCTATCCGACATCGCACCACCACCCCAAAAACTGGCCCAGTCCATTTCACACTCCACTCGTCATCTGTTGATCGTCAATCTTCAGATATGAGAGAGACTGCTGCAACAGAGGAGGTGGCATCCCGCACTGCACCGACCAACATTACTCCGCACCCCTAACCACCCCCATCCACCCCCACCCCCGCGGTGGGCAGGGAAGCAGCCTGTTCAGCAGACTCCCAGCTCGAATTTTCCTGGTGTCTAAAAACTACGACAAGACACCAACCGTCGTGTAACAGGAGATGACCACATCCCCCTGTCCAAATGCCACCCCATCCATTTGGCCTACCATACTCCCCCGTGAGCAGTCAGAACATCACACCACATACAAAACACACCTGCCATCAAGGCTGGATACGTCAATTCGTCATTGCGCATTCATCACATACATACTCGGTTATATTCAGCATAGCAGAGACATTCAACACTGGCAACAACATCATTTAGCAGGACCTACCGGTACTAATTAATTCCTGATAGAGGCATAAAAATTCCCGCAACAGTTCTTCCCGCACCAGATATGGGAGAAATAATGTCTCCCACAGACCCCACCACCCGCAATACCAACAGACTTGGCGTTCACCAGCGTGGAAAACTGGAATGCGCCCACTTCGCTTTAACATTGGCGTCATACGGCAGCCTGGACATCCTGACAACAACATAATCATCAACAGACAACAGCCGACAAATCTCCTACGCACACCTTCCTATCTAGTTACGGGAGGACTGATCACATGGATATAAGGATTGCACTACAGCCATCTACAGTACGCGTCAAGGGAGGAACGTTTGTCCAATGATCCTCCCCTTCCCTTTTCCCTGACATCATAAGGAAACAGCCAAAATCTACATACTTCATATACACATAATAACAGTCAATATTATTAAGAGAGCAAGATGCCAGCATTGTCGTCAGTCACGAGAAGGATTTTGCTACCGAAAAGTTGAATTCGATAATGGATTGATCAAAGTTATGACAGCATCCGACAGGTCATGTGCGCTCTAAAGTAACTCTGTCCTGCCCACGGGCTCGGCCATTACAGAGCGAAATACCCTCAAGGTTCGATAAAGTTGACATCACGCCGCCTCCACCCCCCCCCCCCCATTCCCGCACCTAGCGGCCATAAAAACGTCACCTTCACCACAGCGTAAGTATCATCCACAGATAACCAGCCACGCTGATTCAAATCACCAACATGTCAGAAGCATAGACACTCACATTGACTGTATTCACAATCTCCAAACGACGGTATTGTAAATTGTAATAACTGTTGCACCCACCTCCGAGTTGTACTGTAATTTAACCATTATTAAATGGTATTAATGTGTCTGGTCTAGGCCGGGATGGAGCTAGTTCTACCTATTGAGGAGAATGCTTGGCAGCCCTCCCGCTCAGAAAACATAGCTATCTTGTCGGGATCAGTAACGTTGATCTACCGCCTGAATAGATCTGTTTAAACCACACATCAAATTACTTACAACTTACTGTTAAATTTTTGATTAAGAACACAACTGCTCTACCATGCTACAAATCATTAGCACATGGGCCGGTAAAGCGGCATCAAAAATCTAACAGTATAATTACAAGGAGAATTTCAAAAATTCTCTTCCCTGCATCCCAGTCCATAATCAACATGGGCTGAGAACTACCTATTACAGACATATACCAAGACGCATGTTTAAGAACTCGCGCAAATAAGGGACATTATATTATAAAGATTCATGATATAACATATATATATATATATATATATATATATATATATATATATATATATATATATATATATATATATCTCTATCTACAACAGACTACACCTCAGCAACAGCATTTTGGCCATCACCATAAACAGCACATATGTTTCCGATCAACCACGGGCTTTTAAGAGCCACGTGACATTTACTGCTATTTCCAGTAAATTGGATCAACCACTTTAAAACACAAGAGCCACCCAAATATGCGACTACCACAGCGCGATGGAGGAGTGGCGAGGGTGAGTCAGGGTAATTACCACTGACGTCACCAGGCTCCCACACACACCATCGGGCGCTCCAGCCTAAAATTAAAACAGGCAAGTTTATAAGCATTCAATCTGAAAAACCGCCTCATGCTAATTAAAAGGTGAGGCTTCTCAAAGAAAAAGTAGTACCACGTTTTTATGTTGATCGGAGGCTGTTAAATGCGCGAAATTAGGACAAAGTTAACGAGACATTCCTCCTATAATAAAAAGTACTCCCTTTATACGGGAAGAATTAATCCCTTGACATCTAGAGTAGGAGAAAAGAAACTTTCCATATAGGGCTGACCGAATCACCTGTTAAAACTTCCAGGTGTGGTCATCCGCCGCCTATGACGTTACCAAATAGTATAAAAGGAGGAAGCGCGCTCTGAAACTTTGTCTTCCTGTCATTTTAGCCACACGTTTCGAATCTCGGTTTCCAGTCAAAATTCTCCCGACCGAGAAGATGGCCCACACGAAGAACACTACCCATAGATATCCCATTAGTCATCATCCTCCTGCGGCTACCGTGAGCAATGTACCAGCAGCAAGACGTGAAATCCTACCCGCAGCCACGTCGGGAAGCTCTATGCCACTACCAGTCACCACATCTACACCGGTCCTGAAGCGGAGAAAGAAGCATAAGTCATCCACAGAATCCAGTACGGCAGCACCCTCATCAGTAACCAGCCATCAAACTGCAGCCACTACACCCGCAACTGTAGTGTCTGAAGCAATTTCAGCCAGTCAGCCGATATCGGTAGTCATCACGACACCTGCGGGAAGGGAAATTCCAAGTTACCCGCGGTCACCATCTCCTCCGGACCTAACCATAGACGAGGGACCGAGACCGTCATGGCCTGCGTCGATTAGCATTACTCCGACTCATGTTATCCAGCATCCGCCTCCTAGCCTTTATGATCCAGCCATCAGGAAGGGTACCACACCGGAACGACCATACGTGGGAAAGAGACGTATCACTCACACGCAGGACATTCAGCCCGTACCCAATGTTACAGCAAATCGTCTGTTGAAATATGCTAAGTCTCGGAAGATGTAATCTCCTGCCATATCCGCTCCTACATCATTGCCTCAGCCTACGATTCAGCTCACCGCCATCACCACGACAGCCACTGCAGCGCCACGACGACCACAATGACTACAGCATCAACCACGTTGACAACCACCAGCACTACCGCTGCTTTACGGACAGATATTTTAGCACCCGCAGTAACTGTGAGAGACATTTTAGACGCTCATATTTCCGCCACCATCACTTCAGACATTTCCGACAGTGCCAGTGATAATGAACGCATCTCAGCATTAATAGTGCATCCACCGCGACCGACCACCATCAGTCGCGGGACCCAGACTCAGTGGGGAAATTTCACAGCAGAGGTGTGATCATTTGTGATACAGCAGAACATCAGTGGTGCGATTCACGGAAGTGTATTAATTATTAATTTATTTTTGAAATACTTTTCTTCTTATTATATATGTTAGCTCAATTGAATCCCGTCCCTAGGATGACTACGGTTATCCGACACAGTGGCGCACTTCGGTGCCCAGCTGTGTCCCAAACGAAATGAGCACTGTGGACTCCGGTGATGTAAGAAGGTCATGTGCGATGTAAAGAATACAACATCCTGCAATGCAATAATGTCATAATCCTGTCATACAGTCTCAGCTATGCTGGGGCTGCCTGATAAACTAACTTTTTGAGTTATTATTATTATGTTCTATTTTTCTTATTATTTTTCTTCCTGTCTTAGATGTCAGGACGGCTATGGGGTCAGCGAGAGCTGCCCGTTGCGGACCTACTATAACGGGCCGCAAATATATTTTTAATCACAGATACGTGTTGCGTACCCCTTTATTTACCCGGGGTGCGCAAGTAATTTGGATGTAATTTACTAGATACCCCGTAAGGGTATGTTACATGGAAATCATATATTTTATTTATATATATATATTATTATTATGTATCTTAAATTGTGGTATGTTGGAGCTTTGGTGTTCTCTGCGGAGATAATAATTATCCGCACCCAAAGAGGACACCCATGCGAGCTATTGTTTAGGATAATTGACTAAATAAAGTTGCAGCACGCACCAAAATACTTTTTAAAAAAGAAAAAGAAAAGGCCTGGAAAAATAATTCCAGGTCAAAAATTGAAAAACTAAAAATATGCCTCCCCTCTCCTCTTTGGCACCTCTATGTGCTCTGTCTCTTGAATACACATCTAAAGTTGCAGCAGCACCAAAATATTTTTTTTAAAAAGGAAAAAGAAAAGGCCTGGAAAAATAATTCCAGGTCAAAAATTGAAAAACTAAAAGTATGCCTCCCCTCTCCTCTTTGGCACCTCTATATGCTCTGTCTCTTGAATACGCATTTATTGCATCACTACTCCTCTCCGGCCATGCACCTACCCGGGAAGTCTATAATCCCAGCCTAGCGTACATCAGTGCGTCGATCCGCAATGCGCGATCGTTTGCCACGGATGTCAAACTAGGAGGGGGGGGGGGGGTGTAGTTCGGATCGACCTGGCGGGTACCGGCCGTACCAGCCAAGCTGGGTACGCGCCACCCATCCTGGATTCGTTCCCTGAACATGCCCCACCCCCTGGGTAGAACCATAAGCGTATATAAGCCTATGGGAGAGATCGCGTAGTAAAAAACGACTAAGTTCGTTAAAACGAATGAAGCGCATGCGCACGCTTAGATGGTATTTTTGACAGAGCACGTAGTTTACGACCAAGATGGCATGATGCTTTTAGTGTACCGAGACGGTACCATGTACTCCTTTTTAATTACCTGTTCCCACGGAATCTGGCATTAATTAAGACCAGAATTCGACGGGCTTTCCAAATCTGTAAACCATTTCAAAATCGGTTAAGAAATGGCTGAATTATCCACGGAAACCCCTTCTTGATTATCTTCAAAGACCGTTATGGTACCTTTTAGTCATCGGGGCCGTCTATACGGTATGATATAATTATCAGAAATATAATTAACGGAATAATTATAAATGTTAAGTATAGTTACTTGAATAATCGGAAGCCATTCTTAAGTTAGGGCTATCGTGTTACTGAAATTGATACGTCACTCTTAGGTTGACGTGGGTTGATGCATTCTCAGGAAGCTGGAAAGATTCCCACAAGCAGCTCATGACGGGAGCGGATCGAACTCAGGACTGTAAGCACAATATAGAATGTCTAACGAGTAGTCAGTAAGAGATACAATAACATTACTGCTGTGGCGAAAGTTCCCATACACCGATGGTATGGATGGAAGTTGACAACAACCTGATCACAAGCGGGGGTTGTTAGATACAGATGAAGACACAAAACTAAGCTTAACGGTGCTGGGTACATCAGCCAGCTCTGAAGACGTACCGGGCAAAGTTATAATTTCTGTATTTGTTTATAGTTATTCTTATTTTCTGTAAGGTGTTTTCGCTAACCGCACCATAGTAGGTTTCTTAACCTGCACTAAAGATATATTATTCCAATCATTTCACACTGTATTGATTGTTCTAGTTAGTTTATGTATATGGCCAGTGGCCATCAGTTCATATGTTTTGTTTATTTGTAGAAAATATAGGACTGCAGTGCACGTAGGAAACACTATACAGCAACATTTATATATGCAGCACTTTCTCCCGCCATCAACAATTTTTCACTGAGGTCGCTGTCCGTGCTATAACTCTGTTTAGCCCGGCATGCTACCAACTAAAAATCTTTTCTATTCAGCTCGATAGGATAGGTTTAATATGATTAGAGACAATTTCTAAGTTAGGAACCCCATAGTGTACACTTCTTTCCAGGCAGTTGCGATAATTTAGCCCCGCACTCCGGCAAGGTTGTGTAAGATTGGCCAAAAATACCTAAAGGGCCTCATATTTCTAAGTTATTGTCTCTCTTCATATTCCACTAAGGCATATGGTTTCTTAATTGTTTGGATGTCCCTATCCGCACCGTGGACTGATCCGACCCTGGGAAACTATTGGCATTTCTGAGCGGTGATGGCCAGGGTGTGGTGTCACATACATTCCCCCTGTATCTTCGGATACTTAGTAGTTAGCATCTCTGCCAATATAGGAGAGCACTGCGAAAACATATCTTAATTATTATTTTCTTTAATTTACAGTCCTCCCACACTGCAGTGCAAAACTGGGCAACTTGTATTTAAACCTAATGACAGGTTAAAACGGTTAGTTCCATAGGACCTGGTGACGGGCGAGATGCGCATCCCCACCGAATTCCATAAGAATGTCTGGGCATGATATTCAGATCTGCCATGCCCTCACGGGAAGGACATTTACGGTGGGTATTCGTCTCTCTTACCCCCACCGCAATGATAAACCAGTTGCCTAAAAATGCTTTTGTGAAAAGTAACCAGTGTCTTGTAACGATGTATGTGGTTACGGAGCGAGATGTCTGGATTCTTATCCAGCTCGGAGATCTTACTAAGTAACATGTATGAGCACTGTCTTCAGTATTGATGTCTTAGGGCATCCATTCTCAATGACAGCCGTATCTAACATTTAGGTAGACACCCGCCATTTGCGGCCTAAAGTAATCCTTGTCACTAAAGCCTAAATGTGGCTAATCATAGAGGAAAGCCCACATAAATAAAGCTGCAACTACTAATTCAGCATACTAAGAATTACATAAGACGGTGACGTGGGAATCCTTCCGGAATCGTTCATTCCGTCTTCACATAAAACAGCACATAGCCTTATAGTCATAATCTCACTAGGTATGGTCTTTTCTTTACAGCATTTTTGGCACTTGCCTCTCACAAGGATTCAGCGACGATGGTACATGTGAGGATAATACTCCTCACGCAAACTAGCACTAGGAGTAGTGCCCGCCACTACAAAGACAAATTTCTTTCCTTTCAGCTTAGAAGTATAATAGCTTATATTAAGTTAATTAGTTAAATCCCGTGTATGGGAGCCTCCCTAGCGGGGATACCTCTGCGGACCTACGAGTCTGTGCGGTACCTCCGGGAGCCCCACGTTTAAAAGTTCATCCCGCTGTCTCTATGTCTTGTATTTTCGTATGCTCATTATTTTTATCTAGCATACTCGACAGTCTGTTTAGGTAAAATTATTGCATAGACTTATTTTTAATTAGGTCACCAAAATCAAAGCTTGTAAGTCCATAGATCACAAAATTGCTATGGGCAGGCATACTGGCGACACAAACTCTTGGGATGAGACCATTGTGTTCAATGATCACGACGATGGTCGCACGGCCCCACCAGACCGATTGAGTTCCACCGGCCTTAGGAGCTGGTCTTTGTTACCCATAGGGCAGTCTCGTACAGGATCTGTCACCCGAGACCAGAAGCTAACCAGCGTCATCATTCATCATGCACTTGCGGCGCCCCGAGTCGACACCAGACACCGGAACGGCCCGACAATACCCCGTGAGCTACAGGATTGCCTTGTTGTCATTTTGCTTCTTGCCTAGATGTACTGGTTGGAGACTGGAATATCACTTCCAACGTGCATGCTCATTTGGAGTTCTTTCAATGAGTTGATGCCATCATCTTTCCTTGTGGTAGGGTCCTCAGCCTCACTTTCTACATTGTTAAACAGCATGAGGTTCAACTTTCTTCTCTCTCTTCCTTCAAGTTTGCTGACACTTTCTCTCAGGATTTTTCCTCTGTCTTCCTCAATAACTCCTTTTACTTGACTTTTAACTGCTGTCTCAGATTCTGCATATGTCCCATTAGTTTTATCATTATTTTCTAGTACTGAAATTCTGTCATCTCTAGCCTAGCTCCGTTTTTGTAATTATTGTACTTCTTTGTCGATTCTCTTATTTACAGCACTGTCATTAGCAGTGACTCATTTCCTGACATTCTCAATTTTATGGTCTAGTTTCTGGGCTACATTCCATATTGTGTGGAGAAGGTTCACAGCACCTCGGTTACAGTAACTACAGTATCAATGAATTTGCTGGGATGCACTGTTGCTGAAACTATTGTAGACTGACATCGAAACATTTTGGCAGTTGGGGTCAATGTGGAACCACTTGACACATATCCACATTCTAAAGCATTATCACCCTCTTCTACTTCACAATTACAATCATGGCATATAGTTTTGTCACTTGTAATGGTATCGCTTGTAATAGTATCATCATCACTCTCTTAATCATCCGAGTAGTTATTTTCAGTAGAGCTTACCATGATTGTTGTCGTTGGGATGGACGAATTTCAGGAAATTTCTTATCATTGGTAGAATCCAATCTTGCTTTTGAATTTTTTCTCATACCAGCTATTTGTGTTATCATGTGACATCTATCTCTCTCCATCTCTCCCCCCCCCCCCCCCTCCCTCCCTTCCTCTTGCTATGCTGGCTAATAAACATTCAGTAATAAATTTTGAAATTAATTGGACTTGAAGTTGTTGTGGCCTTGGGCAGCAACATCATTTAACTCAAATTAATTTCATGATATACAACAGCTTATCTGCATGGTTACCTTTAGACTAGTATATACCTACCTTTGTATAAAAAAGATAATGATAAATGTACATTGTCGTAAATACGCTATCACATACTTAAAATCGTTAATTTAGTGGATAATTGTCATTGTATCAGATCATAAATTCCTGAGTGTGTCTTTAATTTACTGATAACATATTTTTGCGAGGCCTTAGGGTTAGACTTGGATTATTTTGTGATATTTCTCTCAAATGCTTTCATGGCCTGTCGTGCAGGTCTACTGGCTTTGTTCCTAAGCCTACAGTAATAGGCATAGTTAGTATGATTGCGGTTGTGCATAAACGCCTTCAAAGCTACTTTTTGCCATTAATATCCTTTTGCTGTTATGTTTTGGTAATTTGTATCCAAGCTGCTTAATCGAGTAATCACAATTATTCTTAAATAATCGATCACGATTACTCAGCTATTTCAGCTGCTAATCATCATACTCGAATAATTGTGAAAAACTTCAACTGTATAAAATAGGTGAATTCCAACGTCTTATTTACTTTTTTTAATAACATCCGTCACAAAAATTGTCATTTTACTCTGTTAATGTATGTCCAATTAAAGGCCAAGGGAAGACTGTTTTTTTAGGATGTATCACTGGAGGGACTTGCTCGAGAATCGAGCCAGGCATTCCAGTGTTACAATTCCAAAAATAGTCTTCTATTCGCCTCCCAAATGCCCTTCACTGGGCTGAAAATGGTCAATTCCAACTGCTTATTTCCTTTTTTTTAATGACATCCGTCACAAAAATTGTCATTTTACTCTGTTAATGTATGTCCAATTAAAGGCCAAGGGAAGACTGTTTTTTTAGGATGTATCACTGGAGGGACTTGCTCGAGAATCGAGCCAGGCATTCCAGTGTTACAATTCCAAAAATAGTCTTCTATTCGCCTCCCAAATGCCCTCCATCACTGGGCTGAAAATTGTTAATTCCAAATGCTTATTTACTTTTTTAATAACATCGGTCACAAAAATTGTCATTTTGCTCTGTGAATGTATGTCCAATTAAATGCCAAGGGAAGACTGTTTTTTGTGGATGTATCACTGGAATGACTTGCCCGAGAATCGAGTCAGGCATTCCAGTGATACAATTCCAAAAATAGCATTCTATTGGCCTCCCAAATGTCCTTCACTGGGCTGAAAATGGTAAACAATCTAATTTTCTTGCTCATCTGGGGTCATGAAGTTTATTCCTGGTAATCCACCACTGTAACCGCTGGCTCGACTAGTTGATTCGGCTGTTTCAGTTGTTGATTTTCAGAGATGACCTCCACCAGACTACTAATGGATACTTTAAGATGACCATAGACCACTGTTATTAGCATTCGGCATTATTATTAACCCTTTGACACCCATACCAGCAGCTTCTGTAGTAATTTAGATTTTCTTGAACAAATTCAAGGCTTAAAGGGTTAATTATCAGTACCTATCCCAACTAATGATCAGCTCCATCATTTCAATTTTCAGTTGTGCAACGTAGAATATTTTTGCCTGATTGAAACTAAGCCGTATATAATCTTGCCAAGACAAGGAAAATATCTTTGGCATCTTCCTCCCCTAAACTCTTTCCAACCATAGTTGTTTCAGCTTTTTTCTTTTTCTATCCCTACCATGCCAACCAAATTCCCCTGCTCATCCTGTAAGAGACCTGTTAGAACTAATCAAAAAGCCTTACTATGTGACTTGTGTTCGGAGTGGGTTCACTTAAGATGTTCTAAACTCACTGGTTCTGATTATCTCCATCTTGAGTTAGATGACCAACCATGGTGGTGTATAAACTGCAACAAATCTTTATTCCCATTCAATCACATTAATGATGATGTTGACTACACACTTGCAATCATGAATCCACATGTTGAATATAACTACATAGAGCACATACAAGACCTAATTCTAAATCCCTTCAAATTTAACACCCACACATATAGAGACATCAACTCAAAAGATGCTAGAACTGACTTATCCATACCGCCACAAACTTGTAACTATACGCTTCTAAGCAAATTTAATGACTTTATAACAAACAGTAAAGAAAGCATTGAACTCTCACTCATGCACGCAAACACTCGATCGATACTGAAGAACAATGACAAGTTAAATAATTTCCTAGATATGAGTGTACATGAATTTGGAATTATTGGAATTACAGAGACTTGGCTAAAAATAAGCTCATCTACTACTCTAGTTAACAAGACTAATTATACATTTATCGAAAAGCACAGATCTGACAAGGATGGTGGAGGTGGTGTAGGCATGTACATAAAAGACAATATTCAATTCATTGCGCGTAAAGACTTTTCCATAATGGAAGAATACATTGAAACAATATTTATCGAAATTCCGATTCAAAAAGGTAGAAATAAAATTGTTGGTACAATCTACAGGCCTCCTGACAGTGACAACAAACACTTCATTGAAGCTTTGATCAGAATTCTGGATACAATACAAAAGGAAAATAAAACAGCCTACCTTATGGGTGATTTCAATATTGATCTGCAGCAACAGAAATTTTGTCATACCAAAGACTTCATTAACTTATTAAATACCTACTTTTACTATCCGACAATAACTAAACCAACTAGAATAACAGAATCTACGGCGACCGTCATTGACAACATATTCTGCAATAATATTAATCGCAATATCAGTAAAACTCATGTCGGAATTTTTGTAACTTATATCTCAGATCATTTACCCATATTTCTCCTAGAAAAACAACAAACATACCAGAAACAATTCGAACAGGAAAAATTTAAATGCCGAGATTACTGTCAGGTCAACATTGAAACATTCAAAAGATCTATGTCAGAGGTCGATTGGAGCCTAGTAACAGACATTCAGTCTTATGAGCATGCCTACAACAAATTTCATGACATCTGCACGACTATTTTTGAACAAAGCTTTTCAATGAAAGAAAGTAAAAAACATAAGCATAACCCAACTAAACCTTGGCTTACAAGTGGATTAATAGCTGCCTGTCATACAAAACATCAGCTCTACTTAACATTTATCAAATGTCAAACTAACTACAATGAAATTCAGTTTTAAAAATATAGAAATAAATTAGACCAATAATAAAAACAGCTAAGAAAACATAATATCACAAGAAATCTGAACAGTCTAAAAATGACATAAAAGAGACATGGAAAACCATTAAATCACTTTTAAACAAGACCAATACGGCACAACAGACACAATTTTTTCACAAGAATAAGGTCATTACCGATAAATTCGAAATTGGCAATGGATTCAATGATTATTTCGTAAATATAGGACCAGAACTTTCGAACAAAATCCAATCAACATCCAAGAAAAAATGTTCTGATTACCTTACAGGCGGCTATCAATCATCATGCTTCGTTAACACTACTAACACTGAAGAAATCTTTGACGTCATAAACAAACTCAACCCATCCAAAAGTGCCGGAATCGATGGTTTTAAGTGGCGCATTTATAAAACCTGTGTTATGGATATCCTTATCACACTTAGTCACATTTGCAACTTGTCCCTAGCACAAGGCTTTTCCCATCAAAACTAAAAATAGCACGTGTTACACCAATTTATAAAGCCAAGGATTCTACTAACTTCTCAAACTATAGACCAGTCTCCATACTTCCACTTTCTCCAAGTTACTAGAGCGCCTTATGTACAATCGACTGACAAATTACCTGGACAAAAAGTCCATTTTATACAAATCGCAATATGGATTTCGTGAGAAACATTCAATAATGCATGCAATAGCCGAAATGACAGAAAAAGTTATTGAATCACTGGAAAAACCCCAAAGTATAATAAGCATCTTCTTGGACCTTTCAAAAGCGTTCGACACTATCAACCAACAGATCTGACTTGAAAAACGTGCCTATTATGGTATAAGAGGCTGTGCACTCACCTGGATTCAGAACTACCTAAGTAAAAGAACACAATGCGTACAACATAATGAGATATGCTCTGAAAACAGGCAATTAACTTGTGCTGTTCCTCAGGGATCTATTCTTGGCCCACTGCTGTTCCTTCTTTACATGAATGATCTACCTAACATATGCAAGCACATGTCATTAATACTGTTCGCTGATGACACAAATGCTTTTTGCTGCGATGATAACATAGACACCCTATACAGAAAAACAAATAAGGAAATGGAAGAAATTACTGACTGGTTTTCAATAAACAAATTATCGTTGAATGTTGACAAAACAAATTATATGTTATTTACAAATCTCAAATTAAAAAATTGATGAAATTCCAAAAATCTGCATAAACAAAAAAGAAATTGAGGAGGCCCTATTTGCTATATTCTTGGGAGTATATTTGGATAAATATTTGACCTGGGCCAAACAAATCGAGACGGTAACAGCAAAGGTGGCAAGAGGCATAGGTGTCATACAAAGACTAAAACCGTACATGACACCAGCTACAATTAAAACTCTATACTGCACCCTTGTTCTTCCGCATCTCACCTACTGTAACGCTAGCTGGACGAATACACACAAAAGCAACCTAACGAAACTACAAAGTCTACAGAAAAAGGCACTAAAACTCTTTTCTAAACCAGCAAAGGGCCAGAATATATTCAAGTGAGAAAAGCTATTAAAACTAAAGAACATAGGTAAACTACAGATATACACCATTGTAAAGGAGTTTCACCACAATACATTACCACAATCCATAGCCTCCAATTTCACACTAAGTACGGACATCTACAAACACAACACTAGGACAAAACACAATTTACACACTCAATTTACATGAACAGAAATAGGAAAATGACGAATTACAATAGCAGCCACAAAACTATGGAACAGCACCAGTACAAAAATACCTGATAGTATATTAAACCTGAAATCCTTTAAGAAGATTGTCAGGGAATCTATGATCGACAAATACTAAATTAATATATTTATACCTGATGGTCACAGATTATCTGCTAATTAATAATAATACAAGCCTAAGACATTCCACCACCACCACCACCACCACCACCACCACTATAGATAAACTAACATAACCTAATAATTGAAGTAATAAGTCTAAACACAAACATACTTCACAGTTTACTTTCACTACTACTACATCTAAATAGCCCACATACGATCAACGCATCTATCGATTCTTAACAACTCCAACTATCTCAACTTTATATTACAGTGATGAGCTTTTCCCTGCTCCCCACCTCACCCCACCCTCAGTAGCATACAAAAGTCCTATATAATAATAAACCACTCCAAACTAAATTTAAATAAAATGAGATAATGATGTAATTAGGGAGTATATGTATAATATATGTTTATTTAAAAGGAAATTCCAGTGAAAATCGGGAATAAGTCAACTAGAAATATACTATAATCTGAAATAGTTGCTGCAGAAAAATATAAAATACATTGTTCCACTGCCGAGAAATAATAAAATGAATATGCCCAAAATGGTTGAAAACGTGACTCCTCGGGCGCATCCATTTTGTCGTAACGGGAGCGAGAAACCGCGAGATTATCACGTCAATGACACACCAGCAAAATATTGCCAGTGCTTTAGATTTACCTGTTTACTTCGCGTTATGAAGGCCGAATATTAATTAATCATTTAATGACCAAATTCTGTCAGGAAAATCAGAATATTTCCGTATTGTATTTCCATTTGCAGGCCAAGCGAAGACTATTTTTGAAAATTGACCACTGGAATGGCTGGTACGGTTACTGAGACTGTCGTTTTAATTGTAAATTCTCAAAAATAGTATTCTCTTGACCTGCGTCCTCAACTTGACGATTGCAGATGCCAGTGCTGGCATGAGATGGTTAAATCGCAACATGTCGGCATGTCAAGCATGGGCTTGCAGTAAGAGAAACGATCATCGAAAGGGTACAGCAATTCACTTTTTCAGATACCGGATCAACAGAAGCATCCGCATAGAAAGGGGCTAACTGAAAGATGGCTTCATTACATCGGCACTTGATGGATATCTTCCACATTTAAATTTGGAAGACACACGTTTAGAACATATAGTCTGTATAATTTTAAAATAATGTGTCCTGCATTTCAAAACAAGAGGCATGATACTTAATTTTAATATAAGAGAATCAAGCTCGACAATTAACGTCAATATTTGCTTGCATCAATTGTAAAATGGGATTTGCAAGCCAAAATGAAACGATGTCGCTGATTGTCCGGTCGGTCAATTATAAACAATCGCTTAGCGGCTTACTTCATAGACGATAGTAGGTGACAGCTATTAAATAATGACAAGTGCAAGCTAGATATAATTAGTAATTTAGTGCTTTTACACTATTGAAATCCAGCATTATTAATCATTTACAATGTTTACTCCCAATTTTAAAATAACTATGCTTAATATTCTGAATTAAATTTGCCTGGAATTATGTTGCAGTAGCTTCCAAACTAATTAGTTTCACACAATATGCAGGGTAAATTTGAAGCTTTCTGATTTTCTGTCCTTGAAAGAGTTAACTAATTGATCCCAAATTTTAAAATGTTTACCCATATTTACTGCCTGTTGAATATTTTGAAACTGGAAGTTGACTGGAAGCAGAAGTTGCTTTCAACATTTATTCAACTAACATATTTTTATGCTTTCAAGAATTTGTCGTAACTGGTTGATTGCAAACATGCTCCTGGCATAACCCTTCAATGTTTTATTAAAAATAGAATATGCCGACCAAGAAGACACTTTTTGACAATTTAGCACTGCAATGACTGGCGCGATCATCGGGACACTAATTGCACTTTAATTTCCTCCAAACACTGGCAATGTGTCAGTTGTTTAGCCAATATGCTAATTATCCATGAGATGCTAGATTTACCTCCCCTGGTTATGGCTCTCCTCGATTGGACAAAGAGAGTTGGTGTGTCGGTGACGTCAGCCGCTTGTCCAAAATGGCACCTCTCTCTATTGGTTACTTTAGAAATTTAAATTGAGGATATCTTTTTTATTTGTTGGCATAAAATTGTGCTCTTGGTCTCAAATCAACACGGAGAATTAGTACTTTACGCCAGATGCACAAAATCCCCCAGTGGAATATTCCTTTAAGTCAGTAAATATGTATGTGTGTATGTAAATATTAATGCCATAAATATGTGTTTGAATGTCGTGTGTTTTATGTTTGTGCACATAGTTGCATATATCTATGTAAACATCAAAGAAGGGACAGCCCTACCCACCCGCCGCTTAATGGAAGACATATATATTAAATACATGTATATATGACATATATATCAAAGTTTATGTCTGGACTCAACAAAACATACCAAAATAGTCCTGGACTTCCTATTATTGGCCCTGATATCTCTAAAAAAAACAATGATTTTAACCAAATTATATGTATCTGAACCATTTTAGACCTTCATGTTTCTAGCTTAGACTCCCAATAGCATTACCCAAAAAGTCAAGACTACCTGTATTTAGAAGTTTGTTGAAACCCTGGTATGTGTGTATGTATATGTATGTGTATGTTTGTATGTATGTATTGTACATTATAAGTCTGAAGCGAGACTCATATCCTTTCTAACCGAAAATCTGTATGGCTAATAAAATCCCAAAATAGGTTAATTTACTGGCTAATAATCCCAGAAAGATAGTCAAGTCCCTGTATACGTTTTCATATCAAGGTAGCTTTTCAGCATTCTGTCACTGTGCCACTGTCCTGTGTGTCATATATATGTTAATGTGTAAATGTTTTGTAATGTGTGTATGGAGTCCATCACTCAATAGGCCATGCCTTTGATGGACTGCCTGTTTAGATTATATTTACATGTATAGAAAACCCATGAAATAAAGCAACTTTGAACTTGAACTTGAACTTGAACTTGTCTTTGAAGCATGGGCTTCCATTTAACCACTTTCGAAATATCCAACAGAACAAGTCTTATGTAATAAATAATACACCCTTTCCAGGATTCGTCGGTGAAAGACTTAATGTGAGGTTCTCATACAAATTTTGGAAGGCGGCATCTGTAGGACAAGTACCAAATAAGTACCTAATAAGATAAGAATCATTCACTCTCCAGTTTGAACATTTGGGATCTTCGCCTCTGCTTAGGTTAGAAGCTCCGTCAGCGGAATGCTCGCCGAATATTTTAATAACTATTAACATTATTTTACCTGTGAAGTCTATCCTCAAACGCTGTGGATTTTTTCCCGTTTTACATCTCATTAATTTTCTCAGGTACAAGACTATCGCGTTCTACATAATAATAATAAAATCATAAATTATAAGAGACAGTATTGTAAATTTCCTGGAAACGGCTAATCTATTTACCAAATGTCAGCATGGATTTAGACGTAAAAGATCATGTAAAACTCAACTACTAGAATACCTGGATGATTTAACAGCCATGCTTGACTCAAACGAACCTGTCGATGCAATATATTTAGACTTTTCAAAAGCTTTCGATACTGTGCCACACCAACGACTCCAAACAAAACTGAGTAGCTATGGTATTGGCGAAAATTTAGTAAAATGGATATGGAACTACTTAAGCAACAGGAGCCAGAGAGTTAGAATTAATGATGCATCATCGGACTGGATTGAGGGGACCAGCGGCATGCCACAATGAAGTGTTCTAGGACCTATACTTTTTCTGATATATATAAATGAGCTACCTGATCGATTAACCTGCCACTGCAAAATATTTGCAGATGATACAAAGATGTACGGCAACCCAGCTACCAGTCAGATTCAGGAAAACATAAATAAAGTATGTAAATGGTCGCAGACATGGCAACTATCTTTCAACACAGACATGTCATGTCATGCACTTCGGCAGAAATAACCCTCAAACCAAATACTATATGACAGATACACCTGATCCACATCCTGTATCAACATCAGATGTAGAAAAAGATTTGGGGGTTCATGTCGACAGAAACCCCTCTTTTGACAAACATATAGGGAACATTGTATCCAAGGCAAACAGTACAATAGGACTAATCAAGAGAACATTTACCAACATTGATCAATCTACTTTCACGCTACTATACAAATCACTTGTGCGACCCATTCTTGAATACTGCAACTCAGCATGGTCTCCAAGACTGAAAAGGCAATCGCAGCTATTAGAAAGAGTACAACGCAGAGCAACAACACTTGTCCCACAAATCAGCGAGTACAGCTACACAGAAAGACTGGAAGCCCTAAATCTAATGCCACTGAAATATAGACGGTTTCGTGGAGATTTGATTGAAACATTCAAACTCATCAAAGATCTATATAATATTGATAAGAACTACTTTTTCGAACTGTCCAATGTTACACGGACCAGAGGTCATAGGCTCAAGCTCAACATAAAACGTAGCAGCAAAGATATTCGGAAGCACTCCTTCGCAAATAGAGTGGCACCACATTGGAATTCACTGCCAACAACAATAGTCGAAGCAACCACAGTCGAAATATTCAAGGGCAAACTAGACATCTTTTTCAAAGAAAGAATATTTGAATTCGACTGAACACAATTAATTGTGGTGTGGCTTTGGACGTTGCTGTTACACATATGCTTATACAACATATGTGAGCCGTCAATTCCCAAAGTCATAATACAATTATTACATCACAGTGGACTAATCTTGAAACAGCCTGTGCATCTACATGAACATGCACACATGAAGATAGCTACACGTGTTGTATCCAGACCAGGGTTGACTGCCCTACCAGTTTAGCACTGAGGCAATAACAAGCCAATGGCTTATGCCTTGTAAATTGATGATGATGATACTATAATTGTGTAAACAACTCCGCAAGTAGTACCGATAGACGGGATCTTCTCAAGACATAACAATACAAGATTATCTCCCTTTGCGGAACAGGACGATATCGTGACGTCATATGTCAAAATACGCAAAAATGTCTGCAACAGAAACAGCTACAAATAACCCAAGCAGGAGAGATCAGGTGCGTGTCAGTTATATGTGACATTGTTGTGTATCTATGTATGAGTTAATTACGATTGTGTTTTTGGGAGCTATATCTCCAATGTCGTTATATGCAAAACACTTAACAATACTAAGTAAGTTATCGTGGTAAACGTATCTTGTTGTTTACATTTATTAGACTGACTCGAGTCTGATGACTCATAAATGTTTGATCGGTGACTTAGCTGCTAACTCGGAGTATTTGACCCTAGTGTTCAATTAATTAATAAATAACTTTGCAACTGTGCCACAGACTACTACTCTAATAGGTAAACTGAGAGGGTATCGAATCAATGTCAATGGGCAGACCTTGGACTGGATCATGATGATCAACAGCTTCTTGAGCAACAGGCAACAATGAATATTCAATAGTGATAAATGGACCAGCATCAGAAGGGGTACCTGTACTGAGTGGCATTCCCCAAAGAAGTGTCCTTGGTCTCATTCTATTGACCAGAGGTCATAGGCTCAAGCTCAACATGACACACAGCAATAAAGATATTCGCAAGCACTTTTTTCACCAATAGAGTGGTACCACAGTGGAATTTGTTGCCAGCTACACTAGCCGAAGCAACAACAGTCGAATCATTCAAGAACAAACTAGATATCTACTTCAAAGAAAGAACATTTGAATTTGACTGAACAGGCCATACATATACCAGCCCATCACAAAGTCATACTGCAATTCCGCAAATAAAGCTAGGAATAGCCTGTGTATAGAATAGACATGAACATGCTCGGTAGCGATTCCAATTACTAGTAGATACATCTCTGCTTCCACATCCGCACTTTATGGATGCATGCAGAGACACAAGGCAAGCATAAAGGAGGAGACTCGGATAGCGATGAACGCAGTAAATGAAAACAACAGAAATATGACAAACCACTGCCTCCACAAGTCAGCATGCAAACAAATGCTAGACGCAGCAGGGTGTAACCATGAGTGTATGCGGCATACCGCAGATAACGCAGGGAATACCCATCTGCACCACAGCATTTCCACAAATCGGTGTTAACCCTTGCCACTCTGAGTTCAGAATTTTACATTTCAAATTAAATTAAAAGATGATCTGTGGTCATTTTCCGGCAAATGTGTTGTAGGACGTTGCTGTCATAGACGGCAACAAAATTGTTGCAAAATGTACACCAGTTTCTTTGTTATTGACACAGCAAAAGATGGAATATTGACAGCAGAGTGGTAATAGTCAAAGTCTTAAACCAAATGGTTTTGAGGAGACTTAATTAAGCAACAACAGTCTGATCATTCAAGAAGAAACTGAAAGTCAACTTCAATGAAGGAACTTATGAATTGGATTGAGCAAGCCATACAACAACAAAAAACACTGAGGCATTAACAAGCCAATGGCTTATACCTCGTAAAATGATGATGATGATTGTGGTAGACCTACCTTATCGTGGGTAAAAAGGAGTCATTAAAAGCATCTGAGCATCATTTTCTAAACGATCCCAGTTATGAGGATTCAGTGTGGTGTAGCATAAATCTACAAAATGGGGATCATCTCCTAGGCTGTATATATCGCTCACCCAATAGTGCCGATGTCAATAATGTTAATCTACATAGCCTACTAGAGGTTTGAAATGCAAAAGATTCACATATAATTTTAATGGGTGACTTCAATCACCCTGAAATAATTTGGTCAAATATCCACATCACTGCTAGTGAAACGCGCAAAGCAAGTATAGTCCTCGATGCAATACAGGACTCCTTTCTGTATCAACACATAACCTTTCCAACACACTTCAGAGGTCAAGATGGACCCAATACTTTGGACCTGATTTTTTCGAATGAAAAGGATATGGTCGAAAACATTCTGACTGAAGACCTAGTGGGAAATAGCCACCACATCGTGATCTGTTTTATAATTAGATGTAAATATGCACAGCCTGTTCAAAATAATGGAGCATAAAAGTGGGATAAAGGAGATTATGCAGGCTTTAACCAGTATCTATCGGAAATTGCTTGGGACCATATATTTGCAGATAAAAATGTTGACGGCAGCTGGGATTCCTTCAACAACATGATCCTCGAAGGCACGGTTGGGGTCAATTCCGATTGGAATTGATCAATCAATTCCAATTGAATTCCGGAATTGGAATTGCTAAATCTGAGGACTTTGGAATTGGAATTGATAAATTTTAAGACACTGGAATTGGATTTGGAATTGATAATTTCAATTGACCGGAATTGATAAATTCCAATCAATTCCAGTCTTAATTGTCATAGATTTACTAAACAGTGTTGGCTATAAAATGTACATGTAATATCTTTAAATGATACGTTGCTCTTTATATGCCCTCAATACATTTTATCCTAAATGATCTATATAATACCATTTTTCACATTTCGTTCTATATGCAGGTTGATATTTATTATGCCAGCTGTTATTAGATGCTTAAATGCTATGAACCTTAATACATTATTGAATTAACTCATTTCTACCTAACCAGTGACCAATTAATCTTTTATCCATTTCGGTTACTTAATGGAAATGGCATGTCAGTATTAACCCTTTAATGGTCAAGATCAATTTATTCTTGTATTAAATATCCATTTACTGGCCGTAAGAGGACTATATTTGAAAATTTACCACCACAATGACTGGCTCAGTCATTGAGCCATGCATTCCAGTGGGAAATTATCAAAAATAGTCTCTTTACCTGCAATGGATATTAATAAATGTTTTGGTTGGTTTCCATCAAAGGGTTAAATCCACTTATATAGAACTTTAATTTGCGACAACTCTTACCTTCAAGCTTGCGTATTGTGGTATTCAACAGCTTAATTTCCCCTGTTTAAGACTATATGCTCGGCCTCAACGTGGCGCAGGGGTGTAACCCACTGGGTGTCAATCCAGACATTTGGAGGGGCTAACCAGAGCATTATGCGCAACGCTAATGAAATGACACTTGGAGATCGAATCAACCGAAATGGTGCTCGCCCTGTGAGGATCCACCAGGCAGGTGCAGCACCGGGCTCCACGCCTCGAAGGAGCCCACCCTCTGCTACTGGAGGTCCCATCAACTCGTCTTGTGGAGCCAAGGGACGAGGATGGAGAGCTACTGGCCAACGGAAAGAGAAGACCAAACCCAAAGAGAACCCCAGTATCAACATCATGCACTGGAACGCAGAAGGGGTTACCAACAAGAAATCAGAGCTCGAACAGTTCCTGTACGAAAACAACATTGATGTCTGCTGCATTCAAGAGACACACCTGCAAGAAGGAAAACCATTTAAGATCAGAGGTTACCAGATTTTCCGGTGTGATTGAAGAGGAAGAAACAAAGATGGGGTGATCAGCCTACCTTCTACTCGCGCCGATGGCACTCGACAACAATGCCGGGCTTGGCATTTTGTACAGAAGACATTCACAGAAACCTCAGTAGAGTGGTCGGATCGCAGTTAGGAGGAAGAGACCACCGCCCAGTCCTCCTCTCTCTTTCTGGAAGTATTTCGACAAGTTCACCTCAACATCCAAGGTGGAACTACAAAAAGGCAAATTGGAGTCTGTTCGGCATTCGTTCCAATGAGCTTACCCATAAGATAGCAGTAGAAGGGAGAAACATGAACAATGTGGTCAAGGAATTTAATTCAAGTATCCTCAAGGCTGCCAATGAAGCGATTCCTCGAGGGTTCAGGAAAAACTACCACCCCTACTGGACAACAGAACTGCAAGCAGCACATGATAAACTAGGCACGGCCAGAGAAGATGCAGAGGGTAATCCCTGTCATGAAAACCACTTCACGCTACAACAAACTAAAGCCAGGTATCTAAAGACCAAGCTGGAGACCAACAGAAGAAGCTGGAGGGAAAAGACGGCAGGGTTTAATTTAGAGAGAGACACCACAAAGCTATGGAGACTGACTAAAGCACTGAATGATGAGGGTGTCGGGAGAGAGAAGATTACTCTTGAAGAAGATGGACAAACACTGACAGGAAAGATGGCTGCAGATGCCTTTGCGAAGGCATATGCAAAAGAAAGCAACATTTCTATACCACGAATGCGTCAAAAGGAGGTTAGAAAAGAGCAAAAGGAAAGAACAGACACAAACACTTACGATGCAATGAAAGTTGACATTAGTTTAGCAGAACTGAAGAAGGCTATCCGCCAATTGAAAAAGAAGAAATCTCCCGGGCCAGATGGCATTACGAATGAAATGATCCAACACCTTGGTAATGCATCTCTTCTGAAGTTGCTAGATATCTTTAATCTCAGTTGGACCAATGGAGAGGTTCCTCAGTGCTGGAAGGAAGCCAGAATGACTCCTATTCTGAAAAAAGGAAAGAACAAGACGAAAGTGCTGAGCTACCGTCCTATCAGTCTTACAAGCTGCATATGCAAGACCATGGAGCGCATCATCAACCAGCGGTTGCAGTGGTACCTAGAGTCAGAGAACATTATAGTTTCAGAGCAGGCCGGCTTCAGAAGATACAGGAGCACAGAAGATCAAACAACACATCTTGCACAGGTCATAGAGGACACTTTTCAAGCCAAGAAGGTGATGCTAGCTGCCTTTATCGATCTGCAGAAGGCATTTTACAAGGTGTGGAAGGATGGCCTCCTTGTGAAGCTCCGGCGCACAGGCATCGGTGGCAACATGTTCCGATGGACCAAGTCATACCTACACAATCGCAGAGCTAGGGTGCTGGTGGATGGACAATCTGGACAGAACGTATTGCTGAGACAAGGGGTGCCACAAGGCGGAGTATTATCACCAACTCTGTTCATACTCTTCATCAATGACATTGTAGCAGAGCTGCCCAATGGGATCCAAGCAGCCCTCTATGCAGATGACCTCATACTCTGGTGCACCGAGGAGTACACAAAGACTGCCACGTACAGAATACAGCTCGCCTTGGACAGAATTACAGCTTGGGCCAATCGCTGGTGTATTACCATCAACAAAGAAAAATCATCAGCCATGCTATTCTCACTGTCCACCAAAACCAAGGTTGGCAATCTGACACTGGGCTGTACTCCACTCGAGTACGAGGACCAGCAGACATACCTGGGAGTCACATATGACAGAAGATTAACATGGAAGGAGCACATCCAGAACGCAGAGGCAAAGGCCAGAAGAAAGCTAAACATCATGAGGAAGCTGGCAGGAACAAAGTGGGGTGCCAATAAAAGGATCCTCAAGACCATCTAC
The DNA here is from genome assembly GCA_034401795.1 of Chaetoderma sp. LZ-2023a. NCBI lineage: Eukaryota > Metazoa > Mollusca > Caudofoveata > Chaetodermatida > Chaetodermatidae > Chaetoderma > Chaetoderma sp. LZ-2023a. The sequence goes on along the minus strand of CM067374.1, from coordinate 40,569,435 downwards.
CTAGGTGCCGTACGACCACACCTTGAGTATGGATCCAGCTCATGGATGACAGCAGCTAAATCTCATCAACAGAACCTCGACAGAGTACAAAACCAGGCACTGCGCATCATCACTGGTGGAATGAGATCAACACCAATAGAAAAAATGGAGCAAACAGCAGGCTTTCCCCACTTAGCAAAGGAAGGGAAGGCAAAGCACTGATCCAAGGTGCAAAGTTCAAATCGTTCAATAACCACCCGATGAAGATCAGGCAAGCACAGCTGTCATCAGGATGACTTAAAAGACCAAGTTTTGTGAAAGAGACAAAAGAACTTCAAAGGAAACACCAAGAAATGTTGCCAGCACAAATAGAAGACCCAAACCACACCCTTGATCCTCCACCCTGGGAAAACAAACTAGAGAGCATAGCTATTCACACCACAGTACCTCATCTCACAACCAAAGATGAACACAGTGATGTGAGCAAGAAGGCCCTGACACTAGCCATGCTGGAAGAAATGTACCCTCATGAGACATGGATAAGGATCTACACAGATGGATCCGCCAAAGATGCAATTAGGAGCGGAGGTGCCGGACTGCACATACAGTATCCAAACGGACAACATGAGTCAGCTGCAATACCGACAGGCAAACACTGCACAAACTACAGAGCTGAAGTCGAAGCACTGGTTCATGCAGCTAATACCATCAGCAGAACAGCAGACCCTATTGCACAGATTGTCTTTTTATCTGATGCCCGCTCCGTCCTTGAGGCTATCACAAAAGGTAAGCTGCCACAATTTGAAGAAGCACTACAAACCATCAAATGCTTTCGGATAGCACTGCAGTGGATCCCCTCACACTGTGGAGTCCAAGGAAATGAGGAAGCAGACAAGATGGCAAAGGTGGGTGCAGAAGAGAATCAGACAGAGATGAAGACTATCATCAAGTCCCTATATAGAACACCTCAATCAGAAGATGCCTACCATCATCTCTCGAGGCCAGAGCAAGTGACCATTTTTCATCTCAGAACTGGACACAACAGACTAAACCAACACATGTACAGGCGGTTCCACCTTACGACATCGCCCGCTTGTCCTTGTGGAGAAGCAGAACAGACCACAGAGTACATACTTCAATGTTGCAGTACGTATCAGCTGCTGAGAGAAGAGATCTGGCCTTTGTCAACCTCTTTTCTTGAAAAGCTGTATGGGCCTGTGGAAGAACTGCAGGAAACCACAGATTTATCTTGAGAACGGCTCTCCAAGTGTGATACCAGCGATCGAAAAGAAGAAGAACAGCTTAATTTTATAATCACAAATACTAAAATGAGTTTGTCAGAGACAGACTGTGTTATATAATAAACTTGTTCACATGAATGTGACACAATCAGTAGTAATTTGATAATTGTTCTGTATGTAACGTGTATTATTCCAACAATAAACTAAATGTCTGAACTGTCCAGTGTCGAAATAGGAATTAAAAATTATTAAAATCAACGTTTATACACTTTGTTGTCTATTACAATCATCACCATCATGCCTACAATCCATCATCATCTTCCTCATCTGATGAGCGTGATGCCACTGAGCTATCGCTGCTCTTATCATCCGATTCCGACTAACAAGTCAATCTGCATGCTTTGGAGCAGATGGCCCTATTACGGCTGTGCTCTTGCTTTCCTTGAGGTCCCATCTCCATGTTTTTGCAGCAAGGCATGTATCTATAGCACGCTGGATCACACTTTCTTCATATGCTCCCTCTCCAGAAAATTTGCTAAGTATCGGTAGATTGATCCGAATAAACAAAAGATTGTCAAGAACTTCATTTTTCAAGCTTGATCTCTGATTTGTCATATGCTGCCCAACAACAGAAAAGCCACAGTCCCCTGGGCCCAAGTGATGCACAGACATTTCAATCAGTGGCAAAATATTTTTGAATGACTCCAGGTGGTAGGTGAAAACCTTTTCCCAAAATACAAACTTGTCCTTGATTGACGGGTATCGTTTTCTCTGCAGACGCTTTAGCTCTCTAAACTCTGATTTGGCATGTTCCTTGTTAAAACCATGGTTCTCCGCACATAACTGATGCTCAAAATGTTCAGATATCGTGTCAATCTGCTCAATTCCATAATTATCATCAGAGGGATCGAAATGTGTGGTCATCTATAGACATTGACTTAAGTATGTGATCACTTCTCAAACTGGAAAATTGACTATTGATACAGTCCTTTATTTCGCTAACAAGGGAAGTCTTGACATCACTGAGCTTCTTTTCTCTGGCTTCCTTCCACGTGTGCCACTTTAAACTCATGGTCAGAGGAAACTTTCTTCACAAGTTTCTTTTCAAGAGACTCTCTCTGGCGATCTGTCAACTTGGATTCCTCCTTTGAGAGTGTGCCAGGAAGATTGGTCGCAAATGTTGTTATGCTGACTGTATCACCGTCGACTCTGGTACACTGAAAACTTCCCACTATTTCTGGAATGGAGTTCTCTGCTTGAATTATTTCATTTAGACGTTCTGCACACTCATCTAATACATCAAAAATGTCGACAATTGTACTAGTTTCTCTTTCCATAATGAGCGACACTTTTGCAGTAACATCTAATATCGCTCGATACAATGCAGCACATCCTAAAAATTCATACTTTAGCATCTTCTTGTAGAACCTGGCTATCTTTATTCTCATAGGTCGAGTGACAAGTCCCTTCGACTACAGTGTGTTCGGCGAATACCAGAAATATACGCAAAAGTTAAACAAGATCACATGGAGTTCTTTTTGTTTATGAGACTAAAATCTTGTGCCACTTGTTTTCGGGTATTTCAGAACTTTAACTCATAAACGTTCTGCGAGAAGAAGTCACTTTCTCCATTTTTTGCCACTATTCTTGAACAACAAATATAGTGAGAGCATCATGTCATCGATCTGACTAAATTCCTTCGATTTCTTAAAGGCATCTCCTATTGCAAGCTCAAGTTTGTGCAGAGAACAATGGACCACTAGTGCTGATGGTATTTCTGCCTGTAGAACTCCTACACCCAGTCCTCTTGCCCATGTTGACAGAGGCTCCATCTGCATACAGGGACATCACTTTTGTTGCATCATTTCCAATGAAATCTACTCCATATTTTGTAAATGTATCAAGAAAGGTACGAGTCAGACATGATGCATCTGTACCACCAAAGTCAATTTTAGAAGAAAATAAACAGGAATGCCATTTTTTACTAATTTTACATACACCAGCTCCTTTTCTTCTATGGTTTTCTGAGCTTCTGATCCGTCTTGCAGACCTGATATAAAGTTTGCTGCCTTAAGCGCATTGCGGATATCATCTCTCATAACATTTGAGATGTCTAACATCATTTCAACACTGGCATGTCTACTAGTCTTTCCCTGCATAATTTTCATACCATTCTTTGTTTGTAATTGAATCAAATCACCAAACTTGGAGAATGGTTCCTCTAAGATGAGGAACATAATTGTCTTAAATAGCTTAGAATACGTTTCTCTACTTGAGCTAAAAAACAAAGACCCAATCCTGGATGCGCATGATGATGACCCATACTTTGAGTTTGATTTGGCTCAACATCACCACTAGGGCCTGGCCTATTAGATTTTATAACCAGTGTTAATTTCAAATTGCATGCATATTCAGGTGGTGATCCAGGCTTACAATGCCTTTCAACATTAGCTTTGTGGACATATGTGACACCATCAATATACTGTTTCACACTCTCCCGCACCTCTCAAACCACGTTTTTGTGCCTCAACTTGTAAATCATTCCAGTATTCACTACAAGTGCGACACCTAAGTTTCTCTATTCTGTTATCGTCATCAACATCATAAGTAAAATGTCCTGAAACACTCCATTTTTTAAATGTTTTAATCGTCACCGACTCATTCTTCACTTTACTACTCATTTTGACATTCGCTATCAATAGATAGGTTTATTTTATACTATTTCGTCTGCTACTAACTTCAAATTTCGCGCAAATTCTCAAAATTGAACTTTGACACAGGAACCGAATTGTATCTAATCCATACATCCAATGAAAATGTGTTTGGCAACAAACAAGTCTTATAAATGAAATCAGCTTTGTTCGCTTACATACATTAAGGCAATGGCGAATGCGAAAATAGCCGATTCATGTATTAGCATAGAAAGGCAGACAAGGAACCAGTCTCTGATAGGGCACTAGTTACATCGCAAATCATCTCAACATACCAGGTTTTATCCGTTTTAATCTTTATTACATCAGTCCGATTTTTTTAAAAGTATTATCGCCTCCTTTATTGTACAAGATGTTAGCAACCAAATTAAATAATTTTGCAAAATTTACCGACACAAGTAACGGGAAATGTCCCTGGGAAAATGACAACTGAAGTTCTTTTGTTCTATTAGGACATAGACTAATGTAAATTCAACATCTCACGTGACTAGACTGCGCGAACGAAAATGGGTTATGCAAAAAACATTTGCGTAACCGCCACGCGAATGACCGTTTCGTTCGCGCAATTTGGGCACGCCTGCATAAGCGGTTACTCACTAAGTTGAACAGCTATGGCATATGTGGCAATGTAGCATCATGGATTCAAGCCTTCCTTAGCAAGTGTACACAGAGAGTAAATGTCAATGGAGCTTAGTCACCGTGAGCCGAAGTCATCAGCGGAGTTCCCCAAGGTAGTGTCCTTCGTCCAATTTTATTCCTCGTCTACATCAGCGACTTACCAGACATAGTATCTAGTTACATCAAATTATTCGCTGATGACACTAAGCTTTATCGAGCGATATCATCGATCAGTGATTGTATCAAGATCCAGACTGACATTAATGAGATGGAGCAGTGGTCCAGAGACTGGTTACCGAAATTCCACCCACAAAAGTGTAAAGTGTTAAGACTTGGCAAGGGACATCCAGAGTACACATATACAATGGCATCTTCAGATGGGACTGTTGTAGAACTGGAGGAATCACCACTTGAGAAAGATTTAGGTGTTCACAGACTCAGAGCTGAAATTTCATGAACAAGTATTAAAGGCAGTCAACAAGGCAAATCAGATGGTAGGATTAATTCGACGAACTTTCTGTTACCTTGATAATGAAATATTCTGTCTATTGTATAAATCTGGGGTACGACCCCTGCTAGGATATGCAAATTCTGTTTGGTGTCCTTATTACGTCAATGACTGCAACCAAATTGAAAAGGTCCAATGACGAGCCACTAAAATGCTACCTAACATGAGCAATTTATCCTACACAGAAAAGTTGCACATTCTCAAGCTGCCTTCATTAGCATATTGAACTGCTTCAAAAATCATCTTGACAAGCTCTGGTCCTATCATTTGTACAGTACTGTTTTTGTGGACTACCACCATACATAAGATACTTCAGCAGTCGACAGGGATTCACACTAACACATGAAACCAAATCTCATTGCATTTATACATTTAGCTGATCACAAGAAATCTGGTGGGGATGGCCCCATCTAATTCATTACCGTCTTCCAGAGACATACTAACACATGAAACAAATCCCATTTTATTTATGCATTCAGCTGATCACGATAATCCTGTTGGGGATGGGCCTCATCAGATTCATTACCAGCTTTCAGAGGCATATCTGATTTATGGTAACCGGCAGGGATGACCCCGCCAGCCCATTATCACATCGCAACACCAACCCTGACATTTGTTCACACAACTAAATCCACCGTCCTGATCAAGTATACCATACCAATTTGTAGCCAATACGGTTTTAGCCTTCGAGGTCACCATTATTAACCTGAGTTCGCCGTCTTGATAAACACTTGTAGATGAACATATCTGAAGTCTCTGAAATTGCATGTTAGCAGCTAGGAAAATCTGCTGGATAAAGCTCCTTTGGATCCAGTCTGTAATCTCTCAGGAGTACAGTCGTGTTCACGAAACTGGCAGGAAATGCCCTGTCAGTTAGCTACTCTGTAGGATCTGCTTGTCCATAATCCAAATTGGCAGGGAATCCCCTGTTGGTTTTGACTATTGTGTAAGATCATACTATCAATGTCTTTACATCCTTCTGGTCACTGCAAATCTAGTGGGGATGGCCCCGTTGGATCTATTATACTCAGCATAATAACCCTTACCAGTATCAGGATGTCTATCAGTACTCAGTAGCATGTATAGTTTATTTTGTATTAGTTAGTAAGCACAAGTGGGCATGTAGCTCCTAGGCACTGTGTAAATGTCTAGTAAAAGTGTAAATGTGTGTATAGAATTTGTCATTTGTTCAAGAAAACCGTGTCCATCATCTTGACCAAGTATACAAGTTGAACTGTAGCTGGCCTGATTTTTAGCCATATATAAGTAAATGGATCTTGTCATTAAGTTCATGCAGGACTCAGATAGGTTCTTAGGAACATAGCTGATCTCGCACAAAGCAGCAGGGATTGCCCTGTTAGCTTGCCATTATTTCACAGTATAGCAAGTGGATCATCCGCCCATATTTATAAATCTGATTTCACCGTCATATATCAGAGTTCACCGCCTGGTTAATTATTGTAGCTGAGCATACTCGATGACTGTGTAATCACATAGGCAAATCTGTTGGAAAATTCGCCTTCGGATCCAGTATTTAAATCCACATGTGTGGATTTTATACGATACTAGCAGGGATTGCCCTGTCAGTATCTAGTAAAATGTGTAGCCTAAGTGTTCCTATGACTTTAGCACAGGTGAACTTGTTGGCGTTTCATGCGCCTCGTACTGTCTAGAACTAGCGTAAATGCTTATATATGTATAATATGTATATATACAGTACATATGTATATATGATGCTCAATTATATGTATAGTTATAAAAAAGTATTTTGACCGACAAAAGGCCATACAGGCCTCATACGTCGTAATGATGATGATGATGATGATGAAAAGCCTTTCTCACAGACCGACCTCAGCGAGTATGTGTCAACGGAACATGTTCAGCATGGGCAGAAACTTTGGACCTACTTAAAATCAATGAAGCAGGACAATATCGGCATTGATACTCTTAAATCTGATGTAAAAACTGCAATAACTGGCTCTGATGAAGCTGAAATTTTAGACAATTACCTCAGGCCATCCATAAAAAATTGTTTCCTGCAAACCGGGTGGGGAAAAAAGACCAGTAGGGAGGGAGGAAATTTCACATATTTAACAACATGTCCATTAAATATGGTTATAATTGTCAAATTTGTCGTGTTTCTCATGTCACAATTACATGTAGCAAAAGGGATTCACATGGCATACAAATGGGCTTAAAATTGTAATTTGTATAGTTTGACCACAGGAATTTGAAGTTTACCCTCCTATTTCATAAAGCATATTTCCTATTACTACTATATATAATAATAATAATAATAATGCACGGAAATACAGTACGCATGACAAAAATTAAGCTAAAATCTTAGTTCTAAGCCTCTCCATTAGGGATGATAGCAGTGTGTCGTGGCCATTAGATCTGTCTAACACATGGACGCTGGTTTTGCATCGCTGCTACAAATTTTGTTAACTTAATTATGATTTTTTCGAAGCGAATCGAAAATGTTCCAGAAACCAGCTCCTCTACAAGCTAGACTACTATGGCATTTGAGGTAACCGTAACAAATGGATACGAAGCTTCCTTATCAATAGGTCACAGCGGGTAGTGATTGATGGCTGTATATATCAGAATACCAACCTGTCACATCTCGGGTTCCTCAAGGCCCGGTCCTGGGCCCTGTATTGTACCTCATATGTATAGATGACATGCCATCAGGAATACAATCACAAATTCGACTCTTCGCAGATGATTGCCTGCTCTCCAATATCAATCAAGAAGAGCTCCAATGCGATCTAAACAAACTCTACCCCTGGGCTGACATTGGCAAATGCAATTTAATGTTGACAAATGCCAAATACTTTAATTCTCAAACAGGCATAAGATACCATATAGCTATTCCATGTTTGGCAATAAAATAGACAGCAAGCTAACCTGGAACCACCACATAAACAATATCAGCGGTAAAGCCTCCAGGACACTAAACTTCCTGCAAAGAAACATGCGTAAATGTCCCCAGTCAATCAAGCAAAAAGTCTACAACACAAGTCGGCCAGGGTTAGAATATTGTACTCAAATCTGGGACCCGCACACCAAACCTAACATCAATAAAATGGAAACGGTTCAACACAAAACAGCATGGTTTGTCCTGCAACAACCATACACACGGTCTGAGCAAGCCAACCAAGTAAGCAATCGGAGCTGACCTTACAAGACAACTAAACTGGCAGTCCCTAGAACAAAGAAGATCCAAACAACGGCTAATACTCCTATGCAAGATAACATAGCAACTAGTCGCAGTACCACCAGCCTACAGTACATACCACTTCTAGCCAACAGACAGACGTCATTCTCACAGCTTCAAATTTCTACCATACCACTCAACAGTAGACATCTTCAAATTCAGCTTCAATCTGCGAACCATAGCTCTGTGGAAAACTACCATCTGGTGCAGCAGTAGTACCATCATTTGAAATCTTCAAAACGATGGTGAAGCAGGCGTGTCCATAAGATGTCAAAAACATGTGCAGTGTATATATTTTTAACAACACTTGTAGGGACAGTGGTTTTCCATTTCAACATTTGCCATTTTCCGTTTCACGAAATTGGTGATTCCGTTTCCCTTCCGTTTCACAAGCTTACATCATCTAAGTTGCATGTACACTTAATAAAGGCAATAAAACAGTCAAATTTGTGTTGTGCTTTGTGTTAATAGTATGTCCATACAGGACAAAGTTAGGGTGGCGGAGATATTGTTGGGTAAAACTTTCCAATTTTACGCGAGAATGTCTCACATTCTGGAGGAAAATGCCTTTAATCCATTAATTTCTGCCCACAATATCATGTTTCTATTTCAATTTATAAATGTTTTGTAGAAAAATGTGATTTTCTTTTGATTACCATTTGAAAATCACTTTTCCATTTCAAATTGCCAGATCCATGAATTCCGTTTGTTTTGCAGGGTTCGTACTAGTGATGGAAATCCTGAAAAGTCATGGAATTAGAAAATTTAAATTCCAGTCCCTTAAAGTCATTGAAAATCAGTGTTTTTTATCATAGGTCCTGGAAAAGTCATGGAAAATGGTAATCATGTAAAATATAAAGAAATCTGGTGCCATAAATCACCTCTATGCAATAAAAATTATGACAACAGTTTATCAAAACAAGGCTGTAGTTTGGTTTTTGTAAAAGGCCAAAATTTTGACATTTTATAGAATAATTTGGGTCCTATTTTTGGCATATTTGGAGCTACGTCATAAACACAAATCTAGATATTAATTCATGGAGGTCATGGAATTTGTTGATTTTGGTCATGAAAAGTCATGGAATTTCAAACACTGAAAGATGTATGAACCCTGGTTTTCTGTTTTCGCGGAAAACCGCTGTCCCTACACTTGTATATAAGTGTTTCGGCACCCAGCCTTCACGCAATCGTACACACTTCACAGGACATCCAATTGGAATTTACATGTATGGAGTCAACATGTACAGATATAGATTTGTCTGCTTTATCAATGATCTACCAGAAAAAATCAGCAGTATGGCTCACATGTTCGCAGATGACACCAAAGTTTATTCCTCTCTGAGAACTCTCACATGAATCTTCTTCTGACAGCAGGCATCAACTCACCTCTGACATCCAGGGTTTGTACTGGTCATGGAAAGGCATGGAATTTTACAATTTTAATTCCACGCCTGGAAAGTCATGGAAAATCAACATTTTTATCATAGGTCATGGAAAAGTCATGGAAAATGGTAATTATACAAAATAAAAGAAATCTTTTGCGGCAACAGTTAATCAAAATAAGGCTTGGTTGTTGCAAGATGCAATATTCAGACATTTTGCCGAATAACTCGGATCATAATTTATGTAGATATGTCATAAACACAAATGTCCTAGATATTAATTCTGGGAGGTCATGGAATTTGTTAATTTTGGTCATGGAAAAGTCATGAAATTTCAAACAGGGAGGGTTGTACGGACTCTGGTCATCAGTTCTGGGCTGCATATACTGATGGGCTGAGTCAGTTTCTGGTTATCTTCAGATTCATAGTTTTTAGTGAATCTTTAAAGCAGGCAGTGGTATGAAAGATTGGTTCGGATTCGAAATCGAAATTGAATAGCATCCGAAATCGTTTGATGGAATTCAACTAAATTTTGTATGCGAGTTACCCATATGATTGCAGCATAGAAATGTACTATATTAACGTTCGTCAAAACAAGAGAGAAATATTGTCCATATAGTTTTTTCACATATCCACAAAGGGTTATATATATACACATTTTAATTTTATATGTACAACGTGGGGAGATCATTTCCATGAAACATCTCCTGTGTCGAGAATGCACAGATCATTTTGAAAAATATCCCCTGTGTGAAAAATGCACTGCATGTACTCACATACCTATAAATATTTTGATGAGATGCATAGTAGACATGTACTCATCTATATACTAGCCGTGGCTGGAAAATTTGGCCGCACGCACGCACGCGCATGCACGCACGCACACACTGATATGTCCGACATGATATTAGTATGAAAATGCTTCACTCTTGTTTAATGCTTGACCCTCTCATTTAAATAACAATACATACAGGACAGCCCTACTGACACTCATCAATGATCCAGATCATTTCAAATTCTTGGTCAAGAGTTCAAATTAATGTTAGACATTGTGGCCATTTAGGAATTTGTATGATCTCAAAATGACAAATTTACTTTGTAAAATTTATTATCAAGGTGATGGTTGGTGAGTTGCCTGAAGACTTCCTGCGGATCACGGATCAGCAATCACAGATTGCGTCAGATGAACGAGTGGCACAGATCTTACAAGCGCAACAACAAGCAGGTTATGGATCCAATTTCGTGCCCGGTACAATCTCAGGAAAATTGTCTATGACGATTGTACAGGTACGTTGAAGCGATTCAATAGAGGGATTCATTAACTATGCCCCGCCCATTTCTAGTTAAGCTCCACCCACGATGTGCCCGTGTTGGGATCTAGCAAACCCTGTATTCCCAGAATCCCAATAGTAAGGTAACTATACGGGTAAACTGTTGAATATTTTGAAACTAAATCAAATTAGTTTCAAAATATTTAACATACTATTGAAAAATATTACGGACATACAATTTGTATAGCTGACTAACTATTCAATGTTAATGACAGAGCTAAGTATGTCATTCATTCCATATTTTGATTGTGACAGGATCAGCAATGTGATGTAATTGCTTATGATGTCATATACTTGAGTGACAGATCAGATCTACTCATTCCTTTATGACACGGTAGAGGAAGAGTTCTAAATACTTTGTCACTTTGCTGTTCATGATTATCAACCAAAAGATCTTCTAACCAGTCTCGACCATTAACCATTTAACCCATTAATTGTCATGCCAGCCAAAACTGGCCATTGCTATGTTCTTGTGGAATGTCCATTTACAGGCCATGTGAATACAAGTTTTGAAAATTTACCACTGGAATGGCTCAATAAACGAGCCAGTCATTCCAGTAATAAATTTTCTAAAATTGTATTCTCGGCCTGAAAATGGACATTCACTAAGAAAATAATAAAATTTTCTTGACCAGATTTGACCATTAAAGGGTTAATGACTAAATTTGGTCAAGAAATTAAAATTATTTTGATTATTGAATGTCTATTTGTAGGCAAAGAGAATAGTAGTTTTGAAAATGCACCACTGGAATTACTGGCTCGGTTATGCTGGGGTTTGGCCAACTTGGTCATGAAAGGGTTAAAAGATTAATCAGTTAACCGTTTCACTGACACATCCCTGAAAAAAGAAATTCTTTACGATATTAAATCTTATTCTGTTGAATATTTTGAAATTATTTGACTTGAGGCTAGACAGCAACGTCTTCCAGTCAAATTATTTCCAAAATATTCAACAGTTTTGCTGTATGGCTGCCCTGAAAATGAGCTATATGGAATTCATCAGGGATGTGCTAAGGTGTACATGAAGTGTGTCTCATAGAACATTATGGTTTTCACTAGACTACAATTTTGACGAACGGTAATATAGTACAATGCTGTTGAATGTTTTAAACACAATTTGATTGGAATCCATTGCTGGTGCCTAAGGCAGCAATGGCATCCAGTCAACTTAAATCCAAAATATTGAACAGAACATTTCTTACATCATGTTCAATATTATACTAACTAACATTTTAAGTTATTTATGAGCTGTGCTGTATTTTTTGCTGCGTCTAATTTTAGAGTCGTATACTTGCTTACCTGTAGTAGACTCATTGTTTTGACCAGATAATTTCATTATCCCTGCACCACGCTTAATGAGCTAATCCATTATTTTGTTCAGTTCATCAATGCATACCGCAACATAGTGACGTCAACTGTACAATATAGCTCATAAATACGTTAAAATGTTTTCAAAACAAAATAAAATTTACCGTTGAATATTTTGAACATAATTGGATTGGAAAACATTAGTGCCTAAGGTAATGTCTTCCAATAGATTCAATCTTCTTCTTTTCGTTTGCTGATCATACCGCCAGTCCTGTAAGTGACTATCGACATGATCATAAGCGTTAAGTGCGTGGGTCCATGGTTTATTAGAGTGCGCCGTGCGGCCTGGAACCTCCGTCTTCAGCGCTCGAGGTTTATGTCAGGGTTACCTCACCCTTACCTCCTTAAGTCACCTCGTACGACACGCAGAGGATACGGAAGGTGTATTCTAAGCCCCACCTACAGGGCAAATAGATTCAATTACGTTCAAGAGATTCAACAGTACATATATATATGTTACATTATAGTAAATAACATTTCTGTTTTGGAAACATGTTAATTTATATCTGAGCTGTTCTATATTGTTAGATAGTCTCTGTATAGACACTATATAAAATGAAATAAATAATTGATTTAAATGTGTGTCTTTTAGGCCAAGCTCGCAAAGAATTATGGATTGACAAAGATGGATCCATACTGCCGCATTCGTGTGGGTCATGGTGTGTATGAAACACATACAGCTGTTAATGGAGCTAAAAATCCAAGGTGGAGCAAGTCTGTTCAATGGTAGGCAAAGAAATGTGCGAGAAACACCCTACTGGCCTATTGGCAAAAAACTATCTATTATACATATCATGATATATATGTGTGTGTGCACGCATGCATGCATGCGTGTATGTACGTACATATGTATCTATGTAGAGATTAATTTTTGTTACCTTTTCTTGTTACTGCCTTGCCTAGCAGCTGTTTACCAATCAAGCAAACCAATCTGGGTTCTTGAGAACGTTTCATTTGTAGATCAAGAGAATATTTTTGAAAATTTACCACTAGCTTTGCTGCACTGATATAAATTACTATCCTTCTTCATGTGGTCATACTTCTGTTTCGACTCACAACTAATATGCATATGTCTGCCTGTCCCATCCTTATCTCGACTTTACGAAGTAAGAGTTACTATAGTGATACCCTTCACGTCGTCCAATTTGTGTTTAGCTCAACTTAGCATTTTATATCACATCCTTGGTTAAGCATACTGGACCCACCCACCTTATAATGACAGGGCAACGCGATGAAGTTGGGATCAAAGGGCAAGGTCATTGTGACCTTGGTAAAAAACAGATTTTTTTTCTGCATTAACATTTCTGTTTATCTCTACTTAGCAGTTCATCTCTCAACTGTGGTTAATCATACTGGACTTAAACTTGGACATATCCCTCCATATAATGAGAGGACATCACATAATGACCTTGTCATCAAAGGTCAAGGTCACTGGAATATTGGTAAAAACTGCTTTTTCAATGTTAAAGGAAGGGAAAAGGAAACTATCAAATGATGCTTATTGGTAATTTCATGCAATATTAAATATACTACACCAGTAAAAAAAAACCCACGGAAATGAAAGTCAGAATAAGTTGAGAAAAAGCATTTATTAGGTCTAGTTGTGCTTAGCTTGCATCCAATTAGTGACGTTACTGGTCCTATGCGCTCTATTGTGTGCCAATAATGTGTGCCGGTAGCGCATATTTGAATATAGCGAAAGCAGACCTGAATATATCTTCATAAACGGTACAAATAGTATTCACAATAGGCGCTGATATAGAGTGATTATCTCACTACTGTTAATTCACTGTTACTCATTTTGAAAATTATATTTCAAAGTTGGTGTCTTTGGTGGAAGCAACAAGTTTCAGTCAGAATGTTTTCGAAATACACTGGTGGTTTCCAGGGTCTTATCATGATACCTACTGAATAATTTGAAATTTGTGTGATTGAAAGTAGGTCCCGTGGCTGGAAATAATGGCTTTCAGTCAATTTTTTTTGTCAGTATTTTACTTGTGAGACATTGTGGCTAATCAGCTTAATGTAAATATAATGAGCGGCTGTCATGCTGTAGAGGGGGAGGGGTTGTTGCTAATTTAGTTCTTACATGATTCATTCCTGCTGAATGGTCATGCAATGTTTATTTGGTCAGTTTTTATATCTCCCCCCCCCCCCATGGTCTAGAAGACGGGGATGTAGCGATCAGCATGTCCGTCTATCTCCATCTGTCTGTCCGTCCGTCCATCTGTCCCCGTCTTGTCAGGGCAACTCCTAGAGGTCTCAATGGATTAATTTACAATTTCGTCCACCGTATCAGTATCATGTACGGATGTGCATGTGCTTTTTTCGCGTCCGAAAACTTGTTCATTACAGAGTTATCCCCCTTTATATATCTTAAAGCTGATTTATAAACTGCATTGACAATCATTTCTTGTCAACGCAACTCCTCCTACAGTTTAGCTCTGATTCTTTGAAAAATTGGCACATGTTATCATTACCACATGTAGGTGTGCATGTGCTATCCGTCTACCTGTATGTCCATCCGTCTGTCCAAAATGTATGTATGTCTGTCTGTCAGTCCATCCATCTCTGACAATCATTTCTTGTCAACGCAACTCCTAGAGGTCTCAATGGATTAATTAAAAATTTTGTCCACATTATCAGTATCATGTGCAGATGTGCATGTGCTTTTTTCGCGGCCGACAAATTGTTCATTACAGAGTTATCCCCCTTTAAATATCTTAAAGCCGATACATAAACTACATTGCCAATCATTTGTCAACGCAACTCCTCCTAGAGGTCTGAATGGATTAACTTAAAATTTTGTCGACATTATCAGTATCATGTGCACATGTGCATGTACTTTTTTTGCGACCAAAAAAATTGTTCATTACAGAGTTATCCCCATTTAAATATCTTAAAGCCGATACATAAACTGCATTGCCAATCATTTCTTGTCAACGCAACTCCTCCTTCAGTTTATCTCCGATTCTTTGGGAAATTGGCACGTGTTATCATTACCACATTACCATCCGTCTGTCCAAAATGTATGTATGTCTGTCTGTCAGTCCATCCATCTCTGTCAATCATTTCTTGTCAACACAACTCCTAGAGGTCTCAATGGATTAATTTTAAATTGTGTCCACATTATCAGTATCATGTACAGATGTGCATGTGCTTTTTTGGGGCCAAAAAATTGTTCATTACAGAGTTATCACCCTTTAAATATCTTAAGGGTGACACATAAACTGCATTGCCAATCATTTCTTGTCAACGCAACTCCTACAGATTAGCTCCCATTCTTTTGAAAGTTTGTACGTGTTATCATTACCACGTGTAGATGTGCATGTGCTATCCATGACCTATACATCCATCCGTCTGTTCAAAATGTATGTATGTCCATCTGTCAGTCCATCCATCTCTGACAATCATTTCTTGTCAACGCAACTCCTCCTAGAGGTCTCAATGGATTAACTTTAAAATTGTCTACATTATCAGTATCATGTGCAGATGTGCATGTGCATTTTTTGCGGTCAAAAAATTGTTCATTACAGAGTTATTGCCCTTTAAATATCTTAAAGCCGATACATAAACTGCGTTGCCAATCATTTGTCAACGTAACTCCTCCTACAGTTTAGCTGCGATTCTTTTCAAACTTGGCATGTGTTATCATTACCACATGAAGATGTGCATGTGCTATCCTTATACTTGTACATCCATCCATCTGTCCAAAATGTATGTTCGTCTGTCGGTCCATCCTTGTCAATGCAACTCCTGCAGTTTAGTTATAATTCTTTTGAAACATGGTAAATATAGTCATTACCATCCAAAGATGTGCAGGTGCTTTTTTCGTGGCCAGAAAATTATTCATTACAGCGTTATCTCCCTTTAAATACCTTTAAGCCGATACATAAACTTCAGTACCAATCATTTCTTGTCAACACAACTCCTACAATTTAGCTGTGATTCTATTGAAACTTAGTGCATGTGCTATCTGTATGCCTGTGCATCCCTGTGTCTGTATAGAATGTATGTGTGTCAGTCTGTTGGCCCGTCCATCTCTGGCAATTATTTCAAGATGTCAACACAACTACAGTTTAGCTACGATGTATGTTTATCTGAAATGTTTGGATCCGGGGGGATATGCCGTCTTCTGATGGCTCTTGTTCATTGAAGGGATCCATTACTAGCTATGCCACGCCTATTTCTAGATAAGATCTGCCCACATTTTTGCATGTTCGATTGTAAACATGTAAACTGTTTGTTATTTTGAAACTAAATTGACTGGGCCTGTTTCTGGCTATGAGGGTGGAGCCAAATGTAAATGTCACTTCACAATCATATGGGTAAGTCACATATCAAATTTGGTTGAATTCCGTCCAGCAGTTACAGATGCGTTGAATTACCCTCAATTTTTTTACCTTTTAACCAACCCCCCCATACGCCACCCGCAATGTAAATGTGCGCATGCACACCACATTCACAGTGATATGGATAACTCACATACCCGATTTGGTTGAATTATGTCCAGCGGTTTTGCAGGAGTTGTGTTACAACCCATTCTCTCTCTCGCGCACACACACATACATACACGCACGCATATACTCATGTAAACACTCACTCATGGACTCAGGCAAGCACACGCACGCACACACACACAGCATAATCCCTACTCTTCTTAAAAAAACCTGGGAATAAATATTCAACAGAATGTTTTTTAAATTATAAATTCATCAAAAGACACAGTTTGTGACAGACCTTTTGATTTTCATGATAGCTAATCTGAGCTATGCACCATTATGACGTCAGTTACAGCTAATCTGAGCTATGCACCATTATGATTATGCTGTCAGGTACAGCTAATCGGAGCCATTATGATTATGATGTCAGTTACAGTTAATCTGAGCTATGCACCATTATGATTATGATGTCAGTTACAGCTAATCTGAGCTATGCACCATTATGATTATGATGTCAGTTACAGCTAATCTGAGCTATGCACCATTATTAGCTCATGAAATATGATCCAGGGCAAGAGCTCAGCCAAGTTTGTATAGGGGAAGTTGATTGGTCAAATGGTTCGGCGGCCATCTTGGTTAACCTAGTTTTAGCGAAAATGACTCCTTCTCCGGAACCGCTGAAGGGATCAGTCCGAAATTTGGCAGATACAATTAGGGACTAAGGGCCAGTAAAGGTTGTTCAAGAGAAGTTGATCCATCAAAAAACATGGCCGTCGTGGGCCAATCAAAATATAGCATGTTTGGCGGCCATATTGGATTTTTTTATTTGATGAACTTTGAGGCTGAAATTGTTTTTTTATAGGTTTTTGGTATTCTGATTTGAAATTTGCAATTTTCGAAACTGTCAGACAAATGGTTTGGTGGCCATCTTGGATCATTTTCCCGCCAAAAGCTTCCATACTAAAGCAATAGGAAATTTAAAATGTCTTCCTTTCCTTTCGAGAACTACTGGGCCGATTTCAATTATATTTGACAGGAAGCATCCTTAAGGCATGGCCATCTTGGATTTCTACCGATTTTTAGAAATGTCTTTAAAAATCTTCTTCTCCAAAACCATTTGAGGGATCGATTCGGAACTCACAAAATATGATCTAGGGTAAGGGCTGAACCAAGTTTGTTCAAGGGAACTTGATTGACAAATGGTTCAGTGGCCATCTTGAATGACCTAGTTTTCGCAAAAATGACTTCTTCCCCAGAACCGCTGAAGCGATCAGGCCGAAATTTGTGATATATTGTTAGGGACTACTGGCCATTAATCTTTGTTCAAGAGAAGTTAATCCATATAAAAACATGGCCGCGGTGAGCCAATCAAAATATAGCGTGTTTGGTGGCCATATTGGATTTTTTATTTGATGGATTTTGAGGCAGAAATTGATTTTATATAGGTTTTTGTGTATTCTGATCTCAAATTTGCAATTTTCGAATTTCCGGCGGCCATCTTGGATTTCAGCTGATTTTTAGAAATGTCTTTTAAAATCTCCAAAACCGTTTGAAATATGATCTGTGGTAAAAGCTGACCCAAGTTTGTTCAAGGGAACTTGATTGACTAAATGGTTCAACGGCCATCTTGGATGACCTCGTTTTCGCAAAAAGAACTCCTTCCCCAGAACTGCTGAAGTGATCAAGCCGAAATTTGTGATATATGATTAAGGACTATGGGCCATTAAAGTTTGTTCAAGAGAAGCTGATCCGTAAAAAATACGCTTGGGGGATCAATTCAAAACGCATGAAATATCATCTATGGCAAGAGCTGCACCAAGTTTGTTTCCAGGGAACTTGATTGGCCAAATGGTTTGGTGGCCATCTTGGATAGCCTAATTTTTGCCCAATTGACGCCAGACCCCCTGAGCGGATTGGGGCCGAAATTTGAAAGATATGATTAGGCACTGAGTGGCATTAAAGTTTTTTCAAGGGGAGGCGCTACGTCAGAAACATGGCAGAAGTGGAACAATCAAAATGTAGCATGTTTGGCGGCCATATTGGACTTGCAAAAATGTCCACAAACTCATTTAGAAGACTACTCCTAAACCACCCACTAACAATTGTGAAAAAATGCATATTGCTCCAGGTAAGGATTTGTGATTATGATGTCAGTTACAGCTCATCTGAGCTATGCACCATTATGATTATGACGTCAGTTAACATGTGACGTATTTCGTTATGATGGCAGATGCTTGATTGAGTGACAGATCAAATCCCTCCATTAGGAATAGACATTTTACTCACATTTTCACTGCTATTTTTGTATTTCAGTTATTTGCCAATTGGTGTAGACTCTGTATATGCTGAGATTTTTGATGAGGTAAGTTTCACTTAAAAGAATAATACAAGCTCATTCCATTATTTATGCTTGTAGATAATAATGATTGTAAATATGATGGAGATAATATCCTGTTGATTTGTGATATAATAAAGGATGAATCCACTTTTAGCTGCATCTAAGCTTGTTCGGTTAATCGATATTTCATTGATAGTCGATTATTTTTCCTGGCGATTATATAATCGAGTGTAAAATAAAATAATCGAAATTGGAACTAATTTGACTTAAAACTGTTGCTGTCTAAGGCAGCAACAGCCCACAGTCAAGCGATATTATTATTATTATTAGCTCACCTGGCCATTTGGCCAGGTGAGCTTATGGCATGGTGACCATCCGTCCGCCTGGACTCCATCCGTCAACTTCTGCTTAAAAATGCAGAGTTCGATCTCTAGTTATGTCCGTTAGTCCAAGACCACCTGATTCTCATACGGACTACTTATAGTCTTTTGGTCACAAGTCCGGTGGACTAGTACAAAATTTCTGTCAAAATTATCGATTAGGCTCGCAAAAACTAAATATTCCATGACGTTGAGAAAACTAATGCATAAATTTCTTGCAAACACACAAGCTTACCCGCTTAAAATTACCGCAGAAGCTATATATGTTAAAATCTATGATAGCAGTGCCTGTTCATAGTCGGCAACCATTCCGGAGCGTTTGCATTTAATTTAACGCTCAGCTTTTTTCGGTTTCTATATGATAGGACATAAAAGATCCGAAAACAATCGAATTGCGAAATCGCTTAATGTGTGCAAAAGTGCTGACATCGTAAAACGAATTACTTGGTCAATTCAGCCTAGAGGGATACAAGCATTGCCTCGTAGCCGAGTTGCATGGCTTATGAATTGATCGGTATTTATGTAGAATTCATAAAATTGATTTTGACTGATACTGACATATCTGGCATATGTATATAGCTTGGAAACTACATATAATATAGTATAACGATTAAACCAACATGAATACCTGTACACTCTACATTTAATAATTAAACAAGTATACTGATGACAGATTTTGCCGAGGAACATATACACTCCCAACGTTCCTGACGTATTGAAACTTCCGGTTTATTTTGTCCTAGAGGGGGATATGAGAATTGCTATTATCCAGGAACATTGTCTATATCAACCGATTTTGGGACAAATGTTATGATAAAATGTATTAAATTATCACTAAGCTACTATTAGAATATCGTGAGCACGCTTTCTAGACAATACAATTCGATATTTAATCATTTTACGGCTTGAATTGACGACTTTTTAAAGACAAAATGGCGGTAGGATAGCGATAGTTAGAACTGAGAAAATTATGCCATTACACGTACTCCAAATCAGTGACTGACCGTCTAAGAGTCTTTTAGATCAAATATTACAGCGCATAGTAGCTACACGGCATATGACACGTGTAGCCTGGTTCCCAAATAAATGCCCCAGGGAACCAAGCTCTACTGCAATGGGTATGGTGTACTGCAGTTCTGAATGCATTAACTTCCTGGTTAGTGTGCTATTCATAGTTTCGCACATCCGGGCATCTTGAGATCGGCCGCCATTAAAGTTGGGGCAAACTTACTACATGCTAAAGAGGACTGCCCAAAGCAATGCATTGTTTACATTTTCTATGAAGCTCAAACCATTAAATCCTGTATCTGAGTATCTGTAATAAACCCGCCCGGTGTCAGAAAACATCAAATCATGAGTGAATTTTGCAAGATAGTAAAGAAAATGTAATTAAGGTTTTACGGCCCATTGCTCGTAATGTTAAATTGGCCCCTCCATAAATGGCGTCGCTCCCAGGGTATTATGGGGAAATTTGATTGTGATGACGTCATCGCAATTCTATGAATAAAAATATGTGCATGTGTGTCAAGATATTGTCATGACTTGTAAAATAGTAACGCAATTTGGACACGTAATATGCTAATTCTTCTTAGATGCACAAAAATTTATGATCATGGGGCGTATTATTTAAGATGTGCAATGCGTTAATCCTGTATTTAGCTACAAAATTTAAGGAAAAAATCTTATTTAACATGACTGCACATATATATTCATATGCATGGTTTGCCGATTATTGCAACTACACAACAAATTACATGTGGTGCCTGGTTCCCTGTGCAATATAATTTTATAACGCTAAAAGAATTGATAGCGGTTCCAAACTAATTATGCAATATCAAATCAAGCGATAAGGGTACTAAAAACTTTGGCAGGATATATATTGTGTGGTATGTAAGATTTTCCGAACCCCCCATTTAACAGGACTAGTGCTTTTATCTGCGGACTAGTGTATTTTCAAAATCACTAGTCCGTTGGACTAGTGACATAAAAAGTTAAGATCGACCCCTGAAACACTACTCCTCATTAACCGCCTGCCAGATTTCAACTTAATTTGACTGGAAGGACCCTATGGGGGTAGGCTTCAGAACTTGTATACAGAATTGTGATTGGTCAATTTTTTTGGTGGCCATCTTGAATTTTCAGAAAAATTGCAAGAAATCGTTTAAAACGCTACTCCTCATTAACTGCTTGGACAATTTCAAACAGACTTAGCTGGAAGGATAGTACACTGGTATCCTTCAGAACATGTATACAGAATTTTGATTGGTCTATTTTTCCGGCAGCTATCTTGAATTTTCCAAAAAGTGTTGTTTAAAACGCTACTCATTAACTGCTTGAACAATTTCAACCAGACATGGCTGGAAGGATACTAGGCTGGTAGGTTTCAAAACATGTATGCAGAATTTTGATTGGTCCATTTCTCCAGTGGCCATCTTGGATTTTCTGAAAATCACTTAAAAGCCTACTCGATAACCACTAGGCCGATTTCAATCAAACTTGGATGAAAGAACCCTAGTATGGTATCCTTCCGAACATGTCTACAGAATTTTGATTGGTCCATTTTTCCGGTGGCCATCTTGTATTTTCCAAAAAATGCCGGGAAATCGTTTAAAACGCTAGTCATTAACTGCTTGAACAATTTCAACCAGACTTGGCTGGAAGGATACTAGGCTGGTAGGTTTCAGAACGTGTATACAGAATTTTGATTGGTCAATTTCTCCAGTGGCCATCTTGGATTTTCTGAAAATTTCTGGAAATCACTTAAAAGCCTACTTGATAACCACTGGGCTGATTTCAACCAGACTGGCTGGAACGAGCCCGGGGCGGTAGGCTTTAGAAGTTGCATATAGAATTTTAATTGGTCAATTTTTCCGGTGCCCATTTTGGATTTTCTGAATATTTTGGGAAATCATTTAAAAGGCTACTCATTAGCCGCGTAGCTGATTTCAGCCAAACTCAGGTGGAAGAACCCCCATGCGCTTCAGAACTTGTATGCAGAATTTTGACGGCTTGATTTTGATGGTGGCCATCTTGGGTTTTCCAATAAATGGGAATTCATATAAAATGCTACTCCTCATTAATCGCTTGGGAAATTTCAACCAATTTTGGCTGCAAGGATCCTATTGTCATAACCTCTAGAAATTCTATTCAGAATTTCGATAGGTCAGTGTTTTGGTAGCAAGCTGATTTTCTGAAAGTTTTCCGGAACCATTTAAAAATGGTACTCCTTCAATCAGTAACCTTATTTCAACAAAACTTGGGTGGAACGATCCTATGATGGTAGGATTCAACATATTAAACGAGAGTCTTAATTGGTAAATTTTTTGGTGGTCATCTTAGATTTTCCGAAAATCATCCATCATGTCTATTTAAATGCAAATGTTTTAAATGCCAATGGTCCAGGTGAGGGCCACGGGCCCTTGGGCCTCTTATTATTATCATTATTATTATTATTATTATTAGCTCACCCGGAGCTTATGCCGTGGGTACCGTCTGTCCATCATCCGTCCGTCCGTCAACTTTTGCTTTAAAACACTACTCATTAACAGCTTGGACGATTTCAACCAAATTTGGCTGGAAGTACTCTATGGTCGTAGGCTCCTGAACTTCCATTCAGAATTTTACGGTCAAAATCTTAGATTTTATGAAAAATGTACCGGAAATTGTCAAATTGCTTTTTCCATTCAGAATTTTGATTCATCAGTTTTTTGTGTGAAAATCAGATTTTATGAAAAATGTACTGGAAATTGTCAAATTGCTTCATTTTCCTTACAATCTTGACCGGTTTTAACCAAATTAGGCTGAAATGATCCTATGGCCATAGGCTCTAGAACATCCATTCAGAATTTTGATTCATCAATTTTTTGCATGAAAATCTGAGATTTTATGAAAAATGTACCGGAAATTGTCAGCTCTAGAAACTCTATTCAGAATTTTGATTGATCAATTTTTTGGTTGAAAATCTGAGATTTTATGGAACATTTACCAGAAATTGCCAAAAGGCTGCTTCTTAGTTGCTCAACACATTTCAAACAAATTTGGCTAGAGTGACCCTATCAAGGTAGACTAGAATTTCGATTCAGAATTTTGATTGGTAAATTTTTTGGGTGGCCATCTTGTGCATATAAGGTATATTTGTATTGTATCATATCATTGGGAAATTACTCACTTGAGCAAATTCACGTTATTTAAATTTGACTGGTTAAACAGTCAGGTTGGGATGTGGATTTGCTCGGGTGAATGGTTTATCCTGCACAGTGGTTTATGATATTCACATATTACAGCCTGACTGCCATGTGCATGCATGTGAACAAAGGCGTACACACAATCGTGCGCACTTGCGTGTATGTGTGTGTGTGTGCGCATGCAGAACCCAAGTGTGGGTATGTGTGTGTGTGTGTGTGTGTGCATGTGAGTATATGTTCGCGTATAAAGTTCAAACAGATGTTATTGAGTTTATATGTCTTTAGCCATAATATTGTACTCGTGCACTCAATGTATGTATGTATGCTCATTAGCCAACTTGGCATAAAAAGCATTAAAATGGTACTTTACTTCTATTTTACTCTTGGATTTTCCCAAAATTATCTATCATATCTATTTAAATGCAAATGGTTCAGATGCTAATCGTCCAGCTGAGTGCCACAGGCCCTTGGGCCTCTTGGTATCTTTATTTTACTTTTTATCTAAGAAAGCTATACTCTCACACTCCTCTCCCTTCCTCCCTCCCTCCATCCATCTCCCTCCCTCCCTGCACAGTTTCTTCTTCCAAAGTTCCAAGATTAAATAATCGATTATCCGGTTAAATCGATTATTTTCCAGACATCATAATCGATTATTTGTTTCCATAATCGAACAGCCCTAGCTGTGTCCCATCCATCTCTAGCTAAGCTCCGCCCATGTTTTGCACGTGTTGGTATCGATCGAACCCTGAATCTCAATTTCCAGAAAACTATACAGGTAAGCTGTTGAATATTTTAAAACTATTTTGACTGAATGCTCTTGCTGCCTATGGCTGCAACAGTGCCCAATTAAATTAGTTTCAAAATATTTAACAGAATGGTTAAATAGTAAATACATACAATTTCATGCATATGACAGACTTTTAAAGGTTCATGACAGACTTAGCTATGTCATTCATATACTTGAGTGACATATTGGATTCATCCAATAATGAGCTGGTAGGTGGTTATCTTGTCGTGAATATCAAGAAATATAGTGAAGAAATATAGGTTCAGAGGAATTATCTGTCAAAATATTTGCAAAACAACTTCACAATACTTCATTCCTTTGTGTCTTATCATACAGCGGTCGTTTTCGATGGATGACCGTATTGCCTGGGCACATATCACGATTCCTGCCGCAGTTTTTAATGGAGAGACATCAGATGATTGGTTTTCCATCAGTGGTCGTCTTGGTGATGACAAGGAGGGCATGATTAATCTGGTCATGTCATTTGTGGTATATAATATTCCCAAATAAATGTAATATAAATTTTATAATATGGATGTTTGGAGGATCATGTGTATGTGAGTGTGTGTGCGCGTGCGAGTGCACATGTGTGTGTGTGTGTGTGTGTGTGTGTGTGTGTGTGTTTGCATCATGAGTGAGATATGGAAATCTTTGTATGTTACCTTTTTCCATGTTTCATATTGCTATTGCTCAAGGTGTTTGGCACACTTCATGTCATGCTCTTGTGTTAGTTGTTATCTCCCCTGTTCAGGATAACTAAATGAATTCTGCCCTTGTGGCGAGGTGAGCTTATCCCATGGAATCCATCATCCGTCAATTCCTTCTTCAAATAACTTTCTGTCATCCAAGATCCAAAATATATATTTAAATAACTTTAAATGTTTCCAAAACAAAATAAAACGTTCTGTTGAATATTCTATATATACATGTATATTACAGCTCCAAAATAAGTTAACATGTTTTCAAAACAGAAACATGTTAGTTAGTACAATTTTCAACACGATGTAAGAAATGTGTTGAATTTTTAAACTTAATTAGCCTGGAAGACTGCAATGGCTTGGAATCAAATTACGGCCAAAATATTTAACAGAACATTTTTGATTTGTTTTGGAAACATTTAAAGTTATTTCTGAGCTATACTCTAAGTTTTGTGCCCTGTTGAATATGAATTTGGCACATTTGAATCTGATTGACCAATCAGGCTGCTGAAATGGAGCTGTTCAAAAGAACCTGATTGGTTCATTTGTCTGGTGGTTCAGCAAAAGTAACTTCAGCTTTGTTCAAAGGAAGTTGCTCCATTAAAAACAGGCCTCACCCCATTGACCAGCCATTGAATGGTCTATGTTGGCCATCTCTTTTATGGGAGTAGCTTCCCTTCTATTAAAATCTTGATTAACAAAGAATTTAAAATTATAAATAAATAACTAAATAAATTTTAAGTCCTTTGGCCTGCTGAATAGGAATTTGAAATGTATCAATCTGATTGGTTGATAATGTCAGATGTCATCATAAATCGTTTTGTTGGGCCACAATTTTTGAATTTTAGACCATAATTCTTTTAGCTCTGACATAAATGTTCATCTTTTCTGTAAAATGTGTTTATTTTGGAACTCTGATTCCCATGCTTTGTGCAGATACAGGCTGCTGGGCTTCTTATTTAATGCATGCCTGTGCAAATCAAGAGAATATTTTCCAGAACTTTCCATTAGAAGGACTCTTGCTAATTCCATTGCGGTAGTAATCTTATCTTTGCCTGCATATGCTAATCTCAGTAATAAAATCTATATATTGTTGACCAAGTTTAACCTATTAATGGTCAAGATTTTTCAAGAAAATTTTAATGTTTGCTCAGTAAATGTCCATTTGCAGGTTAAGAAAAGAAATTTTGAAAATTTATCTTTAAAATCACTGGCTCAAGTGGTCAATTTTTTTTAATAGTCTTCTCTTGTCATGCATATGGCTATTCCACAAGACCGCTGCAGATGCCGGTTTTCATCATTAAGCGGTTAAAGTTTTCTTCTTGCTGTTCATGGTTTGTTAAATTTTAAACCTGATAACTTGTTGTTGATTGCAGCCTGTACAGAATTTGCCACCCGCTCCCACTGTCATGTATACTGTGCCACCGATGATGATGCCAGTCTATCCTCAAGCTCCAGGTAACATATTATCTACAAAACATCTGAGAAATAAAATATTGTGTTTCCAAAATAAAATAAAAAGTACTGTTAAATATTTGGGACTTTTGTCCATTTTCATATCGGAAGACTATTTTTGACAAGTTACCACTTGGAACGCTTATCGAGCCAGTTATTCCATTGGTAAATTGTCAAAAAATAGTCTTCTCTTGGTCTGAAAATGGACATTTCTCAAAACCATGGCCGAAGCCATTTTTGGCTGATATGAGTGTTAGGGGGTTAAGCTGATCGCGTGACAATTGTAACATTTGTTTGAAATGTGCGCTGCTGGCTGAACTTCTCTAGTGTAGAGACATATTATAAGCTGTTTAAATTTGCGACCTGTGTACATCAAGATATTTTCTCAGTCCAAGAGAGTATTCTGAAATCTGACAAACCCTATTAATTTTTGGATCAACGGTCATGGTCATGGTGACCTAAAATTCACCTTTCCAGAGTACCCACCCATCATATGACATCATAATGAACTGCGCGATGTGTGCAATGATATCATAATCACGTCGATAAGTATGTCACGAATGCATATTTGAAGACGGTCTATGCGTTGTTGTACAAATTGTTTGCTTTTACTATTTAATAAATATTCTGTTGAGCATTTTGAAACTAATTTGACTGGATGCTGTTGCTGCCAGGCAGCAACCGCACCCAGTCAAATTAGTTACAAAATATTCAACAGCTTCCCTGTATAGTTTTCAGGAAATTGATAGCTAGGGCATTTGGTGATCGATCAATCCCAACAGGGCGAGGTGTGGGTGGAGCTTAGCTAGTGATGGGTGGGGCATAGCTAAATATGGAAAGGTCCATTATGTTGTATATCTGAAGTATAGCTCAAGTTCTGTTGATGTGACCTTTACCAAACTGGTGTAAGAAGTTGTGCGTGAGGTCGGAAGAACCCTATTGAGTCTGGTGTTAATCTTCAAAGGTCAAGATCATGGTGACACAATGGACCTTTCCCGTTTTAGCTATGCCCCACCCATCTCTAGCTAAGCTAAGCACCCACAACTCGCTCATGTTGGGATCGATCGACCTCTGAACACCGTGCCTATCAATTTCCAAAAAACTACACAGCTAAGCTGTTGAATATTTTGAAACTAATTTGACTAAGGCAGCAACAGCGCCCAGTCAAATTAGTTTCAAAATATTCAACATCATGTTTATTAAATAGCAAAGAATTACAAAGACATGCAATTCATACAATGTGTCGGACCATCTGAGATTTGCTGACGGTCTATATGGAACCCTTTGTGACGTAATGATTATGACGTCGCCATACACGGGCTGAGCTGATTATGACATCATATGAGGTCAAATGGTGGATGGATACTCTTGAAAGGTGAATTAAGGAAATTTTCTTGTGTGAATTCCAAATGATAGCTCAAGATCTACCTAATAGATGTCTATCAAATTTGGGTAGACGGTTGCATGTATCGGATGGAAAAGGCGTATTTGTTTTATGGTCAATAGGCCAAAGGTTATTGTCAGGATAACCTAATGAAAGAAAATCCATTGTATTTACAGATGATAACTCAATTTTTACTGAAGCTATTTTCATCAAAATTAGGTGTGGCAATGGTCTTGGGTGTCCAATGAACCATTTTAATTTTGGCATAAAAAGGACGACGGTCATTATGACGCAATTAATGAAATTGTGTTGCTGCGGATGTTGGGAGGGGGTTTGTGTGGCATAGATTTCAGCCGTCTGATTGCTGTTCATGTTATATGAGAAATTCATATCTCAGATTATTGACTTGATATCCATATATATTACTATCTTGATTATATTTCATCACGTTGGCGAATACTTTTCTCTGGCCCTAAAGTTAACATTACTATTTCATGATTCGCAGATTGTATCATATATAAAATATTATTTCTAGACAAATATCATAGAGGTAATTTAGTGACCATGTCATTTGTTGAATGTTATATATCAATAACCCTGTTAAAACTGGTTCCATAAATAAATAACACAGTCAGCAGTTTCTCCATAATCCCACTTACCTAATCATAAAAGACTTGTATTAAGAGACCATGTAATGGAGGATTCCAGTTTATCCATCAATCATATGACATCATAATCAATTGTGTGACATGTAGGATGATGTCATATAATCACTAACGTCATGAATGATGTAGATAAGTTCGTCGCAATCGCTTAATTGATGATAGACTAAACGTTGTATGAATAGTAGCAATAGCACCTAGTCAAATTAGTTTCAAAATATTCAACAGTTTACTCGTATATTTTCTGGAAATTGATAGTTAATGAGTTCAGGGATTGATTAATCCCAACACAGGCGAAGTGTTGGTGGAGCTTAGCTAGAGGTGGGCATGGTATAGCTACAAGTGGATTCTTCCATTAAGAGACCATCACTTTTTGACTCATCATACGATTATTGTTACTCTTTAATAGCCATGATGTGTCAAGAAAATTAACATTTGTGGTTTATGAAACCCCTTGGCTGGCCAACGGAAGACTTATTTAACAAATCACTAGCTAAGCTCCACCCACACCTCGCCCTGTTGGGCATCGAGCAAGTCATTCTACTGGTTAATTGTCAAAAATAGTCTTCTTGGCATGCAAATGAACATTACTCAAGAGCACTAGGGAGGCTGGTTTTGACCGTGCTGACCATTAAGTGGTTAAAACGGACTAATTGTCCATACATTTTAACCTTGATGTCATAATGTATGCATACTGCTTTGTTTACAGGTGTTGTGTATGGTCAGCCAGGATATCTTCCGGCTCAACTACCACCCCAGCAGATGCAGCAACAGCAACCTGTCGGGCCACCACAGCCCATGTATACAGAAGATGATGTCAAGCAAGTTCAGGACATGTTCCCAAATATGGAAGAAGAGGCAATCAAATCTGTATTCGAAGCAAATCGAGGAAACAAAGACCGAACGATAAATGCACTTCTGTCCATGAACGGTGATAACTAGCAATTAAATGGCCCTCAATAACGAAATATGTTGTCGAGATGTAATGATTTTATATGGTATTGATCTTTAGACTGTATAAATTATGCATTAAGTTTGTTAAATAAGAATGTCCAAATGTGGGTAGCATCCTTTTACAGCTTTTTGTTGTACATATAAATTATCTATTGCTTACATTATTGTACCGAAAACCCAAGATGTTATAAAGAAAGCTATAGTTACTTACATGGCTAAATATTACTGTTTTAATGCTTGAGCCAGGTATGCAAGTGGTAAATTAAAAAAAAAAATTTGTTTGGTTTGGAAATCGATATTTTCTATGAGAAAATTGACCATTAAATGATAGTGCTTTAAACCATCTTCTGCACAGGAATCTAATTGGTCAATTTCTTTGGGGTAACGCAAAAAAATCCCCATCGCATATGTGGCTTTGGGGTAATGCAAAAAAATCTGTCTTGCATATGTTTTATTAAGGAAGGTCTGACACTGTCGGCAAACTTATGGAATTCTCTTTAAACCAGATATCATTTACTAGTTCCGTATTAGTTAGAACTCAAGGTCTGCTAGACAGATCCTCACTAACCTTGACATGGCTCGAAGAAGCCTCTTTGATTTGGTGTCAAAAGGTGTATGTCAACTTTTTCATTAAGTTTTTGTAACTAGTCATGAACCACTGAGGTGATTTTGGAGGACCCTGAAAATGATAAGCTTCTGAACGTGTATACAGAAATTGGCGTAGCCAATTTGGTCAATGGTAATCACACATTTTCCAGTCTTTAGCAATCTACAGCCAATCAACTAGGATGATTTCAATGAAACATTTGCTGGAAGGACCATAGCATGATACACTTCATTTCGATCCTTCCAAGTCGGAAGAATCCATATTTGTTCAAATGCTGGTTGGTGGTCCAGGCGAGTGTTCCCTGCCTTTGAGCCTCTTGTTTACTATTTCATCAGTGAATTATGTTTTATTAAGCAAAATCAATTGTTTAATTCTGTAGTAATACCTCCTACCACCACAGCTATAAATTTATCAATATCTCTTTCAGACGATAGTACATTAATTAGATTATAAATTGTATATCATGCATGTATATTACCGGTAATATTTTGTGTACTTATTTACATCTCGCATGATGCATATTCTCACATGTTTAGCAGACTTGAACACTGTGACCATAGTGATGACTAGATTTGAAACTCTCTCTCGAGTATCAGAGGATGTTTAAAGGACTACTGAGGTTTCTCATTTAAAATTATGATTGCATCATTACATGTAAAAAGGCTGGTGTGGTGATGTGTGATATATTTTTGTGTGTATGCCTGTGCAGATCTTGTTCTTGGTTCGATAACATATTTTCCACTTGGAGCATGTCGGAGAAACTTCATGAATAAGTAGCGGCAACAGGAAAGGTTATGGCTTTTGTGAGAAGAGAGTATTGCCTTTGGGTTTGTGTGCATGCCAGTGTGTGAGTGTGTATGTGTGTATACAGGGCAGTATATAAAAACTACTCAACGATTTGGCGTAACACAACAAAGTAACTTACCATAAACTAGGATTTCCAGACTTTAGACAGCATCCGGATAAAAACCTGTATCTGTATTGGATCAAATTCTGGATCTATGAATAGCTCCAAACCTACAGGAGCCATATTCACGAAGAGTGCCTAACTTATGCACCCGCCTAACTGCCTGCACCTATTTAGAAGACCAGACTATGTCGTAATCATGAAGAGGTGAGTAGATATTCATCTAATGTAGGTGAATAGAGACTTAGGCATTTTCGGATTTAAGTACCCTTCGGGAATACGGCCCATGGTCCAATTTGAATCAAATGTTAATACAAGGAATGGTGTGACTGTGCACAAGCATTCCACAACATGGGTGCGATCTGGAAAAATCCAAATAATCTTTACAGTGTGATAAAAGGGGAGGAGGATGACTGTCTGCAATATCGTGCAGTCATTCAAGTGGTAAATTTTCAAAAATAGTCTGGATTTCTCATGACCATTGGAGAGGGCACATTTGACCAGATTGACCATTACAGATTAACCTACTGCTGATTATCTTGATGATAAATTGACTGTTCAAAATATTCAACCAATGTTATATGTAAATCCCCTGTAAAACTGAACATCTGTGGAATTGAGAACGAAATCGAATATTAAATATATTTGTGAATAAGTCAACAATCGTAAAACAGATTCCAGGTAATATACTAATATATCTGCTGTTATTGTAGGTATGTTTATCAAAGATAAACGCTATATAAATAGTACATGGAATGTTATTCTATTACCAATACTGTTTCAGACTGACTTTTTGTATGATTCTTGAGAGAATATGGTATAAATAGTATATTTGAGAGCGGAGATTATCAACTAATATGTACATAATTATTTATTGTTAAAGTCGATTAAGTTTTTATATTCAAATAATTTAACTATAATGTGATAGTCTTATCAAAATGTTTCGTCCGAGATACTGTATTATAGTGGTGTGCTCCCATGAAAATATGCAGATCATTTTGAAAATTGAGAAAATGTTCGCTTTTTTATAATTGTTTAAGGCAACTGTTAAGAATTATTAAGATATTATTAAGAATATTCATAAATGTTAACACCTGTTAAAGAATATCATATCCATTTACTCATGGCATTTGATAGCCTTTTTGTATTCCTATCTATGATGTCAAAATAATTGAAGACTGGATGTAGAACAATCTATTAAAGATGTATTGCTTTAGAAATATTCCCAAGGCTATGTATATATGATAGAGGTTTTTGTGATTACCGCTGATTATTCTTGTCAACCATCTGCATTAAGTAACCACATTCCTTTGGTTCCAAATGCTATATCACATAAAATGTTACTTGTATAAAACCCTTTAAGCCTTAAAGCCAGATTCTCACACCAGACTATGAATGCTAATCATTATCATGCGATTGACGACGACTAACAGAACAAACATTGTACATTTTATTTTCTTGCCTCATATTAATTTTTGCCTTTTTTGAACATTACTAGACATTATGACGTGCTAATATCAGGTGTTGCTGGTTTCTTAAATAAAGTGATCCATTTCTAGCTATGCTCCACCCATGCTTTGCTTGTTTTGGGATTAATTTATATACTTGATTTCCCAGAATTTAATTTCAAGGTAACTATACAGGTAACCTGTTAAGTATTTTGAAACTAACTTGATTGCAGCAACAGCATCCAGTCAAATTAGATTCAAAATACTCAACAGAATGTTTATTAAATAGTACATCCATCAAAGACATACAACTCATACATTTGACAGACAATTGAATATTCATAGTGGACCTAGTTACGTCATTCATTACGCATCTTGATTGTGACATCAGCCTACATATGACATAATTGATTATAACCAGTAATTCACATAAGGGTCCTTTTGAGGGTATCTACCCACAAAATTCAGCCTGGGACCCCCAAAAGTAATGGCAGTGTGTCTCATGTGGACCCCTGAAAATCTTGTATGATTGTTAAATACTAAGTAGTCTTATAGGTTTTTGCACAAAAAATACCTCAAATTCTAGCATGGGACATACATAATTCACAGCTGTGGGTCCATAGTATACTGAAATTTTAGCATGGATGAGATATACTGCTTGGAAACTCCAAATTTGAGTTTGGGGACCCCAAGGTTTCAGCTGGGGACCCCCAGATTTCAGGGTGTGGGGTCCCTGGGACCTCCAAAATTTAGATGCCATGAGAAACACTGATTATGATGTCATATATTTATTTGTTTTGCATGCAATTACGTCACAGATTGAAAACATGTTTTGCTTTTCGCGAGTCACTTCCAAACATGTTTCGTGAAATAGCAGACGGCTCTAACAAAACATATCGTTCCGTAGCAGAGGCAGGTTTTCGCCTCGCTAATCTAGCATAGCTCTCTGAAACGCTTACCCTATGGGCCGAGCTCCTGGTTTACATTTTTCAACAATTTTGTTGGATGATGTTGCTGTCTATGAACACCAGTTTATCTTTTAATTTAATTTGAAAATTAAAACTTTTGACTCCAAAGTGGCAAGAGGAAGTTACTTGCCAAACTAGCACTGTTGGCTTAGTGCCTCATCCAGGTTGATTTCCATGGCTGAGGGTAGTGACCAATCAATGTTATAGAGGGGTACCGGTATGTACATTTACTGCTGACTAATATTTATTAAACAATTATTTATCCACGATCAATAATATTTTAGACAAGATGAAGCTTCAAGTTTAGCTTTTGTCAATCGCATGTCGGCATTAATGACAGTTTAACAATTATTATGCATATTTTTTTCTAATTAATTGTGTGTTTTCATGACATAAAATAGATTTGTGATATCGTGAAAAGTTGACTGCAGGGTTTGGGAATTAAGGCGCTAATTGACATTTCCATACAGCAATATTTGACATTCCATACACTTTGTGTTTTTCTATACATTTTTTGTCTTGCATTGTCTCTGCGTACATTTAGCCTTTCTTTTCCATGAACATTTAGCCTCTTCTGTGCGCTTATAACTTAATTGTATACAGTTTGTCTGCTATACGTACTGACTGTAGAGAAATCAGTATGAAAATCTAATGATCTGGTAATTTATAAATTATATTCTACTCACACTTATAAAATTTAGTCCTATTTGTTTTATTAGTGAGCTTAGGGGTTAATAACAATGGTAAAAAAATTCACAACCGGTAAAAATGACCACAACCGCCAAAAAAGTTGCCCAACCACCAAAAATGGCAGAACTGGCAAAAAACTTACAACCGGCAAAAAATATCACAACCGCCAAAAACCAGTCACAACTGCCAAAAAAGGCACAACCGGCAAAGAAGTTACAACTGGTAAACTTGACCCCAACCGGTAAAATACAGGTCAACCGGTGAAATGTTTGACCATACCGCCAAACCTCCAAAAATTTTAAATGGGTGAACCATCAATCTGGGTTTTTTCTGCCCATATATAGTCACGATCGACTCAATCCACAGGCTCGTCCAGGAAGGGTATAAAAGTGACGAAAATTCCAGTCCAGATCATTCAGACTTTTGGTCTCGCATTGCGACCAAGCGTCAGGCTAAATAACCTGCAAGTAGGTCATATAACTGACTACGTTGTTATTCACTGTTATTAGTGAGCTTATGTGATCACGATTTGTGTCTGTTATCTCTGTCTGTCAACATTTGTGGTACGTTTCACCATTTGTTGATGGTTTAAAATTAAATTTGTCAGAGTTATGGCCCTTGCTATATTTTCAAAGTATTGAAGCCTATGGGGAAAGTACGTTTGTGGCACATTTCGTCATTTATCGATGAATTAAAACCAAAATTGGTGGATATGTTTCTTTAGGCGTTATCTAGTTGGACTATGAAGATGAAGCGGGTATGCGCACAAGGAGCAGAGTTATGGCCCTTGCTATATTTTCAAAGCATTGAAGCCTATGAGGAAAATACGTTTGAGGTTCATTTCGTCATTTATCGATGCATTAAAAACTAAATTTGGCAGATATCTTCCTTTGTCAACATCTATTAGAGCTATGAATATGAAGTAGCCAGGCCCTTAAACAAGGGCCATAAATCTTGTTTATTAAGGCATTTTAAGTATTGAACCATATGGGGAAAATACATGTATTTCGTCAATTGTTGATGAATTAAAACCAAATTTAGCAGATATACTCCTGCAGCAGTATCTATTTGCCCTATGAATATAAAGTGCCCACAACTTGAACTAAGGGCCTGAACTCTGCCTCTTTAAGACGTTTTTAAGTATTGAACCCTATGGGGAAAATTATCTGTGTCATGTTTCGTAAATAGTTAATGGATTAAAACAAGATTTGACAGAAATGTGCCTTTAGTACACTTTAATCATTTGACAATAGTGCCAGTGATGGCTGCCCCATTATCAATGGTACTTTTTCCATTGGTCAATCATGCCAATATTCTTGCATTTCCTCATCCAAATTTTTTTTCACTGACCTCACCATTGCCCCTTTGGTAAATGTCAGTGTTGTGACATTTGAACCATTGGTCAATGGTGTCAGGGATTGCTGGCCCATTGATCAATAATATTATCTATGGCAACAGTTATGCTCGCCTGATTGACCAATGGTGCTTGTTGTGCATTAATAAATGTAAACATGTTTACAGTTCCTCATCAGCCAGGTAAGCACTATGGCCCTTGGGCCATTTATTAATGGATTGAATACAATTTGGTGCAACACTATTTGTATTTAAGTTACAATGCCTGCCCCTACAGTAGTCCTATGCTTGCAGGTTCTTGCTCTCTGTATGCTTAGGTTCTTGCATACTCATACTTTCTGTATTCTTATGACATGTTCACAATCTCTTTAGGTATATATATATATTTTTTAATTTGACATGTGTATCTAGAACTGCACTAACACCGCAAGTTTTAGACACTTAATTGTTCACATATGTGACGCAATGTTTTAATAATTTATAATCAGACTAATCTTAATCAGACAACGTGTATCCTTTTATCTGACTGTATGAATCACTGAGTCATAGATAGTCGGGTCATGGAGTTATCTCAATGCATGAATGTGGGATATGGTTTTAATATGTTTGTCACTATAATTTGTGACATTAAATTAATTAATGTTAAATGATTTATGAAAATCAGTTTAAATTTATTTTACTATTACTTTGAAATTGTATCTGTCTCGTGATAAGATCCAATACATTATATTGTTTAATATTTCAAACTGGGTTTAAATCGCACGCGTGCTTGCACACACTTACTCATCCACACACGCACGTACAGGCATGCACTCATACATGTTATTTATCTTAAATTTATTAGCTCACCTGGCCTGAAAGGCCAAGTGAGCTTATGCCATGGTGACCATTCGTCGTCCGTCCGTCTGTCCATCCGTCGTCTGTCCATTGTCCATCCTTGCGTCAAATCGTTTCTTCTTAAAGGGTTGACCAATTTCAACCAAATTTGGCTGAAAGGATCCTATGGTGGTACCCTCCAGATAATTTTTTCAGAATTTTGATTGATCAATTTTTTGGGTGAAAATCCTAGATTTTATGAAAAATCTACCGGAAATGGTCAAAATGCTACTCCTTCTTAGCTTCTTGACATATTTCAACCAAAGTTGGTTAAATGGATTCGATGGTGGTAAGCTCTAGAAACTCTATTCAGAATTTTGATTGATCAATTTTTTGGGTGAAAATCTTAGATTTTATGAAAAATCTACCGGAAATGGTCAAAATGCTACTCCTTCTTAGCTTCTTGACATATTTCAACCAAAGTTGGCTAAATGGATTCGATGGTGGTAAGCTCTAGAAACTCTATTCAGAATTTTGATTGATCAATTTTTTTGGCTGAAAATCTTAGATTTTATTAAAAATCTACCGGAAATGGTCAAAACGCTACTCCTCCATAGCTGTTGACATATTTCAGCCAAATTTGGTTAGATGTATTCTATGGTGATAGGCTCCATAACTGTCATTCAGAATTTTGATTGGTAAATTTTTCCAGTGGCCATCTTGTTTAATGTAAAGAATCGTGTATATTTAAATGCAAATGTTTCAAATGCTAATGGTGCAGGTGAGCCTCACAGGCCCTTGGGGTTTCCTGTTTAAATATCTAATCGTGACAAAAAAGCTTATTGGCCATGTTACAGGATTCAGTGTTGACTCATACCAGAAACATAGTTTTACCAACAATAGACGGTTTTTGACAACTCATCATTCAGAATCGTAGTATTGATACTCTAGATACAGAAATGTACCGGTAACACAGGGTTAATGGTATTGGATAGTATTAAGGGACTGTTCAATTATGGCAAAACTGGTTTTGGTTTTACAAAACCAGTTTGTAGTTTCACTACTTTGATAAACGAATACAGTTTCGAGTAAAACTGAAACTTGTTGGTAGGTTTCAATAATAATAGTTCTATAAAAGAAATCATGGTTTTGAAGAACTGAAGCACTTTTTCGGTTTCAGAATGACTCTAAAAAGTGATGAATATTATGGAATTTGAAGAGAGCATTCAAAACCTTGTGAAAATGCTGATTGTAGAAGGCTTATCACGGGAATTATGACAAGGGCACTTCTATGCGCAATAACTGGTGGCATGCCGCCGCCATACTGATTATCTGCTGATTATCGAATGGATAGTTTTATGAAACCAGAAGAAACCGCGAAACCTGCCTACGAGATGGTTTCACAGTTTCCCCCCGAAACCAGTTTCTGTTTCCCATAAACGAATTGAAAGTTTCTGAAACCAGTTTCAGTTTTTTGATAATCAAATAGGGCCTTAGACATTCAGCATGACCATCCACCTCCAATTTATAGTGTTACAAAAAGACAATTAACATTTAAATAGGGAAGGTTTTATTAGTAAGTTTTGATATATTCAAATATTTTGAATCCAATGGTAGAAACAGGTTCCAGTTGAATTAGTTTCAAAATATTTAACGGCTTTCCTGTACAGTTGTCTTGAAATTGAGACACATGAATTGCTTCATTTAATTGTTAGCCATTTGATATTCAAGATTGTCAATAAAATTGAAATATTCCGCATTGAGAATGTCCATTTGAAGCCCAAGTGATGACTATTTTTGAAAATTTACCACTAAAATGACTGACTTTGTCCAGTCTTCTCTTTCTCTTGACCAACAAATTGACAGTCACAAAGACCACTACTGAGGTCAGTTTTGGCCACCTTGACCATTAAATGGTCATAATGAAGATGAACATATACACTTGTACAATAAGAAATTAATATTGTGTTATTTTATCACATTTTCTTTGAACATCTTTAAAGTCAGTTGTTGCTTATTGACACCAGGGGCTGTATTTCCTAAGAGGTGGCTGAATATTCAGCTAGTCGGGGTTAACCCTTTAATGGTCAAGATTTGTTTTAAAAAAATTAAAAATTTTGCTTAGTGAATGTCCATTTTCACGTCAAGAGATGACTATTTTTGAAAATTTACCACTGGAATGACTGGCTCTGTTATTGAGCCCGTCATTCCAGTTGTAGATTTTTTAAAATAGTCATCTCTTGGCCTGCAAATGGGCATTCCTCAAGATTATTGCAGAGGTCAGTTTTGGCCAGCTTGACCATTAAAGGGTGAATACAGACATCAGCTGGGGGGGTTTTCCCTTCATAAGCATCTTTTTTACTTAACTGTCTGCCGGCTGAGTTTTTACAGGCGGCATATTCCAAGGGTTATAATCCTGGACCTGGTAAATATTTTGAAAATAATTTAACTGAAAGTTGTTGTTGGCTAAACCATCAACAACTTTCAGTCAAATTATTGTCAAGCTATTCAAGAATTCAAGAGTTTTGCCAATTAAGTACCCCTCCTGAATATGGCTCAGGGTAGTTGTGCATTACAATGGCATGTCAATTGTTGTATTTTTTCGGGGTGTTTGCATTGAATCAATCTTTGTTTAAATTAAATAAAATCAGGCAACCATTGTATTGAGTGAGTAACAAGAAAATGTTTTCACAACTCTGCACCATACAGGTGCTGCTGTGTCTGTAAAGTTGTCTTACATAAAATGTATTTTAACCCCCGTTAAACGCGTCAAACGCAACCTTGTTATGGTCTTGTGGAATGTCCATTTACAGGCCCAGAGAATAGTATTTTTGAAAATATACCACTGAAATGACTGGCTTGATAACCGAGCCAGTCATTCCAGTGATAAAATTTCAAAAATTGTTCTCTTGGCCTGTAAATTGAGATTCAATAGGCGGATATTTCAATTTTCTTGACTAAATTTGACCATTAAAGGGTTAAAATACAAATTGAAACACTGACTACTACATAATAATCATATTTTGATATTGTAGTTTAGTGTTCATATCAAAAGTTTGTAATTTAATTTTCGAAATGTTTTTGTAATTTTATAAGCATTGTATAGTTTGACAACTTTATTATCACTAGCCCATGAAATACTATTGTCTTGAGACAGATATACCGGAAAGCTCTTGAATATTTTGAAACTAATTTTACCAGGAGCTCTTGCTGCCAACAGCTCCCAATCAAATTATTTCCAAAATGTCCAACAGAATATTCAGGATATCATACAAATTTGACATTTCTGTTATTAAACTGTTAACTCTCTCACCATGAACAATGATTCGTAATAAAATCAAGCAAAGTACGATTGTAATTGACCCACCAAGAAGTTGTGCACATATCTGGAATAATAAATATCTTAGTATTCTTCTATAACCATACATAATCGATTATTTATTTAGTACACTAAAGTAATTATGTCTTAACTGTCTCGCAGCGCTGTGTCACTGCTGCAAGACAATACTTTCAACGGACAAAACTCTTAACTCACTGATTATTTTGAAAACAATTTGACTAAAAGTTGTTGGTGGCTTAGCCACCAACAACGTTTAGTCAAGTTGTTTTCAAAATCTATAGCTGGTCAAGAGATATAACTTTTGGAATATATTATCTGCAAAAACTCAATAGTCAAACGGTTAATTTCTAAGCACAGTAAAGCCTATGTATAATGGACACACTATGAGTCACTGAACCCGTTGATGGTCAAGTTGACCAAAACCGGCTTCCGCAGTGGTCTTGCGGAAGAATGGTCATTTGCATCCGTAGAAACGGGGTTAAGTCATTCCAGTGGCTGATTTTCAAAAATAAGTTCTTGTGCTGCAAAACATTTACTATGTACACATTTTGATCTTGACCCATATTAAGCATTATAGAGTCAAGCTTGGTGTTCATTGTTCAGAGAACTGCTGACCCTGTAAGCAGCTGCCCGTTACACTCAGTATTGGCAGTATTTGGTAGATTCTTAATTAATGTGTTTTAAAACTTACAAAGTTTAGTTGTGTAAGTGTAACTCATGACGCTATCTGAGGGTGAGTATATTAAATATGAGTCTGATAAAGGTACACATTGTTTTATTCATATATGTATGTCGGTGAGGAAATGATCCACTGTAAAGTAAAATAAATGATTGTCAACATTACTGGAGATCTATTGGTTTTGTTTTGTTCTTAGTTGCTAATTCAATTCAATTTATTTATGCCCAGTCTTAATCAAGTACTTGGGGAATATATATATATTGTTAGGGTATTTTTCTGACTGATTATGACAATTATTTAAACTGCTTACAGATATTTCATAAGGGGTTGTCAAGCTATTGATGCCTTGGATGCTGCTATGACTGGGTGTGAGTGTGTCTGTACTAACTGAATGGAGAGTAGTGGGTGGGGGTGGGGTGGGGGTTGCCACAATTCATTGAACACTGACTGACCATGACACTTTGAAGCACTAAGGTTTAAACATTGATGTATATAGTTGTATATAAAGTAAACTGCACTACCAAATAATGACTATTAAAACATACAATTAGTTGGATTCTGTTGTTTTGTTTTAAAATGTTTGTGTTCTTGAAGTTAGACAGAGAAACCAACTATATACATGTAAGTGTCAGTAGTGAGCAGGTATCGTTGTGATATTCAAATAAAGTATGATTTAGTAGTAGTAGTAGTAGTAGTAGTAGTAGTAGTAGTAGTAGTAGTAGTAGTAGTAGTAGTAGTAGTAGTAGTAGTAGTAGTAGTAGTAGTAGTAGTAGTAGTAGTAGTAGTAGTAGTAGTAGTAGTGGTGGTGGTGGTAGTAGTAGTAGTAGTAGTCGAGGTAGTAACAGTGGCAGAAGTGGTGGCTGCAGAGAGGTGGTGGCGGCAGAGGTGGTTGTTGTGGTGGTGGCAGAGGTGGTGGTTGTGGTGGTGTTAATCGTGGTGTCTAGTATTGGTCAATAATAACGGTAATAATGGTGTTAGCAGCAGTCTTCATTTCCTTTATTAGCTCACCTGGCCTGAAAGGCCAAGTGAGCTTATGTCGTGGCGCCCATCCGTCGTAGAACTGCAGGGCCAATTTCAATTATATGTGGCAGGAAGCATCCTTAGGGCATAGGGATCCAAGTTTGTTCAAATGAAGCCGATCGGCCAATTAGGCCGGCGGCCATCTTGGATTTTGGCCGATTTTTAGAAACGTCTTTAAAAATCTTCTCCGAAACCGCTTGAAGGATTGAAGGAAACCTCATGAAATATGATCTAGGGCAAGAGCTCAACCAAATTTGTTCAAGTGAACTTAATTGGTCAAATAGTTCGGCGGCCATCTTGGTTGACCTAGTTTTAGCGAAAATAACTTCTTCTCCAGAACCACTGAAGGGATCAGGCCGAAATTTGGCAGATATGATTAGGGACTAAGGGCCAGTAAACTTTGTTCAAGAGAAGTTGATCCATTATAAAACATGGCCGCCGTGGGCCAATCAAAATATAGCATGTTTGGTGGCCATATTGGATTTTTTATTTGATGGATTTTGAGGCTGAAATTGGTTTTATGTAAGTTTTTAGGTGTTCTGATCTCAAATTTGCAATTTTCGATTTGGCGGCCATCTTGCATCATTTTCCCGCCAAAAGCTCCCATACTAAAGCAATGGGAAATTAAAAATATCTTCTCGAGAACTACTGGGCCGATTTCAATTATATTTGGCATGAAGCATCCTTAAGGCCTAGAGATTCAAGTTTGTTCAAACGACACCCGATCTGCCAATTTGGCCGGCGACCATCTTGGATTTAGGCCGATTTTTAGAAATGTCTAAAAATCTTCTCATCCCAAACCATTTGAGTGATAGATTCAAAACTCACGAAATATGATCTAGGGTAAGCGCTGAATCAAGTTTGTTCAAGGGAACTTGATTGACCAAATGGTTCAGCGGCCATCTTGGATGACCTAGTTTTCACAAAACGACTTCTTCCCCAGAACCACTGAAGCGATCAGGCCGAAAGTTGTGATATATAATTAGCAACTAAGGGCGATTAATGTTTGTTCAAGAGAAGTTGATTCGTCAAAAAACATGGGCGCGGTGGACCAATCAAAATATAGTGTGTTTGGCAACCATATTGGATTTTTTTATTTGATGGATTTTGAGGCCGAAATTCGTTTTATTTAGGTTTTTGGGTATTCTGCAATTTTCGAAACTGTCGGATAAACGGTTTGGCAGCCATCTTGGATCATTTTCCCGCCAAAAGCTTCCATAGTGGGCAAAGATGACACCACCTACATGTGTGAGCTATATTTTCTCCTCGCAACGAGTATACATGATCGGTCTGTCATTTTGGACATCTGACAAAGCTGCCTATGCCACAACAATAGTGCATCACACTTCTTCATAGTGAATTTATTTAATTTCCTATTATGTTTGCAAAACTTTGTTTTATGTTAATAAGCATTTTCTAGGACTATATTACGAACACCTTTTCCAGTTTCAGTTTAGTTTATTTCTCAAAAACTCTACAGAGTTACAGAGAGAAAATAATTAATTATTATCACTATTTTATCAAACAATGTCGTATTCAATGAACAGTAGTTTCTCTAATTGTCTCAAACTAACATTTAATATACACATCCATATTATTGTGTCCAAGGCCAGCATAATACTAAGAATCACAAAGAGAACATTTGGCCACATAAATCCTAGCATCCTCATTTTACTTTATAAATCCTTGGTGAGACGAATATTAGAATATTGTAATTGCATATGGTGGCACAAGCTCAAAAGACGATCCCAACTAATAGACCAGGTCCAGCGCAGAGCTGCAAAAAGTATACCAGAAATGAGAAATTACAGCTATCCAGAAAGACTTACCATGCTATTATCCATGCTATTATCCATGCTATTATCCATGCTAATCCTGTCATTAAAACACAGGTGCATTCGTGGGGGCGTCATTAAAACATTTAAAATCATACACAACCAATACAACATTGACAAAAATACCTTCTTCACACCCTCCACCAATACTAAGACTAGGGGACACAAACTTATAGGTGCATATTCACACCAGAATGCCTGAAAATAAAATTGTTAAGATGCTATGCTTTTACAGGCTTAAATTGTGTACCTCAATGTAATGAAACGAAATAAATCTTATCATATGATGATTTCATTACGTATAAATTAATACAAGTTTTTAAGTTGCGAAATTGAAATAGAGGCTCGTGCCTTTATTTCAATTTCGCAACTTAAAAAATTATATTAATTTTTTCTGTAATGAAATCATCATATGATAAGATTTCTTTCGTTTCATTACATAAACTCACAGTTTAAGCCTCTAAAGTATATAATTTAAACAATTATATTTTCTGTAATTTAGCTGTGAATATGCACCTCTAAGTTATACACACAGCGTAGCAATAAGCGCTACCAGCTGAGGCTGTAGGGACTCTTGAAGTATTTAAAATAAAAGTAGACTATCAATATAGGGAAATAATCCATAAATATGACTAGAATGACGAATCTACGTAAATTCGGAACAATAACAAGCCATAGGCTTATGTTGTGTCGATATGATGATGATGAATTTAACTCGATCCATTGTGGGGTGGTTTTTTTATTTCCCGAAATATTTCCGCTATAGACATTTGTTAGCTCACTTGGTCCTTATGCCATGGCGGCCGTCCGTCGTCTGCCCATTGTCAAATCACATCTCAGCGTTTTGACGGATTTCAAGCAAATTTGCCTGGAAGGATCATATATGATGGTAGGCGCCAGAACTTCTATTCAGAATTTTGATTGGTAATTTGTTTGGGTAAAAA
Organism: Chaetoderma sp. LZ-2023a; assembly: GCA_034401795.1. Classification (NCBI taxonomy): domain Eukaryota; kingdom Metazoa; phylum Mollusca; class Caudofoveata; order Chaetodermatida; family Chaetodermatidae; genus Chaetoderma; species Chaetoderma sp. LZ-2023a. Next base: position 40,525,186 of record CM067374.1, on the reverse strand, counting down.
TCTGAAATTTTATGAAAACTTCACCATAAATTGTTAAGACGCGCCACTCCTTATCTGCTTGAAGAATTTCTACCAAATTGGGTTAGAATGACCATATGGCTGTAAGCTCCTGAACGTATATTCACAATTTTGTTTGGTCAGTTTTTTAGGGTTGAAAAATCTTAGTTTCTATGAAAAATTAAGCAAAAATTGTCTTAAATGCATCTCCTTAACCGTTTGATGGATTTCACCCAAATTTAGCTGGAAGGATTCTATCATCATAGGCTCCAGAGATTCTATTCAGAATTTTGATTGGTCAATTTTTTGGTGAAAAAAGTGAATATATGAATGATTTGCTAGAAATTGTCAAAATTGTCCTTAGCGCTTGGCGGATTTCAACCGACTAGACGCTCCAGAACTATGCTGGTTGGTTGCAGAACTTTTATTCAGATGTGTGATTCGTCCATATTTTGAGTGAAAATCTGTCAAAATGCTTCTTATCCTTAACAACATGACAGATTTCAGTAGAATTTTGCTAGGAGGATCATATGGTGGCAGAATTCAAAACTTTGATTGCTCAATTTTTTGGTTGAAAATCTGAGATTTTATGAACAATTTTCTGGAAATTGTTAAAATGCATCGTTTCCTTAGCCACTTGAGGAATTTCAACTGTTAGGCCCCATAACTTTCATTCAGAATTTGGATTCGTAAATTTTATAATGAAAATCTTAGATTTTATGTAAAAGGTAATGGAAATTGTCGAAATGTATCCCCTCCTTGCTGTTTGTTGGATTTCAACATAATATGCCAAGAAGGACCTTATAGTGGTACGCTCCAGAACTTTTATACAGAATTTTGTCTGGTCAGGTTTTTTGGGTCAAAATGTTGTTTTTTTGGGAAACTTTTTAATGCAAAAACAAACGATTTTTTATAAATTTTCTCGTAAACACAATATCATACAGACTCTTTTAAAATAATTTAATGAAACTTGGTTTATTCCTCAGTTATGATAAGCAGATGTGCCTTTTGAAGGATTCGCCTTTATAGGTACAAGATTTTCGGTGAAAATGGGATTTTTAATGCAAAAACTCAGGATTTTGATCAATATTCTCATAAACGGCATATATGGAATCGCTTAAAATTAATTTAATGAAGCTTAACACGTAGCTTCTTCATGATGGATAGAGGCGCGTTTTGGAGGATTCACCTTTATAGGTCCACGGTTTTGGGTGAAAATGGCCTTTTTAATACAAAAACTTAAATTTTTTTTGTCAGTTTCATTGTTTAAAATTATTGTTTTTTAATAATATGAAGGTGTTGAATAAAATTGCTACCTACTACATAGAGAAAGGTATTTTCAGTGATTACGAGGCTCTGAGTCAAACAGCGTTTTCTAGTTGGATTTGTTCTATACGATGCTTATGACTGACTAGTCCACATAAAAAAGAAACTGATTTTCAAAAATCTTCTATACTCTTATAGCGTTTGAACTTTGATTATTTTAGGGCTGATATGCCACCAGGTTATATGTATTATGCCGTGGTTAAGTTTTTTCAAACGACATTTTCATCAACACGCGGTTATCCGATTTGAAAGAAAACGCCACAGATTTGTTCAGATACGATGGTTAGGAATATGCCACAACAAAAAGAAATGGATTTTCAAATTGTTCCCCATATTTTCCCGGTGTTTGAACGTTTATGACTTATTCTATACGAAGCTTAGGACTTGTCCACATCAATAATGAATTGATTTTCAAAAATTGTGTATATGTTACAGCGTTTGCTTGAATTATTTTAGGGCTGATTTTGATCCAAGTTATATGTATTATGATGTGGGTAAGATTTTTCAAATGATAATTTAGGCAACATTGGGTTGTCCGATTTGAATACTTTAGAGATGTGTTCTATACAATGCTTACGACTAGTCCACACCAAGAGAAATAGATTTTCAAAATTTTCCCATATTTCTGCAGCATTTGGTCTTTGATTTTTAGGACTAATTTGCATTCAGGTTATACTCATTATGATGTGGTTAAGATTTTTTCAAGCGATATTTACATCAACAGGACGTTATCCGATTTGAATAAAGCTTCACAGATTTGGTCTATCGTGTGATTTGGACCACAGAAAAAGAAATAGGTGTTGAAAATTTTGCAGTTTGCTTTTGAAAATATTTCTTCTTTTTTCAGGCTATGAACTTTGCTTATGTTTGGACCATTTGCCTTTCGATCCGACTTGGTGTGCCAGTAGTCATTGTACTGCAGGTTACTACCGGGCAGTCAGGCTTTATGGTTCAGTCGCCGAGCTGTGCTTTTATGAAGCCATTGAGTAGTGACATGGGTATTTTGATTCGACAAGTGGATTGACAAATTTGAAAATGAGAGTCTCTGGTGTTCTATCATATCCTGTAATGTACACTTAATATACAGGTAAGCTATTTGCTATCTTCTGATAGCTCTTGTTCTATGACTTGGACATTATTTTTTCACAGAATATTTAGTCCAGAGCAGATCGGGTCCTTGCGGCAACATAAGAAGGCGAAATATTGTGTATCTTCTGACACCTCTTGTTCCACAATAGTTCATCCGATTTCAATGAAACTTTACAGACGTGATCTATACCATGCAGGGATGCAATCTGCGACAACCGATTTCATTTTAGTGGCATTTTCACTATTTCTTTCACGGTTTTGAATTTTGCCCATGTTTTTTTTGTTAAAGTTTTTAGATTGCCTTGTAACTCATCAATGGCTCTTCCGATTTCAATGAAAGTTTACACTATTGTTCTAGACACTACAGGGGTGCAATCTGCATCATTACTAATTGGATTTTGGGAGATTTTGTCTACTTTTCCACGCTTTTGGACGTTGAATATTTCCCATGTTTTTTGGTTAAATTTTTTAGTTTGTTGTGTAGCTCATTAATGGCCAGTCCGATTTCGATGAAACTGTTCACAATTGTTCTAGACCACGTGGGGTGCTGGCTGCGTCATTACTAATTTGATTTTCGGGAATTTTGCCTACTTCAGTTTTGGACTGAATATTTTCCATGGTCTTTTTTTAACATTTTTAGTTTGCCTTGTAACTCATCAATAGCCATTTCAATTTGCTCTGCTATGTAGAGATACAATCTGTATTATTACTAATTTGATTTGGGGGCAATTTTGACTGCTTTTTCAGTCTTGAACCATGACTAGTTTCTATTAAAATGGAAATCTAGAAACGAGAAATTATTTAATATGTGCGGAATATTCTGGTGAATTTTTTAAAACTAATTGGTAATCACCGCGTCCGTCCGTTTGTCCATCTGTTTCTCTTGCCGTCCTTCCGACCGTCTGCCCGTCCACAGTATCTCATAAACTGCATATCATACAGAAACGCGTGTGATATTTAAATGAAACTTGGTATATGCCTCAGTTAAGATACGCAGATGTGCCTTTTGAAGAATGCACCTTTATAGGTACAGTATTTTGTGTGAAAATGTCCTTTTTAATGCAAAAACTCGCGATTTTTGTCAATTTTCTCGTAGAGAATCGCTTAAAATTATTTAATGAAACTTGGCAGTTTGTTTTTTATGATGGGCAGATGTGCCTTTTGAAGGATTCGCCTTAATCGGTCCAAGATTTTGTTTGAAAATTGGCCTTTTCGTGCAATAACTCACGATTTTGTCAATGTTCTAGCAAACCGCATATCATGCAGAACCGCGTCCGCTTGAGATATTTAAATAAAACTCGGTATTTGCCTCAGCTATGATACGCAGATGCGCCTTTTGAAGAATGCACCTTTAATAGGGTGAAAATTGGCTTCTTAATGCGAAAACTCTTTAAAAATTTTTGTCTATTTTCTCGTAATTTTAATTTTATTTATTTGTTATTTTAATAATATGAATGCTTTGAATAAAATTGTTACCTACTACACAGAGAAATGTGTTTTCAGTGATTGCGGGTGGGGGGGGGGGGCTCTGAGACAAACAATGTTTCTAGTTTCACTAGTAGCTGCTGTCGCGGCAGCAGCAGCAACAACAACAACAACAACAACAACAACAACAACAACAGGTTCCAGTAAAATTAGTTTCAAAATAGTCAACAACTTTCTTATATATGGTTGTCTTGGAGCCGAGACACTGTAATTTCAAGGGTTAAGGATATACTCAGTCATTGAACATGTCATATTCACGTACTGTAATATTATCTCCACGGTACACCACCCATAACTATTCCCAAAGTGTGGGAGGGTATGTCGATGTAAATGTCAGGTCTCACCAGATGTATTCAATAGAATCCATGCTTGACAGAACAAGGTCGCATTAATAGTGGGGCCCATACCTTTCAGTACCAACCAGTAATTTAAAAGGAAACGGTGAACAATAGGTTTGCGGGATGTGTTTGGCTTTGGTCATTGATGTGAAGAAATTATATGGGGTTACAATGACCTTTAGATCTACATAACGCCACATCAAATGAAATGCAGTTAATACCGAACAGACATCAAACATTGATTCGCAATGTAAGTGTATAATCGTACATTATGCAGGGGAATAAACGCATCCTTTCATGAACCTTTAGAAGGGCATAACCTCGCCCGGAATGACTTGCGCAATTTAACGCTTTTACCTCTGAAGCTGAAGCGCCGTCTCTAGGAGACAACGTGGTTAACATTTAATATGGCAAACACAAACTTTGATGTGACAAACAAATACTTTGCTGTGACAAGCGCAGACTTTGATGGATATAGTATTAATACAAAGAATTGAAATTCACCTTTCCAGGGTATCCGTCTATCGTCTGACGTCATATGACGTCATAATCAGCTAAGCGGCGTGAATGATGACATTATAATCATTACGTCATAAATGATTCTATATGGCCCGTCTTTAACTCTTAAAAGTCTGACACGTTGTAAGAATTGTATGTCTCTAACTGTTTAATAAACATGCTGTTGAATATTTTGAAACTAATTTGACAACAGCACCCAGTAGCACCCAGTCAAATTAGTTTCAAAATATTCAATAGCTTACCTGTACAGTTTTCTGGAAATTGATAGTCTGGAAGTTCAGAAATCGATCGATCCCAACACGAGCGAGGTGGGTGGAGCTTAGCTAGAGATGGGAGGGGCATAGCTCAAACTGGAATGGTCCACTGTGGGGGCTTGTCTTATTATACACTGAAATGAGCTTAGCTTAAAAAGAAACTATTTGAATATTTTGTAAATCCTGTCTGAAGGCAACATAATATTTCATAATTTCTTAATATAATGAGTAGCCTACATCGCGTATCGTAGGCCTATGCGTTTGAAAGATTAATGCACAGTGGCGTATCTATAGTGGGTGGCGGGGTGGATGGGATAGGGTGGTGGTACCGTGGTATAGACTGTCTCCTGAAGAAATTTGAACGAAATAATTGGGGGTAAATACGCATTGTCCAGATTATTTCCCCAGTATCGTGGGAGACCTATGCCTATTCAGAATGCAAGAAATGAACTTTCAGCGCATCTAATTCAATTTTTTCCCCTGAATATTCTACTTTCCTGACATTTTACCAAAGAATTGGGAAATGTGTACCACCACCACCCCCCCCCCCCCCCCCCCATAACTTGGGAATACAAGAAAGTAGAAGCACGACATTTGGCACTTGCAACCACACCGCGGCTGTCTAGAGAGTACAGCGGCTTGACGTTTCAGAACAAAGGGACACATATCTAGGTCATGGGGTTACTAGAATTATTTCTAGTTTCAGCTCAACGGGATAAATATTTAGGTCACCGTGTCAATAAGTACATTGCCAAAATAGATCGTAAAGGCGTAATGGAGGAACCCAGTTTTCGCTATTCCCCGCCAATCTCTAGATAATATCCACCCACGCTTCACCGGTGTTCGGAGTGTTGGGATCGATCGATCCCTGAACTCATTGTCTTTCAATTTCCCGACCACTATACGGGTAAGCTGTTGAATATTTTGAAACTAATTTAACTTGATGCCAGCGCCCAGTAACACCAGTTTCAAAATATTCAACAGGATGCTTATTAAATTAAATTGTACAATTCGTACAACAACGCTTAGTCCGTCATCAATTAAGCGTTCGTGATGAATTTATCTACGCCATCCATGTCGTCATTGATTATGATATCATCCTACACGTCACGTAGTTGATTATGTTGTCAATATGATTGATGGATAAACTGGAAAGGCCCGTCTAGTCTTTCTGAGGGGGAAGGAAATTCAAATTGCACTAAAGAAGCCTATAGTCTTTTTCTAAATTACTTACTCAAGATAATTACAGCTGTTTCGTCACTCAGTATGCAGCAAGGTGCTTCTTAGACGATATAGGCCCTAAGGATGATGAGGATGATGATGATGATTACTGTATTTTACGGCTGTAGTAGTAGAAACATCCTACAGCTGCAATCAGTCTTTCTTCGCTTTTGCCCAATTTGTCTTGTCCTCAGCCAAAATCTTTAGCGTCCCCAGGTCCATTTTTGACTTGAGTCCTGCTTTCTTGAGGTCACGTAGCACGCGTAGCAGATTTATGCAATGACATCCTCTCCTGGCTTTATATTCACTGGCTCCCAGTAGGGCGAATTCCAAAGCTCTGTGTTGATGTGTCTTCTGGCATCCTTAGCACATGGCCAAACATGGCCCATCTTTGCTGGGCGACTCTTACAGACAGCGGCGATGTATTACCCATCTTGTATAGTGCATCATTGGAAATTATGCTGTGTGGCTATCGGTGTCCGGTGATGGTGCGTAGGTGTTTTCGGTGGCAGGCATCAAGTCTGTCTAGAGCTGCCTTCGATCTTTGATGTACGAATCCAGAGCTTCCAGACGGACTGGAAAGCTGTGCTCCCCGTGATCAAGCGTGCGACAATGTCAGCAGTACTGCAAAGTTCAAAGTTCAAAGTTGTTTATTTCATACCATATTTTACATATATATAAATCGAAAATGGGCAGTCCATCAAAGGCACAGCTTATGAGTCGATGAATCCCCTGACATACAATACGAGACAGTGTACATGCCATAGGGGATGAGAGCTGCTATGATGCTGATGCTATGACATGTAGTACATAGCATATAGCATGTAGCTTTTACTTATGTATGCGCACGCACGCACGCACGCACGCACGCACGCACGCACGCACGCACGCACGCACGCACGCACGCACGCACGCACGCACGCACGCACGCACGCACGCACGCACGCACATATAAAGCAGTGAGCCCAGGATTTTACGTTTCCTCCACGGTTCGCCGCCACGAAGTGGATCGTCATTTTCTTTAGGTCCATGCTTTGTAGATATATGTATATGTGGGTGAAGTCTGTTTTGGATTCATTCACAAAACGATTCTCAATTTTTAATTTGCCTGCAGTTATTGGGAGAAGTCCGTCAATGGGGTTCTTTTCCTCATCTATGAAGTCCAGTAGTAGTGTCGGGATTAAAATGATACCACCTCCATCAACTGGCCGCCGTTTGGCGATCCGTGGCCCCCACCGCCCTCTCAATCCCTGGGGCATAGGCTGTTGAGACAGGTGGTTGGTATGCCTCTAGATGGAGGCCCAGGGATTGAGAGGGCGGTGGGGGCCACGGATCGCCGAACGGCTGCCAGTTGAGGGAGGGGGTATCATTTTAATCCCGAAACTACTACTAGGCAAATGATACCACCGCCCTCTCAATCCCTGGGGCATAGGTTGCGGGGGCCAGGTGCGGGGGGCCACCACGTGCAAAGACAGGCAATCACAGGGATATACACCACCCACAGGTACTGATCGCCACACATAATAGGGTCTGAACACCCATTTAGAGACAGGCATCCACAGGGATATACACCACCCACAGGTACTGATCGCCAGCACCACACATAATAGGCCTGAACGCCCAGACAGGGGATATACACCACCCACAGGTACTGATCGCCACACATAATAGGGTCTGAACGCCCATTTAGAGACATGCATCCACAGGGATATACACCACCCACAGGTACTGATCGCCAGCACCACACATAATAGGTCTGAACGCTGATCGCCACACATAATAGGGTCTGAACGCCCATTTAGAGACAGGCATCCACAGGGATATACACCACCCACAGGTACTGATCGCCAGCACCACACATAATAGGTCTGAACGCCCAGACACGGGATATACACCACCCACAGGTACTGATCGCCACACATAATAGGATCTGAACGCCCATTTAGAGACAGGCATCCACAGGGATATACACCATGAGTACTGTTGCACAGATTCGCGCTATTGCCAAAAAAAAATTCGGCCTTAGAGTCTACTCTAAGGTCAAGAAAGCTGACCTGCTCTAGATGATCGGACAGGTCCGTGCCGAGGAGTGGCAGAAGCGACTCTCCCGAGCAATGAATACAGGAAGGTTTCCAGCGCTTACCAAAGAGGATCCTTGGAATCCCCACAAGAAAACGCAGCGGATACGTGAGCATCGTCAGTTGGCCGAGGAGGTGACTGCTAGCATGCGAGCCAAGACTGTAGCGAGGCGGATGGAGGCCCATCCACTGGAGTGCTTAGCTCTCAAACACAGGATTGTTAAGCAATGCTGATGTCTGAGCCTACCCCATAGCATAAGGGGGCTGAGGTCTGAACTCTTAGCCCGGATCATAAGGCGAGAAGGCGAACACATTCTCGACCAGCGTCTCGGCGAAAGGGAGCCAGAGGATAGAGGATGCCGGTCAGTATGCTGGGCATTCTTCAGAGGTCTAGAAGGAGACCTTATAGGCCGGATCATGCAAAAGATCCAGCAGACTGTCCAGAACGCCTTCTACCTCTGCTACACCCATACCTATCGCATCTGTCAAATCGAAGACGGTAGGGTGATGCTCTTCCACAAGAATGCTCCAGGGATCCCGTGGCTGAACACGATAGGAGCAGCTCAGGATTTGGTGGCAGCAAGAGAGCAAGCCCGCCTCGACACAGACAATATCGATCGACCCAACACCAAGTGGGTTTTCGTTCGATCAATCAACGTTGAGGTCAGGGCTGTCATCGACCACCAACCTCTGCTTGGGACAGGCTCTCTCCCAGACTGGCTACGACAGAAAAAGAGTATGACTGCCCTCGACACCTACATGGACAACGTGTGTCTCTGGAGATGTCTAGCAGTCCACCGAGGAGCGAGAGCTGATAGAAGTACAGCTCCTGCACGAGAGCTTGCCACACAGTTCTACGGCAAGACAGTACCTGATGTCCGCAAGACCTCACTGGATCAGCTGGACAAGGTAGAGGTCTTCGCCAAGATCAGGATTCACGTGTATGAACCAACCGAAGAGGGCACCTGGTACTTGATCAGGCAAGCGGCTCACTACCATGACACCATGACCATCGGAGTGTGACCACCATGCCTTCTACATCACGAACAACTCCAAGCTGGCACATACATAGTCACTGTCAGCAGAGGTTTACACAGGCATGCCATCTTCAACGCCATGCTGATCACTGTACAGGCGGCCAAAAAAATCGTGTGTCCTGGCGAGAAGGTTGAGGCGCCACAGTCTGCGTATGAGAAAGCCTTCTATCCGCCCCAACAAGCCAGTTCAGTGGCTACTCATTGGATGGAGTATGAGTCGAGAAACAGAGGCATACACATACACCATGTAGAGTGTGGGCACAGTGACGAGCTTTGGATCGAGGGTGCTCCCGTAGATGGTTATGATCCGACCACCAACACCGTTTACCAGTCCCATGACTGTCATTGGCATGGGTGTCCACAGCACCAGCGAGGTGAGGATACCGAACAAAGATACCGCAAGACAGTCCTGAGAGAGGAGAAGCTGAGAGCCTCTGGACGCACGCTTGTGGTACAGTGGGAGTGCTGTATAAAACGCTGCCCAAGCATCCCTAAACGACTTCGGACTGTCCCATACCCACACTTCATAGTTTACAACTTCGAAGCACTCCTAGCTGGTATTAAGACTCATCCTACGGAGACTCTCACGATCGAGAGTACTCACATACCTATCTCTGTGTCAGTTGGCTGCTCCTTAGAGGGCACCACGAGTGAGCCCACTCACCTCTGCAATCCTGACACCAAAGAACTGATCAGAGAGTTCATGCTGGAGATCCAACAGCGAGCATCTCTAATCCGGACAAGGGTTAGGGCACAGTACATACCGACAGACCTGGACAAGCTCCCAAAGCAACAGCAGCGACTGATCAATGAGTGGTGTGACCAAGTGCCTGTACTGGGGTTCAACTCTGGGTGGTATGACCTGAACCTCATCAAGAAGTACTTTGTCGATGAGCTGACTGACAGTACAGGTACAGTGAAAGTCGCCAAGAAGGCTAGTCAGACCATGTTCCTCATAACACCTGAGCTACGGTTTATCGATGTGCTTGACTACCTCGGCCCAGGAGTCTCGTACGAGGTATGGGTCAAAGCTTACGGGTGTACACAGCAGAAGAGCATGCTCCCATATGAATGGTTTGACACACATGAGAAGCTCAACTAACCAGGGCTTCCTGACTACTCAGCATGGACATCTAAGCTCAAGGGTGGCTACCTCTTGACGCAAACAGGGTGGGAACAGTGTAACCAGACATTCAGCGAGCATGGAATGCGGACATTCGCCGACTGGCTGCGATACTACAACAACCTGGATGTCAGTCCATTCATCGAAGCCCTAGAGTGGATGCGGGAGTTCTACACAGAATGAGAAATAGACATCCTCAAAGACGCCGTGTCTCTCCCAGGTGTGTCACTGCAGTACCTCCTACGTGGAACCACTCAGCACATGCCAGATGTTAGCCTCTATTCACCGGACAAGGAAGCCTACGAGATGCTGAAGGGTGCTGTTGTTGGCAGTCCCAGCATCGTGTTCACCAGATACCACAAGGCCGGTGTGACTCGAATCCACCAGAGTGCGCGTGTCTGCCAACGTCTACTCGGCTACGATGCAAATGCTCTGTACCTGTCAACGATGGCAAAAGAAATGCCATGTGGTAAGGAGAAAGTGTGCCATTGGTCTGGTGCCAGTGGGGTAGCTAGCTTTAAGGAGGCTCTCCTAGCAGACAGCTGGTTTGGGTTTGCTGAGGTGGATATAGAGATCCCCAAGGCTCTGTGGGCAAAGTTTGAGGAAATGCCTCCTCTCTTCTATAACTGCGAGATCCCGGTAGAGGCAATCTCATCTGAGATGCTGGCATATCTAGGGGGAACAGGGAGGAAGCGGCCCACCACCCAGAAGCTGGTCGGTGCCCTCTCCGGCAAGAAGCGGCTGCTGTACGCCCCGACCCTCAAGTGGTATATAACCCATGGCCTGGAGATCACTGCTGTATACCGCACCATAGACTATGAGGCCAAGCACCCATTCGAGTGGTTCGTGGAGAATGTTACGAAGGCCCGCTGCTCGGGAGAAGTAGATAAGAGCAAAGCGCTCTTGCCAGATCTCTTCAAGCTCCTCGGCAACAGTGTCTATGGGAAGCTCGTCGAGGCCCTAGAATGCCATAGCAACACCAGCTTCATGAAGGATGAACGCGTGGTAGACAAGGCCCTGCGTAGTGCATGGTTCGAAGATCTTGAGGAGATCAGTGAGTCATACGAGCTCCAGAGTCGCAAGCCGAGAATCACTATTCGAAGGCCCTTCCAGGTGGGGATAGCCGTTTATGAGCTCGCGAAGCTGTGTATGCTGGAGGTCTACTACGACTTCCTCTATCATTACGTAGCTCATGACAGCTTTGAGTACCTGTAGATGGACACTGACACTGCGTATATTGCTATAGCAGGCTCCAACCTCGACGATGTCATTCACCCTGAGATGCAAGCAGAGTACCAGGCTCATAAGCGGGACTGGCTAGCTTGGGACAAATGGTCTGGACGGACTCCAGGACTGTTCAAGCTCGAGTTCGAAGGCTTTCGTGGTATCGCTCTCTGCTCCAAATGCTACTACGTGGAGAGCACAGCTGCAAGTAAGTGCTCGGTTAAGGGAATGTCAAAGCGGCAGAACGCGGTCTCTTGGCAGAGGTTCTACAGTGCCCTACATGGCGGGGTGGACAGAGGTAAAAACCGAGGCCTACGCATGCACAACCAGGGTATGGTGACATATGCGCAGGAAAAACTCGGACTCTTCGCTTACTATGATAAGCGCCATGTGCTGCCAGATGGTGTCCATACCGAGCCCATCAACCGACATATCCCTCCTGAATAGACAGCAGCGGGCTTGAGCACTCCGGATGGTGGCAGCTGTGTATCTGTATGGACTAGCCGAAGCTCCTCTCGCACAAACGGTCACCTGGGACCGCTAGCCAGGTAGTACAATGTAGGATGCCCATCCGCCTCCACATACCTGTCAAGCTTGTGAACATCTATCGACCAGTTAGGATCTGTTGCATGCAATCGATCACCTTCCAGCCGACCCGGCTCATACATGTTCCGAACCAGAGCATCAGGTGGTAGGCACTCCTCTCCCTTGTTCACTCCTGCGGATGGTGGGGCAACAGAGGATCAGTGGATAGCCTCTACTGGCTTCTTACCAGTTAACGGAGTAACCTCAGTATTGGATCTCTCTACCACCGTAGGCAAACCTTTCACCCACACCATGGAGCGATCACCAGGATACGCCATCTCCTGAGCATACTGATGTGGGAACAGTCTTTCTGCCAGTCTGGTTCCAGTGCTCGACGATTGCCTGGGCACGGTGGTGACCAACTTCACCTCAACTTATCGCCACACCGTGTTTCCACATGAGGGCTGCTGTCTCGCCCCTGAACTCCTTACTCTCATCCACCTGTAACATTTCTAGCCACTGGAGGGGCTTTTCCAGATCATCATAGACACCGCTGAATTCTTGAGCCACCTGCCTTGCGGACTTATCTGTAAGTGGTACAGCAGCCTTGTACCTACTGGCGACATCGACGATGGTGAGGGCTTACTTGTAGGTCTTACATGTTCCCGAACGGCAGACTCTGTCATGTGGAAGGAATAGAACATCTGCCTTGTGAACTCTGTTCGGAACAGGTTCATCGAAATGTGCACGCCTGATGTGCCGTGGACGGGGTCTCTATCTCTGCCACATCGCCTGGCGGCTGAGCCATTGGCCAACCACCTCCAATGTGAACTTGTGGCCCTTGTGATGTGTGAACTCGAGTATCTGGTGAGCCTCGCGATAATATCCACCAGGCTGGTAGTGGAGCTCCTCAAGAGAGGCAGTACTCCCAGATTTCATCACTGACGTCGAATCCTGTTCTATTACATATGGCCTGGGCAAACTCCAGACAGGCGAACAGACGACCGTCATTCATCCGGCCATCGATGAACACCTCTTCGAATACCTGTGAACACTGCTATCTAATCTCTGCAGCGCTGGTGCCGTCACTGAAGGGTATCTTATTGACAAAGGCTTGCCAGTTAAGGGACTTGACCAGGTCGTACAGAGATGCCATCCTTATATAGTACGGCTTAAATGTTCGGTGGCCCAGATAACCGTGAGTGCTATGGCAATGTACGGTAGCCAAGGGCCTGCGACTCTGAAGAACGTACCTACTCCTGAGGCGATGGCTGGTATGGCTTCAGAAATCTTCTCTACCCCATGGAGAGCATTGTTGGTGATCTTGCTGACCATCTCGCCAGCCTTCGTTGTGAACAGAGCGATCAGAGTTCCAACTGCTGCCAGCGGCCCGATAGAACCTTTTACGTAAGTGCGATAGATTCCTTTCACTCTGTGTACTAGCTTGCGGGATTCAGACACGGTCTCCGCATCATACTCACCCGTGGTCTCCGCTACATCGTAGTCATCTGCATCCTCCTCATCATAGTCCTCCTCATAGTCCTCGTCATCTATATCCTCGACTGGACAGCCTTTGGTTCATACATCACTTCGTTGTGATCCCCACTGCAGCTATATAGTAGCTTTAAACTGTAGTCTATAGCCTGGCATCCGCAATCTTGAATGCAGGTGTGTTTGCCTTAGCGAACTGCGGACTCAGCTTCGCCGACAAGAAGGCGGCAGAGGTTGAGCATATGACAACTCTGAGCTCAGGCTAACCAGAGCCTCAAAGAGGCAGATGAGAGTCTCGATAAGTACTACGAGGCAATATCTGAGCCAATGCTCGACTATGAAGCATCGACAGGTCAGAAGAGAGCAGAGCTTATAGTAGTTGTGGCAGCTGCAGTGGGGACCATGGCAGTAGTCATGCTCTATGCACGCTCAAGCTGAATACCTGATGTGTTCGACATGCATACGTTAGCATAGCCAATGTAAAGTACCATCACACCTAATGAGCGAGCCCCAGCTATGAGGTTTCCGATGTTGAAGCTGAGCCAGTTGCCCTGATTAGCTGGGATGTCCCTGCCCCCGAGGTGGTGACGGCCCTCGAGTGCTAACTCGAGGTCGTCGCTTCCACTGGTTAGGCGCAGAAGTGCATATGACTTAGTTTTCTGTCTGTAGAGTTGGCAATCAGCCAGCTCGCGTACCTCACCAAGAACATTGGTCCCAGCAACCACAAGCTTGAAGTCGTCTAGCTTATCCACCTGCTGGATGGCTCCTCCCTTCTGAACCAGGATCGCAACAGCGACACAGTCCGATGCACCACGATGCAATGTCAGCTCTGCCCGTTGGTTAGCTGTGGCTTGGACCTGCTGGTGTTCTCGCTCCACATGCACGATCTGCTGTTTGGAACCCATTTGCTTCAACTCCTGGTCATTCTCGTCATGCCAGACATGAAGTCTTGGAGCATTCATCGTCGCATCTGCGAGCTGCTCAGTGTACACCCAGAGGAACAGCCTATCCTGCACTGCAGCCGGATTCACGTGTGTGTTCTCGAGGAGGGTTAAGAGTGGAACTGCCACATGCTTCTCGACACCTGCCCATAGTTTGAATTCCGTGAACCCCTCATTGCACCCCACAGCGTAGTACCCCTTTCCCTTCGCATAGAAGGTTGGGCCACGAGCCAGCGGACCTAGGACTCGGTACTCATCGTTCACATAGGTGTTGTCCATGGTGTTGTTGCTCTGCATGATCTCCCACCTGTTCAGAAACTGTGTGAGCTCTACCGTCTGTTCTATTGTGCTCTGAAGCTCGAACTCGAGTGTCATGCTCTTGATCTCATGGATCTGTGCCGAGATTGCAAAGTCAATGTACTTCCCAACAGCGAACAATGGGTTCTCATCGTGTATACTGGGTTGAATGGCCATCATGCAGTCCTTCCGAGGATCAGTGCAGTGCGATGTCGCAGATTCAATGGCCCCATCTGGATGTTGCACATGCTGCCCACAGTGGGCAAAAGTGAAGAAGGACTGATTGCAGCCCTTAAAGAGCACTACTCTGTTCCCTCGTTATTAAAACACCGAGGATGCTCAAACTCGGGAATATTACCTACTACAATGGCATATATATATATATATATATATATATATATATATATATATATATATATATATATATATATATATATATATATATATATATATATATTGGTTTATGTTCATGCGCCCATTGAAGAAATAATGTGCTAGAGTCAGCCTCAATGAAGTCCATTTCTTGCTTGCACGATGACTGTATGATTGCTTAATACAGAAATCCAAGATGGCCGCCGTTTAACCATAAATACAAAAAGACGCATATGATTATCAGCATATATATATATATATATGAAGTCAAAGTGAATCTATATACTTGCACAATGATTGGATGCTTGCTTAATACAGAAATCTAAGATGTCCGGCTGTCCACCAAAATGGCCACCATTCAACAATAAATACTAAAAGACGTATAGATATATGTATTTCAGCATATGTATTGAATATTTGAATCAAATAAATGTTGACCTATACGTTTTTCAAGCCAAAGAAGTGAATTTGTATACTCGCATGATGATTGAATGTTTGATTAACATGGAAATCCAAGATGGTCGCCGTTCAACCATAAATACCAAAAAGACACATATATCAGAATATATATTGAGTATTTGAGCTAAATAAGCTTTGAATAATTATAGATTGTTCAACTCAAGACAGTCAATTTATATACTCGCACGATGATTGGATCCTTGCTTAATATGGAAATCCAAGATGGTCATTAACTTTAAGACCAGTTTCTGACAAGGAAACGGAAAACATATTTATGCTTCAGATCTAGAATATCCCGTTGGTATAAGTGCCTAGTTTTATGTTTTTAATTTGTGTCTGAAATTTCTAAAATAAATTCAAATTATAACCTGTTTGTACACTACGAATAATCATCCCAGCTTGGTCTTGGGCCTCAACGTCATCATCAACATCGTCATTAACATCTACTGCCATATTGTCATTTGTTCTTTGCTTTAAGCACCTGCCAGATCCGTCACATTAGCAAAACACAGAGCAAGCAAGTTGAGCAACTGCGCATCCACATCTGACGGATGAGCACGGATGGTCACTACTAAAAGAGCATTGAAGCATTTTGAGTTTTTTCGCTGGTACAACCGGTACATCCTGCTGTAGAAAGACTGCACGGAGGGACCCAAACTTCACTCGATCTAGGTACTAGCACGGAGATAGATTTAAGTTTTGGCAATGAAGTTGCACCTTTTCATCCTGTCCTTGAAACCCACACTTTATACCGTATATCCGACATTGTTTCACCGAGTTCACGCTTCTTTCCATAGCAAGCTGCAATGAAGGCTGTTGCTTCGCAAATAACATCTTCCATTTCGGGTGATTGGTCTCCTAAATTGTTCAACTCTTACTCAGCTTCAAGTACATTCACAACCCTAGTTTTACCAATACCATAATAACATGCAGCAACCGTATCACACCCAGTGACTGCATGGACTGAAAGCAGCTATGCATCGATATCTCTCTCTCTCTCTGTCTGGCGAATGTGGTGCCGATGTTAATTGACGAACGTCATTGACTTGTGGGCTCCATCAGAACTGTTGTGGTCAGCTCCTTCTCTGTAGAATAGTGCACTAACAGCACACATACATCTGTGTCATCACTGATAACTTTTGATTATATTACACCCAGAATTGGCCAGTGATAACATTGTTGAGGAATGATGAAATCTTCGTCCCCGTGCATCTTCATGTCATGTCTCTGTATAACCATGACGTTGCGAACTTCTATAGGTACCGTATGAATGATTTCCCTGTAAGCACGAGACTGTTAGAGGCATAATTAATTGTTTCGATGTGGACAAAAGTTCATCACATATCATATTAATCAACTGTGTCTTATTTTTTGTGACAATAAGCACAACCTGCCGTGATGTGAGAGGCGTGTTTAGAGACTGTTGTGTTCTCTAGATACATGGCCTGTACGGGAGCATCTAGTGCCACTTTTGGTATTATACTCACAGTATCGGTCAAAGATTACGTTCACTTTGCCGCTGTCTTTTAGTTTCTCGATGACATATTTAACAAAATTCCTAACTAGCTCTTTGACACTGCCCTTGTGTGGTCAATGAATGATCCAAAGGATGACACAACCATCTATGATAATTGCATCTGGAGGCATAATTGCATGGACTGACTGTTCTACCTGCAGTTTATTGTTCAATATTGATTTGGCTTTAGCAATCCATAGATCTTCAGTTTTTCCTCAAACATTGACGTCGGCACTGGTGCTCACGTGTGATTTTGTTCTTCACATTAACATCACGAGAGTTCATGAGTACCATGACACGCGCGAATAAACGCCAGATTCTAGTTCTTCCTTCAGAAGTTGATTGAATCCTGCAGGCCAGCTTAACTCGTACTCATGCATGTGCTCGTTACCAACACTCACAGCGTCATCTACATTTATGCAATCTGGGCATATACGCCCAGAATCTATAAGCACAAAAGAAGGTGGGTGATATGGAACATTCATAGGATCACTACATTGTGATAGTCTTTCTCTGATGACCTGCCTGTGAGTTTCATCATATTTGACCCGTGATGGCATTTCCTCTTTGAGGGTAGTGACATCCACTGATGCGATCTCTTTCAAATTTAGGATATCTTTATCAATCTACTGCATATATGTGTAGGCCTAATGCCCGACGACGGACAGTTTTTTCATTCAATGCTATTTAATATCGGCCGAGATAGTTACCTCCTGCCTCATTGTTATTAGGCCATATAGTATTCGTGTATATGGAAGAATTTAGTCATCATAAAAATATGAAAATTGGATTCCCTGACCTGAAAAACATATAGATCAAAACTTATTTGAGTAAAACATTCAAAATACATGCTGAGATATCTGTGTTTACGTACTTATACGCATGAATGGCGGCCATCTTGGCGGCCATCTTGGATTTCTCAAATTCCTCAACGGTGACAGGGTGGCACCCGCTGGATTATCATTCTATGTGTTTGGTGTAATGGAGGAATTCAGTTTTAGTTATGCCCCGCCTCTCTCCAGCTAAGCTCCACCCATATTTCGTCCGTGTTGGGATCGATCGCTCCTTGAACTCGCTGACTATCAACTTCCAGAAAACTATAGGTAAGCTGTTGAATATTTTGAAACTAATTTGACAGGGCTTTGTTGCGGCCCAGTCAACTAAATTTCAAAATATTCAACAGCATGTTTATTAAATAGTAAATACATATAATTCGAACAACAATGCTTAGTTTGTCATCATTTAAGCGCTTGTAGGGAACTTAGCTACGTCATTCATGACGTAATTGATTATGACGTCAGCATACGCGTCACGTATAGATGTTTATTACGTCATAAGATTGACTGAGAAACTGGAATCCTCAATTATCTATGCAATCAGATATCACACCACAGATCACACATCTGAATATATAATTTAATAATTTTAGACATTGACTATTAAAGAATAATGAGAAATACTGTCAATAGTGTTGATTTGATGCGGTTTTTATTATATATATATATATCTTTAAATAAAGACAATCTTTGAATGTAGGCCTATGTTATCTAATATTGCCACATGAATGACATTACCACAGACATAAAAAGCTATTGTCTACACATTGATAGCAATTTTGAAGCAGGTCTGTAATGGAGGAATCCAGTTTTAGCTATGCCCCGCCCATCTTTAGCCAAGCTTCACCCACACTTCGCCGTGTTGGGATTGATCGATCCCTGAACTCCCTGATTACCAATTTCCAGAAAACTATCCAGGTAGGCCCTACGTTGTTGAATGTTTTGAAGCTAATTTGACTCGGTGCTGTTCCTACCACAGCGCAGTCAAATTAGTTTGAAAATATTCAACAGCTTCTTTATTAAAGGGTAGAGACATACAATTCGTACACGAACGCTTAGTCCGTCATCAATTAAGCGTTCGTGACGAACTTATCTACTTCATTCATAACGTCATTGAATATGACATCATCCTACACGTGGTTGATTATGACTTCGTATTATTGATGGGTAAACTGGAAAGGTCCATTGGTCTAATCTGTTCAAAAAGTGGCATCTCTAAAGTTACCTGATTCAAACTAATTCCATAAGCATTACGATGCATTTTGAAGTATTTCCTCAACTGAGCTGTGGATGTATTGCCCCAAAAGTGGGCTGATAAATTGGAAAACACAAATTAATGTTATTTTAATTGTAACAGTCATATCTATGTTTGAGACCGAAACCGCCGTTAGTTCAAAATTATCAGATAATATGAATGTATGATACTGGAATGTTTGGTATTATTGTCAAACTTACGAGTACATTCATAATGGATGAATCCTGTCTGTCACTCATGTATTCGACGTCATAATCAATTACATCACAGGTAGGCTGACATCACAAGCATAATTAACATAGAATACTCCGTCATGAAGCGGGAAGAGTCAGCTGTACGAATTACATGTCTTTAACATTTAATAAAACATTCTGTTTAATATTTTGAAACTAATTTGTCTGGGCGCTGTTGCTGTCATATGCAGCAACAGTCCCCAGTCAAATTAGTTTCAAAATATTCAGCAGGTTAGCTGCATAATTACCATGAAATTGGGATTGTGCATTGCTATTCAGGATTCAATGTATATTATAAATCGATCGAAACACTCGCAAAGTATGGGCGGTGCTTAGTTAGAGAAGGGCGGGGCATAGCTAAAACTGGATTCATCTATTAGCAGTAGGAACCCAGGCAATATTAGCTCTTGACTCTTGCGCACATATGATCATAATACTA
>CM067374.1:40422631-40500131 GCA_034401795.1 Chaetoderma sp. LZ-2023a | reverse complement strand
ATGGGAAATGAAATATCGCTAAACTGTTTTGGTCCTTGTTCAACCAAACAGCATTTTAATTTATCTGTAATTGGTGGCCATTGTGCAGGATCCACACACTGTGGTGTGGTTAAATCTGTGACACGGTTTGAGGGGCTTTGGGATTCAACTTCCTGTTCAGCACCATTGCTATTACTATAATTCTCTTCAAGACTTTCAGCATAGTCTGTACATCTTTCCACGTCGAGTGTCAGCCATATGAGCATGAGACATCCGGTATACATGCAGGAAACTTGAACTTATCCAGGGAGCCCAAAAATAACGCGTAACAGTTCTACGTGACACTATTGGGGAGCCCTTGGAAATTTCAGGCCATGTGTATGTACACTGTTTGGACTGTCGTTCAATCTTTAAGCTCTAGTTCAGAACTGCAACCTGCAAAGTGCAAATAATGGGTGTTAACGTGGTCCTGAGGTGACGTACCATGTTCAGGTGGCACCCTGAGCGACTGCCCCTCTCGCCACGCCCCATTACGGCCCTGCGAAGGTGGAGCTTAGCTACAGATGGGCGGGGCATAGCTAAAACTTGAAAGGCCCATTACGTCATTTCCTCCATCAAAATACCCAGAAATGACGTCACTTAATTGAAGGACCAGGTTCATGAATTGGCTTTAATTAGGAGCCGATCGGCATACATTTGGCGTTCATATTCAGGGATTGTATTAATTACAATACATTAATTAGAGAACACCATAATGCTTCGAAAAAGCGAGGTTGGCTATCCCTTTTATGAGCCCCGCACACCCTCCCCCTCCATCCCTCCACCCCATCCACCCACGCCCACCACAACACCCGACCCCCAACCCCCCCCCCCCCCCTCCCACGTATTGGAACAGTCATATATCATGCACTCGGTATTCAATTCTAGTAGGCGACTTTAATAGATCAGGCATAACATTTGTACAAATAGGTGTACGTATCCTATCCAATTGATATATGATAGTCTCGCGCACCTTGTTAACCAGTTTCTTAATCAACATAGCGCCGCGTCTTATTCAGTAGTCAAGGCACCTATAACTATAGTCTCCCACACGTAACTCGCGACGTGAAGTGTCACCGAACCTCTTGCTATTGACGCGTGAACGGACGTTCCCAGTTTTAGTTATGCCCGTCCCATCACTAGCTAAGCTCCACCCACATCACGCTCGTGTTGGGATCGATCGATCACTGAACTCCCTGACTATCAATTTCCCGAAAACTAGCTTGCAATAGGCAGATCTTGATCAGGCCCAAGTTTGTCTATAGCAAAATGAAATGTGAGTGAATATTCTGCCTACTGTGTTTTATGCATTTTCTCTTTTTACAAACAGAATAACCGTCTGTCCCAAAATGTAGTTTCGTTTGTAAATAGAGAAACTACATAACATGATGAGGTCGAAACTCGGTAATGTGTTATGTTCTATTTCATCCAATAATAATAGTCATGATTACTTTTCCGCTTTGTTTTAGAAACGAAGAAGAAATGGTGGCTTGCACGGGATTCTGATAATCAAAAATGAAATGACCAACTGTTGGTCCATATTTACCTCTGGAAATGCAGGGGATGCATCCGAGAGCATGTAGTTTTGGTTGGGGTTTCTTATCCACCCCCACCCACCCCACCCACTGAAAACATTCTTTGCTATCAGTCTTGGCAAGGCTTAATGGGAGATTCCAGTGAAAATCGAGAATAAGTCAACTAAATATATACTATTATCCGAAATAGTTACGGAAAATATATAAATTATTGTACCATTGCCAAGAAATAATAAAATGAATATGCCTAAAACGGTCTAAAACCTGACTCCTCCAGAGCATCCATTTTCTCGTCTCAGAGGGACAACGAGAGCGAGAAACCGCGAGATATGTGATTGTAATAAGTATGTTACCTACCTGTAGCAAATTAGAAGATTTATCCAATGAATCGCCCTAGTATAGTGATTCAAAATATACACTCTGCGGGAAAAACTAAGCCAGCAAAATTTCAAACAAAAATTTCATGATGCGCTCTATCCATCATACCATATTAAAATAAGTATTACAGCTACAGTGACAGAATTTGCCGAATTAGTCAGACAAATAGTCATTTCATTCAGCTTTAAGCACACTCCAATTTAATGACAATACGCAAAGTATTACCAAAGATAGAGCCTGCGAGACAAAACCATCTCATGCTGAATTTTACAAAAAAGGATAAAATATTCTTAGATCGTATCTTAGATGATTAATCTTTATATATTCCAGTCTTTTGAACCCCTTGTCCGATCTTAACATTCATTATATCATATTAATCCCGAAGTCGGCACCTATTCAAAGATCCCGGAGGCATTGGAAACGCTTCAGCGGTTCTGTTGTTATTATCATTTACGTAGACTTCCTTAAAATATGTAACTGCATCTATCGGCCTCGCCTAGCGCCTCCAGTCATCGCTAGAGAAGCGGTGCAGGGCTGACGTTGCTAGACGCGAAAAAATGGCAACGCCCGGATGTGCGAAAAATGGTCGTCAATTTTATCGACTTTATCTAGCGATAGTTGGTTACGCTATTCATATCTGGTTAGATATTCTGGCGCAATTTCATGAAACGTGTAATAAACTTTCAAATAAAGCACACTTTTTATCATCCCGGAATTGTCCTTTAAATGCTCTGAAACGTCATTCACTATATTATAAGTGATAAACTCGTCAACGGCCTTATTTGGCGACCTTACATTGCGTAGAACGCCACACTAATTGGGTTATCTGCCCATGTTCTGAGGAATCTGGCCTTGTTGACATACTGCTTAATCTGGCACAGCCCTAAACAAGGTCTTTCGAAACAGAAAATTTCATTTTTGTCTGAATTGTCAGCATTGCTTAATGCTGTGTTATATATCCTCGCTAATAACTTTACATGGAATTACACGATGCATTTGTAGAATGTCTCGTCTGTGATATAACTGTGGAAAAGGAAACTAAGGATCAGTGTATTTTATAGAAGCCCAAATTCAGATAGTTTAAACAACTTACAACTTTGCCATGTACTACATACATTATGTTCTGATAACAGACGCACACTTATACTGGGTGACTTTAGCATGCCGCATATCAATTGGTCACTAGCTACATATAACAGCACTACTAATTTAGATTTTACTTATCACTTTATTGCGACAATAAGAGATTGCTTCCTACAGCAATTGATAAGCACTCCCACTAGAGGACGGGGCTCGACTAAGCCCTCAATACTAGATCTACTATTTACAAATGATCCTGAACTAGTGGATGACATAGTTGTTAATGTTCCACTCGGTATAATACAAGTTACAATCCATCTCGACCTGGTCAGCAGTACAACCACAAAATTACGATATTGCTATGATAAAGCAGATTATAAAGCTATGATTGCATATTTGAACATAGACTGGAGCAACCTTATGGGAAGGTTCAATGATGTTAATGAGCTTTGGCAAACAATATTTTCAAAATATCACGAAGTTGAAGAGAAATTCATTCCTATTTAAAAAATTAAAAGTAAGCGAAACAAATACCCACTTGATAAAACAACCAGAAGTCAGATTAACAAAAGGAAACGTATCTGGAGAAAATATATAGAAACTGAGATTGAAGACAGATATATTGAATACTGTAAAATAAGAAATAAAGTCAGGACAGCTACAAGAAAAGCTATGAGAATGCATGAACATAATATCTCGAAATGTGTTAAACAAAATCCAAAGAAATTTTGGAAATATGTTCAATCCCTGACAAAAATAACAATTGGTATCACTGATTTGGACATACCTAATAATAATGGTGTTTTTACTACAAATGATGAGGAAAAGACAGATGTTTTAGCTGACTACTTTAATTCTGTTTTCACTGTTGAACCGGATGAAGAGGCACCGCCAATTTCAACTAGACATATATTTACGCAGTATCCACTAATTGTTAATATCACTTCAGACATTAGGAAAGAAAAATTATCCAAACTCAAGATTTCTAAATCTCCTGGACATGACAAATTACATCCTAGACTAATATATGAACTTAGGAAAGTATTCTGCAATCCTTTATCAATGCTTTTTAATAGATCACTAGAATCTTGGAAATTGCCAGACTGTTGCGCTAACGCCAATATATCAGCCATATTCAAAAAGGGGGACAAATGGAAACCTGAAAATTATCGCCCAATCAGCCTAACGTCGGTAGTGTGTAGAATAATGGAATCAATAATTAAGGATGCAATAATGGACCATCTAAGAACAAATAAAAGGCTTTCAGATAAACAATATGACTTTATCAGTGGCCGATCTACTGTTTTGCATTTGCTAAATGTACTTAAAAATGGCTGCAGACACTTGATAAAGGCGTGATGCTTGATGTTATCTACTGTGACTTTTGAAGGCATTTGACAAGGTTCCTCACAGACGTCTCTTAAAAAAGTTGTCTATATATGGCATAGAAGGTAAATTGTTAGATTGGATACAGGCATTTTTAACCGGTAGAATGCAACAGGTATTAATTAACGGGGTCCCTTCTAAAACAACACGGGTCACATGTGGCATACCACAGGGTTCTGTTTTGGGACCACTTCTTTTCATAATATATATCAATGATCTTCCTGATGCAGTTAACTGTGGTTCTGAAATGTTCCTGTTTGCTGATGACACAAAACGCTTCAAATCAATTTTTTAATCCAACAGACTGTATTTCACTGCAAAAAGACATAAATTCGATGTGTTCATGGATGGATGATTCATTATTAAAACTTCACCCAGATAAGTGCAAATATATGCGAATCTCCACCCAAAAAAACAGAACCACACTCCTATACAATGAACTCATGCAGCCATACTTTAACATACTCCCCTGCTGAAAAAGATATTGGTGTAATAATCGATGAAAAGCTAAATTTCGACCAGCACATAAATGAAAAGATAAACAACGCAAACCAAATAATGGGATTAATCCGACGTACGTTTAGCTATATAGATAAATATAATTTTACCCACCTATTCAATGCCCTCGTTAGATCACATATTGAATATGCTAATGTTGTCTGGGTCCCACATTTGAAAAAATACATAAATGCTGTAGAAAATGTTCAAAGACGAGCCACCAAGCTCGTTCCAGGCCCTCGCCATCTATTATACAGTGAACGCCTACAAACTTTGAAATTACCGACCTTGGCATTTCGTAGATTACGTGGCGATATGATAGAGATTTATAAACATCTCAACAACAAATATGACCAAGGAACATCAGACGTCATTGAACTTCACAACACAAATGCTAATACAAGAGGCCATAGCTTAAAACTCATGAAAGTTAGACCCAGACTAGACATAAGAAAGTACTCCTTCACATTGCGGTGCACTGATCACTGGAATAAACTCTCTGAATATGGCATCAGCGCACCTTCAATTAATTCTATTAAACATAGATTGGACAAACTTTGGGAAAGTCACCCTATACGCTTCAACTTTGAAGCTAAATCTACATGTATTTCCAATTCTACTTCAATACCAGTCGACTGATGTGAAACTGTTATTCCTGACGTTAGAGGACTGAGGCCTGCTGTCAGATGTCCTTTCATTGTATTGTATCATGGAATGTCTCGGGTGTCGCCTGAGATATGCAAAAGAAGATCCCTGCACCGCTCGGTTGATTCCCATTAGTTTTGTAGTGTGGAGCTGGTGGATCCAGTGGCATTCCTTTTGCCTCCTCCAAACTGTTGAGTTCGGGTCTGTTGGATCCGATGACAGAACTTGTATGATCATGTATTGCATGCCATTTTTGTGATGCCGGGGTCTATTGAAATGACTGGAGGTCGGTGTGTCGTAACTTTCATGTTTGTAGAGGTTCGTGATGGAGCGAATGTGCTCCTGGATCCTGGCCTCAGTGTATCTAGCGTACTGTTTGGCACATGTTCTGCAGCTTAGAAGGCAAACTTCATTGCGAGTGTGGTAGTCGCCTATGATTTTGCCTCTATAATAGAGACCTGTGCGCTATATACCCTGTGTGTTGCATTTTGTGATATGATCTATGCTTTCAATCTGCTAACAGCGAATATCACATGTGTATTAAGTCTTGGCATAGTCTTCGTCTTTACACGATTGCTGAAAGTTACGTACTCCATTCCCATGCGATTCAGATTGGTTTTAAAGGAGGGTCTACATATGTATATAAGAAACTTGATGACTAGTTTGAGTACATTTAGACTTAAAATTATTGCTATCTCTGGCAGCGACAACATTCAGTGAAATTGTTCTCAAAATTATCATCAGCTCGTTTAGGTGTAGTGGGTAACATAGGAACCAGGACACTAACTGATTCCTTTCCAATTATTTGATCTCAATAAAATCGCTTTCTATTTTACGAATCTGATATGTTCCGTCATTTCCCTGAAAGCTAAATCCGATTTTAGCACTTTAGGAAATGTGATCGAACAAAATTAATTATAGCAACTTGATATAGTGTTTAAGATTGAAAAAAGTAATGCGAGATTCGTATAAGAGAAAAAACATCCGCCTGCCATGTTTCACACACACACACACACACACACACACACACACACACACACACACACACACACACCTCTCTCTCTCTCTCTCTCTCTCTCTCTCTCTCTCTCTCTCTCTCTCTCTCTCCTCTTCTCTTCACTTCCCTCCCCTTCCCCCTTCCCCCTCCCCCCCCCCTCTCTCTCTCTCTCTCTCTCTCTCTCTCTCTCTCTCTCTCTCTCTCTCTCTCTCTCTCTCACTTCCTCCTACCCTCTCTCCCATTCCCGTCTCCGGCTCCATCCATCCTCCCTCCCCCCCCCCGCCCTCTCTCTCTCTCTCTCTCTCTCTCTCTCTCTCTCTCTCTCTCTCGTCTCTTTTCAATCTGTTTAAATTTCTTTTAGCTTTTATTTCTCATCTAAATTTGATTATTTTCATCTCTACTCTATTATGGCGTGGTCTGACTTTCCACAGAAGTTGACGGCAAATATTATGTTTTGACATTCAATACGTGTAATACGCTACCACAAAGCCGTTCTTTTAGGAGAGCACGCTCTCCTGTATGTCATTAGTATCAGTAGTCTGTCGGATCGGGTTGCAGCCAGCTCGGCTTGCAAGTCAATACTCCACTACTATAACGCTGCAACGAGAGCAGCACACATGTACAGCCTAAATATCTCCCTTCCTTACCTCCCTGGCGAGTCTTATTTCGCTACCAAGCAGCAGCCGATTAGACAACATTTTACTGATAGAAAGGAAAAGTAGGGGATGGAAGAAACATAGATCCAGATATCGAACATCACTCAGGCGTCCCGATTACTAACAGCAGCAGGCAGCAGACGATTTGCGTGAAGAGAAGTCGTCATGGAATCTGAAGGCGATGAGGAGCAGACGACGACAGTCCAGGACAACAATAGTCTGCTGGAGACGATATCACCGATTGTTATGGTTAAACAGGAGCCAGCAGACGATATGAAGGTAGGTCTCTGTGTTTTTGTGATTCTTGAATAGATTAATAATTGATTTCATCATTAGGCCTTCTGCCGAATCAAATCGAATTCTAATTATCGAAAATTAGATCTCGATAGTTTATTAAATCGATTTAATGGTATTAAATGTAACGATAGACGAAATTAATTCAGAATGCATTGGAATAACAATGTAAGTTAACTGAAATTGTTGCTGATCAGTAATTTAGTCGAATTAATTTCTAAATAGTCAACGTTTTGCTGACATATGAATTCATGAAAATGTCAGATCAACAACTAAAAGGATATACTCGTTACTAGTTAGACTTGGATATCTAGAAACTACTCTTCGGTTGCCAAATAAATGCTTGCTTTAAGTGATTTATTAAATGATGTAGCATACACGTTGATTAAACGAAGATGCGCGGGTGTGGGAGAAGGTATGGTGCTTAACCATTTACCACTCATATCAGCCAAAACGGCTTCTGCAGTGGTCTTGAGAAATGTCCATTTGCAGAACAAGAGAAGAGGATTTTTTGAAAATTTACCACTGGAATGACTGGCTCGATAACAGAGCCAGTCATTCCAGTCGTAAACATTAAAAAATAGTCTTCTCTTGGTCTGCAAATGGACATTTTCTATGAGAAAATCAAAATTTTCCTGAACAAATTCGAGGGTTAAAGGGTTAACTGCCTACCTGCTGAATTTCTGCAGACTAACTTTTCCATGAGATTTAATTCTGGATATGCTGAATATTTTTGAAAACAATTTGACTGAAAGTTGTTGGTGGCTAAGACCATCGCCCATTGACATTATCTCCTGGTGGATTGCAGCCGGATTGTCGGACAGTTGCCGTTGGAACGAGCAATTTAGGCCTACTGATGCTAAATTTAACGGTGCTTGGAATTTCTAGCCTCGCTCAACTAACCATGTGAACAACAACAACAACAACAACAGCAGCAGCAGCAGCAGCAGCAGCAGCAGCAGCAGCAGCAGCTGCAGTAGAAGCAGCAGCAGCAGCAGAAGCAGAAGCAGAAGCGGCAACAGCAACAGCAACAGCAACAACAACAACAACAACAACAACAACAACAACAACAACAACATCGACGACGACGACAACAACAACAACAACAGAATCGTAATTTTTATTTGCGTGCGATCCACATTGGGCCTCCATATAGATGTCCATGGACAGTGTATGAAAGGCCTTGTAATATTCCTACGAACAATATAGATATTAGACGACGACGGCGGTGGTGGCGGCGGCGGCGTATCCACGTTTCCTGGTTACCCAACTCATGTATTCGACTGTTTCTAACACATGGGCCAGGGACCCAGTCTAGTTTGTATCTCATCCGTTCATAAATATCTCAATCTCACCGGGAGACAGTATGACTCCAAAAGACGATGCTATTATATACGGATAGATTATCGGTACTCGAAAACTAAGCAAGGGGATCGCGTACGCCGGAAACTTTAGAATTTCCAATCTGGATTTTATTTCACATTACTTCCGTTTTGTTAGTGTTTATTGACAATCTTTAAATAGGCAGGTGTGGCCGAAGGTTGCATGTTTGCATAAAAGCAGTTTAAACAACTCCAGTAATAAGATATACGCTATTTTCACGTTAGTGACTTTTAGCCCATTCAATGTTATACAGCGTGGGTGATAATTTCTCTGTTAAAAACTAGAGCTCTGAAAACTATTCGACTGAATGATGTTTCTATCACAGACAACAACTCCATTCAGTAGACTACATGTTTTACGCTTAGCTTCCTATGTGTGTAATAGTGCGTTTAGAATGAAAATTATCGGTATTTTAAACTTTTTAAAAAGATGTGTCATAAAGGACACGCCTAGTGAAGTAAGATATCGTCCATTGACGTAAAGTAATTCTGTTAGATGTATTATTTAGTACATTCAATACCTGATTCTTATTTTTGAATGATTATTAAAATATAATAACTTGCTATATAAAAGAGAAGTATTAACATATAATAGCAGGTGTTATTAAGCAAACACGTTACAGAATTCCTACTGTAACCGGATTCATGTAGGCCTATATCCAATAATTCGATTTAGTTGGCGTTTAGTTTAATCAATCTTGAAATCCATTGCCATATATATATTATAAATAAGGGCACTAGAATCTCGGCGGCTGCAGGGTATGGAATTTTTTTCGGATTTTCCGGACCTTTTGGGACCACACCATAAGATGTGGAACCCGCGTGTATGGGCCATGGAAAGACGTCACCAATGACTGGTTGTCGTTTAATAAATGCCATAGAACATGTTATATATCACATGGGGACAAAGGACTGTGGTTCATTAAAACTTGCGCACCTTACGACCTCATGTCTAATGGAATCACCTCCTTGTGGACCTAAAGGCAAGTGTTCGGTATAGACAGGTTTATTTTTTCTATGTTGCCAAATTAGATTTTACAATACTTTTCTCTTTACTACGATAACTGATGATCATAGGTTAAGGCTATCGCTGACGGTTGTTGATACACAAGGCAGCAACGTCATTCAGCAACTCAAAATAAAAAAATATGGATATCGTCAGTGTTTGACAGCTTCCAGTCAAATTAGTTTCAAAGTATTTAACGCTTTTCATGTATAGTGGTCTTGAAGTTGAGAAGCTGGAATATTGGCTTTTTACCTGCTTTCACACCACACTTCATCGTGTCTGCATTCGCTATATGCGCCAATGCTTTTTAATCAATACAGTTTTCAGCAAAACGTATGAAATATGAATACTGTTTAATTCAGAAGTAATATACTACGACAACTCGTGTCTTGTAACGTGATGAGTGTAGAATGGTGAATGCAGACAAATAAATGTCTGTGACAGCAAAGGCATGCATCACGTGACCATCCCTCACACAATGGACACGTCTTAATGTGTTCCTCTGGTACCCTTGATACCTTGGGTACAACACTCCGCTAACTGTAAGCTTTTACCATTTGACGATCAAATTTGATCAGGAAAATTATAATTTTCTCATAGGACATGCCCAAGAGATTATCTTTTCCAAAATTTATCCCAAGGAATGACTGGCTCTGTTATCGGGCCAATCATTCCAAAATCTTTCAAAAATAGTCTTGGTCTGCAAATGGACTATAGTCATCTCTCAAACCTACTGCAGAGGGCGGTTTTTGGCCCGGCTTCGTCATGAAAGGGTTATGTCGCACCTATAACACGCTGAATGCAAATACAATGCTGTTAGACCTACGTTCTGACTTGTTACACAATTTATTGCCGATAGTGGGATCTTGTTTATATAAAGTGATTCCCACGCCCCAATACAGAACCGGCTGAACAGTATCTACCCTCGTAACGCAAGTTACTGGGCCAATACCGGGCCGCATTGGCCCAGTAACATGCGCTATCAGAGTATTGATTGGTTATTAAAGTATATTTGTCCTAGATGCTAACTACGTGGTTTGGCATGCGTTGAAAACTGACACTTGATACTCTTAGGCCCAGCAGTAGCTAATATATTGGCCGCCATATCGTATTACCTCTATCATGATGTTCAAATAAAAAGAATAAAGAGTATGATATTTCACATAGCAGCTGCTTGTTGGGCGTATCCTAATTATCAGGCAGTCAGTCAACCAACCATCTGCTGACTTTGTCCAAACTCCATATTGCTAATGCCCATTCATCAAGTAGTGTTGCTAACGTAAGTCGCTACAGCAACAGTTTCAGCAACGTCATCTTTGAATTGAGCACCAGTGTCCGTTCTATCCATTGTTATAAGAGCTTGCTAGATGCGTACAGGCGTGCTTGATAGATGTGTACAGGTGTGTTTGATAGATGTAAACAGGTGTATTTGCAACAGCACACGGGGCAGTGCATTCAAACATGTCTATAGCGGACACCATTGTCTTTGCAACGATAAAAATGTGATGCTTTCCTGAGAGCAGATAGTACTGTAAAGAAATGTAACTTCTTACTTCTCTGCACACATTGATGACCGTCAGCTCCAAATGTAGTTACGAAGTTTATCACTCAAATGAATTTCTTGAGTACGATGCCTTTGCTCGAGAATAATACTCCCAAGTGTGTTGTGGATCATGATTAGAAGGGGCGCATGAGATCGCGAATAAGGCAGTTATGTAGGAAAGCCAGACTTATTACCAGCTTACAGTCAAATTAGTTTCAAAACATTCAATAGAATATACTCCTTCCATTATAGAAGAATTTGCCATTTCTGTAGTGGCTAACCCTTACCACAGTGATGTCAATATTCTATCATGTATTGTGTCAATAGCAAAGACTGTACATTTTTCATACAATTCGTACAACGTGTCGGACTATTAAAGAGTTAAAGACGGGAAAAATAGAATCAGTTATGACGTAATGATTATGACGTCATCCTACACGCCACTTAGCTGATTATAACGTCATATGACGCCAGATTGATAGATGGATACTCTGGAAAGGTGAATTGCAGTCAATTAACATTAATTTAGTTTGAAATTGCTTTATAGTTTGAACTTAGCTATATCATTGTAGCCTGCGTTATAAACATAGGTGTACGTGCGGGATCATTGATGTCAGTAGCGTGGTGGTGAACATGTGCAATTGCTAAACACTATCTAGGCATGATGAATGCCAGCCAACCCGTATAATATAGATATATGTATATCTGGCTTCAGAAAGAGCATCCGCTAGAGTGGAGGCAAGGAAGAGGCGTATCAGTGTCCTGTAATCTGATATAGCTTCCAGTAAAAGCAGCAACTGGCACATTGCGGTGGGGGTAACACTAGGCACACGCCGATGCTGCCGTTACCGCTATCATTGCTAGAGCTAGGGGGACGTATTTACTGCAGACTACTGAGTAAATTATTACCAGTGTGAGGAGGATCCAGAAGCCATATGTATCACTAGAACCGTGCCCATCCCACCACCACCACCGCCACCAGCACTACCAGCACCGCCATCATCATCATCTTCGTACTTTCTGACATGAAGGATCCCGTGGCGTGTGCAGGCAATAATAGCCCCGGAGAAACACTATACCACCTAGACTAGATTTCTCTTTCTACTGTACATATAGAATACCAGTTTCCATAAAAAAAAACCTCCTCCAAACGCATTTCATATAGTTCTTACGCAGTCATCCCTGCCCATAAAGGCCAGCTATGCGTGGATGTCAGAAGATGTTGGTTCGTTAAGACAGGTGGTCGTAAGTTTACCTGTTTTAAAATGATATCATTTTAGGTCCTCAAAAGACATAGTCTGTAGACACTGAATGTTATGCGATCATTTATTGTCAGTGGCCACATTTTTGGTGACCAATAAGGTGGTCGTCTTAGGCATGTTTGTATAACAGTTTGGCGGCATGCATTAACTTACATACGTCATCAGGGTATAGTATTTAATAGTAACGATATACACATGCCTCTGTACACTGTATGGATAAGAAGCTAACAGTATACTGTATATCAGCTGATGTTATACAAGATATGGCCTACAGTGCAAGACCTATTATAAGATGCGTGCTTAGAGTTACTCTTATAATAGATACTAGAAACCACCTCACGCTCACCACCTACCACACCCACACTTCGCACTACACACGCACACACCCGCATCGCATAGACACCGTCCCGCACCGCATTCGCGACGGGAGCTAAAACAGAAGTCGCATTCGTCAAAATGCTTTTAGTCTCCTAAACAGTTCGAAAATAATTGTTATTATGCCTAATAGTCAGCATCTTATAAACCGACCTTTCGACTTCTCTTAAAGACGAAGCAACTCGTGTCACAATGGAGGGGGCCCATTTCTAGATTTGCCCCGCCCATTTCTGGTTAAGCTCCTTCTCACATTTTACGCCTGTTGGGATCGATTTAAAACGTGAAAAGCTGAAATCCCAGAATCTAAATTTCAAGGTAACTATACAGATAAGATGATGAATAATTGGATACTAATATGACATAGGCCTATGCCTTTTGCTGCCTATGGCAACAAAAGTTCACACTCAAATTACTTTCAAAATATTCAACAGAATGTGTATTGCATTCTAAATTCATCAAAGACATACAGTTCATACAATATCCTGACTTTTCGATTTTCGTGACGGAGGTACGCAATTTTGATTGTGCCTTCAGCTAACATGTGACGTATTTTATTAGGACCGCATATACTTGAGTGATGGGTCGGATCCCAGAAACAGAAGACCTTTATAGACTGACTGTCACTAACCTCAGGTAATAGCATTTATAAATATCCCACTGCCACCGATTCCACTGGGCGCTGCTGCTCTTTAATTGCTTTGTGCTCACTGTACTGGCATGGTTGCTTTTTAGCACATATTTAAGAATGGCAAATCTTTTCTTGTATATAATATTTTTTTTAAAGTTATTCTTTTTGAAAACTTCTTGTAAAACGAGATACTGCGGTCATCATAAAGTTTAGTGGTGATATGATTTAGTAGTAATTGGAGAGATAGACATGTTTTTGATTGGCTCTCTCTGGTGTGTGAAAAAGGGGCGTATGCTGGTGGACGTTCTTGTACAACACGCCCACAAGCACACGCCTCATTTTCACAATCCATATATGGAATTAATCCCCGCCCATCGAATTCACGAAATCTAATATTCGCCCACCACTAGGGTTAGTGTCAGTAATGATAAATACGTGTAAGAAAGGCAGTTCTAATTATTGATTTTTTATTTTTATTTTCTTCTGATTTGTAAAAAAAACCATGGGCACAGTGGTCTTATACTATTTTTCTAAGATATTATAACATACTCTCTAAAATAGCGATTTTCATTGTTTCTTCTTCTGCTTCTTGCGAATCCTGTGAATCCGTTTATATATTCAGAACGTATATCTCTTGCTACACTTACACTTACACAGAAACACTACCAACAGTAGAATAAATATAAGCTCCATTACTATTAGTACTAACAATATTATAAGTATAATGAAAACACACATCACTACTAGTACACAGAGATGTTCACTCTAGCTCGCTCAGCATCACAATAGAGGCCACCAATCATATCACCCACCTGTCAATCAAAACATCAGGCTATGGTTTACCCTTGTAGTGATGGACGCACAGCCTGATTGGCAGTGCTATGGATGCACAATCATCGATTCAGGCTGTAGTGATAGACGCATATAAATTAATACCATACCTGGCAATCAAATTATCGATTACCCCTGCAGCGATGGATGAACAATCTGATTGGCTGAGCCAAGGATGAACATTTGTGAAATTATAGATGCGCATAAATTATCGATTATCCCTGTAGCGAACTATGCGCAGTCTGATTGGTTGAGCCATGGACACACATTGCTGAAATTATAGACACACGAAAATTATCAATTACCCCTATAGTGATGGATGCACAGTCTGATTGGCTGAGTGATGGATGCACATTGGTGAAATTATAGATACATATAACTTATCAATTACCCCTGTAGCAATGGCCGCACATTGGTTAAATTATAAAGATGCATAAATTATTGATTAGCCCTGTCACTAGGGATGCACAATCAGATTGTCTGAGTGATGGACACCAAATGTCGATTAGGGCTGTAGTGATAGATGCACATAATTTAAAACCAGCTCTTGAATATTGCTTATTTGCGCAAGCAGCTCAACTTTGAGTGGCAATCGAGTATTGTAACATTGGATTGTGTGCCTGAAACAATAGGCACAAATTATAAACAACTACATATATAATACTAGTAGGATATTGCTATTGGTGCAATTGAGATTTTCTTCATTAAGTGCCCAAAAGTGTGAATTAATCGATATTTTGAACTAATGCCACTTTAATGATTAACCGATGCACTGCAGTTTTAACCATTAGGCCAGATGATTATAGCACCACAGAAGTAGCAGCACTGCTCTTAAGACATTCAAAAGCAAATTGATAGTCAATTATTGAATTATGGTGCAAGTGACAGTTGCGCTTTAGGCATCAGTCGTCTTACTCAGATATTGTAACAGCCAAAAGTGTTAGAAACAAGTTAATACTGATTAATTTTATAATACGATTATATATCACCTTTGCACCCAAGCCTTATTATGCTTAAAAAGCAGTTATTACTACTAGTAAGAGACACCTCTGCTTTACAGTAGAGGAGCAGCAATTTCTTCACACCTTTTTCTTTTGTTCTTTCCTTTGTTCTCTCCTTTGGTATTTGGACACCTTTTTTCCTTTGATATCTGTCGCCTTTTGTGTCGGGTTTTCCTTTAAAGCATCCAGCTCTCCACTATTCTGATTGGATGTTAGATGTAAAGGGTGGCCATAAGCTCCCCCCCCCCTCCCCTTTGCGGAGGAAGATGGCTAGAAGACTGTCACGTTCACATAAAACGTTATTAATTTATCTGAATGGTAAAAAAAAGTTCCGTACTGGTGCGGAGGTTAGAAAATGCCCTACAGTTCTTGACGGGCTACGGAAGATTTTTAGTTAATGCGTATGCATTCTGGCGATCCACAAGACAAGATGCACCGAATAGCTCACACGATGCATCAAGCAATGTTCCTATAACTTAGGTTGAAATGTCAAAAGGCTAACACATGATGTGCAGATTAATTTCCACCACTGGTTGTGTGGCACGGCAGATCTGGCGAGTCATCACCGAGCACGTCACTCGCCTCACATACTGAACAATGAGCTACATCTGGGCCAAAAGGCCCATCCACTCGAATGGTCCCTTTGCGGGAGTAGTGTTTTGGGCTACCTGACATTACTTTGTTTATTGCCCCTGGGATCTGCAGCGGACATTGGATATCTGCGTTACGGAATGCAGTCACTTCCGCTCGTCCTCTCAGACCAGGCACCTCACCACCATCTGGGCGCTCTCGAAACTGATTTTTCGACCCCTTTATATACTGCCTGTGATGTCACAGATGGAACGCCACAGTCAATCAGCGAGCGCACTTCAGAGGGAGGGAAGCAGGTCACGTGATGCGCTATAGTACCCATGTACTGAGAGCATACATGCGCTAAGCCTATGGGGTTCAATATTTTGAAAATAGAATAAGTGGACTCAATTAGCCATAACTCAGCCAAATCCTAACTGATATAAAAATGGTAAAGAGTTTTGGAATCCTCGCTTCATTCTTGTCATGATCGAGAACCGCCAGAATGCAATCTAAAAGGTTTACGAGTACCAACTCGGTACTGTTTGAGATGCTTTTTCTGCCCAATGCTAACGTGCGTTGTTAAGCAATCTCTGACGCCTCCGCATGCGTGCTACGCAATCTTATGGACTTAGTCATTTTACGATCCTCTCGTAATCGGCTGTACACATGCCAACCCAGGTTGGGGGGGGGGGGGGGGCTCGGAACGTACCCAGTCTGGTCGGCCCATACCCAGCCTGCCTGGAATGGTTCGCATCCGACCAGTCGATCCGCGCTACACCACCCTCCTTGTTTGGCACCCATGATGAACGATACCACCATCGTGGATCGAACGTACAGGGCACACACTAGGCGAAAATGGTAGACTTCTCGGGTAGGCGCGTAGCCGAGAGGAGTAGTGACGCGATAGACACATAGATTATCAGAGAAGGCCCATAGGCAGGCGAAAGAGTTTGGGGAGCATGGCATATTTTGATTTTGATTTTTGGCCTAATATTTATTTTTCCGGGCCTTTTTCTTTTTTTTGTTTCATGCTGCGGTGCATGCTCTTTTATTTGTTTTATTACCCTGATTATAGCTAAAACAATAGCTCGCATGGACGTTCTCTTGGGTGACGGATAAGTAATTTTCCATTGAGAATGCCCAAGCTCCAACGTACCAGAATCAAGTTATTATATAAAACTAAACATGTAAAAATAAAGATATATATATGTATTTATATATAAATATCACAAGTTATTTAAAACAGTAAATTACGTATGCATGTCGATATATTAGGACATGCATTCAGTGCAGCCCGTTATTGTGAATCCACACGGATGGCTCTCGCCAACCAATATCCGTCTTGTTCTATGAAACAAGAAGAAAAATAATAAGAAAAAATAGTATGTTAGTGATATTAATGTTCTTAAAACACTAGAAAACCATCAGGTGGCTCCAGCAATAGCTAGGATGGTATGATCGGGATAATGACATGTTCACTGTGGTATGCTGCGTACTTACACCATATAGGGTGTGATTGCAGCATAGGCATCCGCAGCGATTTTCTGTGAGACATAGCTATGCGATAATTAGCATAGATGTGTATGATGACCGTGGTCAGCCTAGGGACATGGCTTCAATTTTAAAAAACTTTTAATAATAATAAGAACAGTATTTTAAATATATACATAATAAGCACAATTCACTCTTCCGCACAACTTAATAATCATCCTGCTGAATCCACGACAGTAATGGCATTAGGTATCGGCTGAAAAGTTACCCCAATGGGTTTGGGTGCTGCGATCTGCATATGCGAGACATGGTGGGTATAGTTGAGATGATGAGATACTTTTGGTTACATCTTCTGTACTGCTGTCAGAGGAGGCAGCGGATAGATTTGGAAATGGTCCAGGGGAAAGATGCCTGGTCGCTGATGCTATGCGGGGTTGCAGTATGGCGGTTTGATCCCCCAACCGGGAGATGGTAATCAACACATTAAACTAATGGGTGCATGACTGTCGGCTAAGTTAGCACATGGAAATTGAAGCCGCACATTGCCAGTGCATCAATAAAATAAAAATACATATACATACACATACATATACATACACACATACCAGGGTTTCAACAAACTTCTAAATACAGGAAGTCTGGGACTTCTTCGGTAATGCTATTGGAAGTCAAAGCTAGAAACATGAAGGTCTAAAATGGTTCAAATACATATAATTTGGTTAAAATCATTGTTTTAGAGATATCAGGGCCAGTAATAGGAAGTCCAGGACTTTCTTGGTATGTTTTGTGAAGTCCAGACATAAACTTTGATATACATATATATCAAAGACATGTATATATTTATATATATATATATATATATATATATATATATATATATATATATATATATATATATATATATATATATATATATATATATAT
The DNA here is from genome assembly GCA_034401795.1 of Chaetoderma sp. LZ-2023a. Taxonomy (NCBI): domain Eukaryota; kingdom Metazoa; phylum Mollusca; class Caudofoveata; order Chaetodermatida; family Chaetodermatidae; genus Chaetoderma; species Chaetoderma sp. LZ-2023a. Next base: position 40,481,628 of record CM067374.1, on the reverse strand, counting down.
ATATATATATATATATATATATATATATGTATATATATGTGTGTGTGTGTGTGTGTGTGTGTGTGTGTGTGTGTGTGTGTGTGTGTGTGTGTGTGTGTGTGTGTGTGTGTGTGTGTGTGTGTGTGTGTGTGTGTGTGTGTGTGTGTGTGTGTGTGTGTGTGTGTGTGTGTGTCTGTGTGTGTCTGTGTGTGTGTGTGTGTGTGTGTGTGTGTGTGTGTGTGTGTGTGTGTGTGTGTGTGTGTGTGTGTGTGTGTGTGTGTGTGTCTCTGTGTGTGTGTGTGTCTCTCTGTGTGTGTGTGTGTGTGTGTGTGTGTGTGTGTGTGTGTGTGTGTGTGTGTGTGTGTGTGTGTGTGTGTGTGTGTGTGTGTCATATATACATGTCTTTGATAAATATGTTTTCCATTAAGCGGTGGGTGAGTGGGGCTGTCCCTTCTTTGATGTTTACATAGATATATGCCCCTATGTGCACAAACATAAAACACACGACATTCAAACACATATTTTTGGCATTAATATGTACATACACACATATACATATTTACTGACTTAAATAAACATATATTATACATATACTCCCTAATTACATCATTATCTCATTTTATTTAAATTTAGTTTGGAGTGGTTTATTATTTTATAGGACTTTTGTATGCTACTGAGGGTTGGTGGGGGTGGGGGTCAGGGAAGAGCTCAGCACTGTAATATAAAGTTGAGATAGTTGGAGTTGTTAAGAATTGATAGATGCGTTGATCGTATGTGGGCTATTTAAGTGTAGTAGTAGTGAAAGTAAACTGTGAAGTATGTTTGTGTTTAGACTTATTACTTCAATTATTAGGTTAGGTTAGTTTATCTATAGTGGTGGTGGTGGTGTTGGTGGAATGTCTTAGGTTTGTATTATTATTATTAATTAGTAGAGAATCTGTGACCATCAGGTATAATATATATTAATTTAGCATTTGTCGATCATAGATTCCCTGGCAATCTTCTTAAAGGATTTCAGGTTTAATATACTATCGCGTATTTTTGTACTGGTGCTGTACTGGTGCTGTTCCATAGTTTTGTGGCTGCTACTGTAATTCGTCGTTTTCCTATTTCTGTTCGTGTAAATTGAGTGTGTAAATTGTGTTTTGTCCCAGTGTTGCATTTGTGGATGTCTGTGCTTAGTGTGAAATTGGAGGCTATGGATTGTGGTAATGTATTGGGGTGAAACTCCTTTACAATGGTGTACATCTGTAGTTTGCCTATGTCCTTTAGTTTTAATAGCTTTTCTGACTTGAATATATTCTGGCCCTTTGCTGGTTTAGAAAAGAGTTTTAGTGCCTTTTTCTGTAGACTTTGTAGTTTTGTTAGGTTGCTTTTGTGTGTATTCGTCCAGATAGCGTTACAGTAGGTGAGATGCGGAAGAACAATGGTGCAGTATAGAGTTTTAATTGTAGCTGGTGTCATGTAAGGTTTTAGTCTTTGTATGACACCTATGCCTCTTGCCACCTTTGCTGTTAATGTCTCGATTTGTTTGGCCCGGGTCAAATGTTTATCCAAATATACTCCCCAAGAATTTGGTAAATAGGGCCTCCTCAATTTCTTTTTTGTTCATGCAGATTTTTGGAATTTCATCTTTTTTTAGTTTGAGATTTGTAAATAACATATAATTTGTTTTGTCAACATTCAACGATAATTTGTTTATTGAAAACCAGTCAGTAAATTCTTGCATTTCCTTATTTGCTTTTCTGTATAAGGTGTCTATGTTGTCATCGCAGCAAAAAGCATTTGTGTCATCAGCGAACAGTATTAATGACATGTGCTTGCATATGTTAGGTAGATCATTCATGTAACGAAGGAACAGCAGAGGGCCAAGAATAGATCCCTGAGGAACACCACAAGTTAATTGCCTGTTTTCAGAGCATATCTCATTATATTGTACGCATTGTGTTCTTTTACTTAGGTAGTTCTGAAACCAGGTGAGTGAACTGCCTCTTATACCATAATAGACAAATTTTTCTAGTAAGATCTGGAGGTTGATAGTGTCGAAAGCTTTTGAAAGGGCCAAGAAGATGCCTATTATACTTTGGGTTTTTTCCCGTGATTCAATAATTTTTTCTGTCATTTCGGCTATTGCATGCATTGTTGAATGTTTCTCACGAAATCCATATTGCGATTTGTATAAAATGGACTTTTTGTCCAGGTAATTTGTCAGTCGATTGTACATTAGGCGCTCTAGTAACTTGGAGAAAAGTGGAAGTATGGAGACTGGTCTGTAGTTTGAGAAGTTAGTAGAATCCTTGGCTTTATAAATTGGTGTAACACGTGCTATTTTTAGTTTTGATGGGAAAATGCCTTGAGCTAGGGATAAGTTGCAAATGTGACTAAGTGGGATAAGGATATCCATAACACAGGTTTTATAAATGCGCCACTTAAAACCATCGATTCCGGCACTTTTGGCTGGGTTGAGTTTGTTTAGAACGTTAAAGATCTCTTCAGTGTTAGTAGGGTTAACGAAGAATGATGATTGATAGCTGCCTGTAAGGTATTCAGAAAACTTTGTTCTTGGATGTTGATTGGATTTTGTTCGAAAGTTCTGGTCCTATATTTACGAAATAATCATTGAATCCATTGGCAATTTCGAATTTATCGGTAATGACCTTATTCCTGTGAAGAAATTGTGTCTGTTGTGCTGTATTGGTCTTGTTTAAAAGTGATTTAATGGTTTTCCATGTCTCTTTTTTGTCATTTTTAGACTGTTCAAATTTCTTGTGATAATATGTTTTCATAGCTGTTTTTATTATTGGTCTAATTTATTTCTATATTTTTTTAATTGAATATCATTGTAGTGAGTTTGACACTTGATAAATGTTAAGAAGAGCTGATGTTTTGTATGACAGGCAGCTATTAATCCACTTGTAAGCCAAGGTTTAGTTGGGTTATGCTTATATTTTTTATTTTCTATCATTGAAAAGCTTTGTTAAAAAATAGTCGTGCAGATGTCATGAAATTTGTTGTAGGCATGCTGACAAGACTGAATGTCTGTTACTATGCTCCAATCGACCTCTGACATAGACTTTTTGAATGTTTTAGTGTTGACCTGACAGTATGGAAAAGTTTTCAAGCACAATGAATTGACTATTGTCTTTTATGTACATGCCTACACCACCTCCACCAAGCTCAAATATGTATGTACTCATAAGTAAAAGTTGAAAATGCCTTGTCGCCCATTAGTTAAAAATTTCATTCACTAGGCGACAAACTTTGTTGACTGGGCGACATAAATGTTGTCCAGTCATATAGTTAAAAAATGCACTGCTCACACGTTATAACAGTAAATATTATTAAGAGAGCAAGATGCCCGCAGACTGTCGTCCATACGAGTAGGATTTTGCTACTGAAAGGAAGTTCGACAATGGGTTGATTCAAGTTACGACAGCACCCTTCTTGGTCATCTGTGCTATAAAATAACTCTGTCCCGCCCACCCCCACCCGGGCTCGGCCATTACAGAGCGAAATACATTATGTCCGATAAAGTTGACACCGCCCACACGCAGCTACCCCCACCCCTCTGCAATAAAAACATCACACTTCGCGACAGCGCAAGAATAATCCACAGATAAGCAGCCACGCGTATCAATGAAAATCATCAACACGACAGAAACATAGACACTCAGGATGACTGTATTCACAATCTCCATACGACGGTATTGTAATTGTAAAACTGAGGCACGCATTTTCCGAGCTGTATTGTAATAAATTAAGTTTGATCTAGGTTGGGGTGAGACTAGTCCTACCCATAGAGGAGGATGCTTGGCAGTTCACCCACCTGGAAAACACAGTCCAGCTTCACGGAGTTAGTACACTTAACTTCCACAAGACATGGAGCTGTTTAAACTGGACAATAATTACAGTCAGCTATACTGTCCTAATTTCGATTAAGAACACGACTGTTCTACTGCGTCTACAAATCATTAACGCGCGTATACAAATCATTAACGCGCGGACTGATGAAGCAGCATCAAAACTTCGACAGCATAACATAATGGAGAATTTCAAATATTCTGTTACCTTCATATTCCAGTCACAGGATCGACACGGGCTGGAATACACCTATTACAGACAAGAAGCGATGCATGTATAAGATCGCGCTCATATTTAGGGACACCGTTCTGAGGAACAGAATTGAAAACATATATTTCCGTTTTTCACATCAACTACGAATAATCAGCAGCATCAATACTCCGCCATTACATAAATATTGCCTAAGTTTCCGATCAACCACGTGCTTTCAAAACAAGAAACCACGCGATCTTCACTTCTAATTTCCAGTAAATTGGACCAAAGGCTATAAACAAAAGAACCGCCCAAACGTATATCTACCACAGCGTGATGGAAGAGGTGAGAGAGGATGGGTCGGGGCAATTGCCGCTGACGTCAGCGCGCTCTCCCACACCCCATCAGGCATTCCAGCTTGAAATCTGAACAGGCGAGTTTACAAGCATCCAATCTGAAAAACTGCTTCACGCTAATTAAAAGGTGAGCTTCCACAGGAATAAGTAGTTCCAGATTTTAGCGTTGATTGGAGACTCGATTTTCCTCCGAGTGGGGGACGAAAACGACTATCCTTCCTTTTTATATTTATATTTACTTCCTTTATACAGAAGGAATATATCATCTGACTCCAGGGACATTAAAATTAAAACTTTCCATATAGGGTGTGACCGACTCGGCCTAAAACCTTCGGGTGTGGTCATCCGCCCTCCTGTGATGTCACCAAAAAGTATAAAAGGAGGAGAGCGCGCACTGAAACTTCGTCTTCCTGTCAAAACTCGACACAAGGGATAATCGAGCATTAGGCTACTTTCGTGTCGCGAACTAAATTCTGCTGGTCTTATTATTAATTTATTACTATTATATATTTGGCCAGGAAAAATTATGAAGTGGTAGGACATTTAGAATAGGGTAAGCGGTTTCGCGCATTTATCATTATGCGGAAATAAGATGTCGCTTGCGGAAGATCTTGTCCTGTCCAACAGCTCGGAGGATTCAGCACCAGCTCAGCTTGGGAAGAAGTATCAGTGTACAGCGTTACAGCCTAACGGACATCCTTGTAAGTATGCGTTCTCCTGGAATTCGGACTTGTCACATCATGTCAACGGCGATCATCTGTATCAATGTGCATTTTGTGCGGACTGCAAGTACCTGTATTCAGCTACTCGATACGGAGTGGGAGTGACACACACGTTAACGGAAAAGCATCATGTGGTTCTAGCTAGCCATTTTGAAACTAAACTTTCTATTAATGTAATTCTGACAGGAAAAATTGCCAAAACAAAATGTACTAAACGGCGACAAACTGACTCCGCATTTAGTGAGACCAACAGCATCCGCAACACAGCCAGCACTCAGCAGCATCCCTGCATCAGTCACCACGACGTTGTCAGCACCAGCACGAACAGCACCGGCAGCACCTGCAGAATTGATACCTACATCGCCTGCAGTTTCCACTCTGGCAGCACCCGCAATAACGCTACCGACAGCATCACACATCACTGCAGCATCAGCATCCATAATCGGCTGGCCTATTTCAGTGGTAATTTCAAAACCCGTGACCGTATCCGAACCTGGGTTACAGGACATTTCCGATCGATCAATATCTTCATATAGTTTAATCATAGATGAGGAGATCTGCCTTATGGATGCAGTCACCATCATCACTGCAGAGCAGCAGACCCTTACATCTGCGCAACGTTAGCACTCCATCAGATCCTGCCAGTCACAAAGTAACTACGCCAGATCGTCCCTATGCCGGAAAGAGAAGAAGCGCACACTCCACAAAAATCTGTGCAGTTCCTAGGATGACCGCCAGCAAGTTACTTAAAGCAACCAAGATAAGAAAGCTATCTGCCAGTGCCACATCAACATTCGCAACATGCATCCTGACAGCCTCCAGGTAGCCCGCACCACCACCACCACATCCACGACCACAGTGATGTCAGCAGTCTCCACTCCGCCACCGGTTCGTACTACACCCATCAACATCACCACCACCACCAATGCTTCATTGGATACATCCGCACCGTCCTCCAGTTTAAGTATTACCGACCTGGGCAATTTGGATAGTGGTATTTCGGCAGTGGAGGACCACCCGCAACGCCCATCCCGCATGAGTACCCAGACTCGCTGGGGAAATTTTTAAGCAGATATTTGTGGACACTCGTCGAGGTTGCAACAGGATTTATGAATAGGTGTGTGGAATACAGAACTTTATTATATTTAAAAAAAAAATACTTTTCTTATTATTATAAATGTTTTTAAAATCGAAACCCAGTCCCTAGGCTGACTACTATTCTTGCATAGCTGTGTCTCAACACAAAATAATCACTGCGGATACCTGTGTTGTAAACACGTCGTGTGCGACGTAAGTACAACACACCATAGCGAATATGTCTCATTCCCGTCATGCTATGCTGGGGCTGCCTGATAAACTAGGCTTTTTACTTATTATTATTACTATTTTATTATTTTTCTTCCCGTGTTAGCACGATGGGATGGATTATATATATATATATATATATATATATATATATATATATATATATATATATATATATATATATATATATATATATATATATATATATATATATATATCTGTAATTATGTTACATTGGAGCTTTGGTGTTCTCTGTGGAAATATAATTATCCGCATCCAAGAGAACACCCATGCGAGCTATTGTTTAGTTAAATCAGTATGACTGAATAAAAGTAAGCACACACTGGGAAATAAAACAAAACAAAAAAAAAAGAAAAGATAATTCCATGTCAAAAATGAAAACTAAAAGTATGCCTCCCTCCCAAACTCTTTCGCACCTCTATGTGCTCTTCTCTTATGAACATGCGTCTCTCGCATCAGTCTCCTCTCTGTTATGCGCCTACTCGGGAAGTCTATAATTACTTCCTTGCGTGCTCCCATGCGTTTGATCCACAATGTGTTAATCATTTGTCACGGGTGTCAAACTAGGAGGGGTGGTGTAGCACTGGATTCGCTCCAAGCACGTGTAGGATAGTACGCGTATATAAGCCCTATGAGGGAGGGTTCCATTAGAAATGGCTAAGTCCGTTAGAATGCATGGTGCGCATGTGCGCGCATCATAGCTTCCCTGACAACACGTATCGGAATTGGGAGAGAGTGCATGCCTATAGTGTACCGAGTTACCGCTTATATATTAGGTGACTTTAATATTGATTTGTTAAAACAACATAGCTTCTACACTCAAGACCTATTAAATTTATTAAAAATATCTGGCTTTTATCTATTTATAACGAAACCAACAAGAATTACAGAATGCTCGGCTACTGTTATTGACAACATCATCTCGAATAATGCCAAGAATCAAACAGGTATCTTTGTTGTAGATATTTCAGACCATTTACCTATTTTCTATATAGAAAAAGAAAACAAAAAAGGAAAATCATTTGTAAAAGAAGCAGTAACTTGTAGAGACTTCAAAAAGGAAAATATAGAAATGTTCAAAAACAATATGGCTAACATAAACTGGAACCAGGTAATTGAATCACAGTCATGTGAAGATGCCTACAACACCTTCCACACTATATGCTCTAACATCTATGAATCTGCCTTTCCACTTAAAAATATTAAGAAATTTAAACAAAACCCTACTAAACCCTGGATTACAAGAGGTGTGATAGCTGCCTGTCACAAGAAAAACAAGTTATATCTGAATTTTATTAAATATCCGACAAAGTATAATGACTCACAGTTCAAGAAATATAGAAACAGGCTAAATCAGATAATTAGGACAGCAAAAATAAATTATTTTCATAATAAATTTGATGAACAAAAAGATAATATAAAGGAAACATGGAAACTGATTAAATCATTACTAAATAAGAAAAAAACCAATACTGAAGCATCACGGTTTATTTATAATAATAGAGTCATTAACGACAAAAAAGAAATAGCAGACAAATTTAATGAGTATTTTACTAACATTGGTCCTAATTTATCACAAAAAATTCAACCCAGCTCGAACATACATATAAAGGACTTTTTAACACGTAGTTACCAACAATCTATTTTCCTAAATCCAACAGATACTCACGAAATCTACAAGATACTAATGCAAATTAACACAGCTAAAAGTGCTGGAATCGATAATTTCAAATGGAAAATTTTTAAACACTGTGTAACAGAAATACTAACACCATTGGACTACATCTGTAATCTCTCACTTACACAGGGAGTAATTCCATCAAGATTAAAAGTTGCATGTGTGACACCCATATACAAAGCTAAAGATGTATCTGACTTTACTAATTATCGGCCAGTCTCGGTACTTCCACTGTTCTCAAAACTCTTAGAAAAGCTGTATTTTAGTAGAATTACTAAATATCTAAACAAAAACTCAATCATATATCCTTCTCAATATGGTTTCAGAGAAAAACACTCTACTATGCTTGCCATTGTGGATATGATAGAAAAATTATCAACCTCCCTTGAGAATAATGAACATACGCTAGGTGTATTCTTGGATCTTTCCAAAGCCTTCGATACAATTGATCATACAATTTTACTGCAAAAGCTTGCATACTATGGAATAAGAGGTACTGCATTGAACTGGATACAGAGTTACCTGTCAAACATGGAACAGTGTGTACAATTCAATGGGTCTATCTCTGAATACAAAAATATAGTTTGTGGTGTTCCCCAAGGTTCAGTTCTTGGGCCCCTGCTGTTTCTCCTATATATGAATGACATACCCAAAGTCTGCAACCATCTCTCACTAATACTTTTTGCGGACGACACAAATGCTTTCTGCAGTCACAAGGATATAGAAATTCTATACAAAAATGTCAATAATGAAATGGCGAAATTAATCGACTGATTTAAAGTAAACAGATTGTCCTTTAATGTATCAAAAACTAATTATATACTATTCACAAAATCTAAGAAACTAAAAGAAATAGCTCTCCCAAACCTCTATATCGACAACCAGATAATTCAAGAAGCACAATATGCTAAGTTTTTAGGAGTATATCTGGACAAAAATTTAACATGGGAGAAGCATATTGAAATTATTACTACCAGGGTAGCAAAAAGCATTGGCATCATTCGCAGACTGAACCCCTATCTAACACCTAATATTATTAAAAACCTGTACTGCACAATGATACTTCCTCACATCACCTACTGCAATGCTATCTGCACTAATATGTCTCAAGCTAGACTAAAAAAACTAAAATCTCTGCAAAAGCAATCTATTAAACTATTTTCACAAACAGCAGGTGGCCAGGATATCTTTAAATCAGAAAAGGTCTTAAAACTTGAGGACATAGGAGGGCTCCAACTATATACAATCTTAAGGGACTTCCACAATGGCAACTTACCCTCATCCGTATCTAACATTTTTATGCTCAATACACAATTGCGTCCTCACAACACAAGAACAAGAAATAACCTCCATTCAACACACCACCAAACAAAAGCAGCACAACAAAAACTCTCATACAAAGCAATTCAGTTATGGAATAATACAGACACAAGCACACGTACAGACATCATAAAGCTACAGTACTTTAAGCAGAATATCAAAAAGAAGATTATAGAAACCTACTAGACTCTGGAAAACACTCACCATCATGGCATGCTATTCTCATACTTGCACCCAGTCACCAGAACAAATAATAATAATAATAATAATAATAATAATAATAATAATAATAATAATAATAATATTAGTAATAATAATAATAATAATAATAATAATAATAATAATAATAATAATAATAAGAAGAATAAGAATATCTGTCATAGTGGTAACTACCAAACAACTACCTCTACCATCACAGCCTAAAAAACAAAAAAAATAAATTAATACTTTGTCATTGATAATAAGAATATGTAATATAGAATTATTAACTTAAGCAAGATAAGCACACATCCCTCTGTCATGTCTTTCCCTGTAAAAATGTAAATTGTCATACGTCTATTAACTGTTGGACTGCTGGAAGTGGACAATAATTCCAATTGGCAATGACTCTGGATTGGCTGAGTATTTTAGAAAAAATGTGACTGAAAGTTGCTTATGGCTTAGCCACCGACAATGTTCGGTCAAATTTCTTTTTTAGAGGTACCCAGCATACCCTGAGTTAGGCTCCATGGAAAATGTAGACTGCAGAGGCTTGGCAGCAAGACAGTTAACTATATGTATATATAGGACTATAACATGTTAACCTTATGTGTTCAGTATTCTCATGTTCTATATTGTTGTTATATGTTATATGTAGGGGTCCACCGCCACATAGGCTCTGCCTTTGGTGGACTACCTGTTGTGAAACTGTAAATGTATATTCTATATCAAAATAAATAATCTTGAACTTGAAATAATCTTGAACTTGAACTTGAGTTGGTACTTGTGATATTTTTTAACTATACCATTCTCATTGTTCTTGGTACCGATCAGGACCGGAATCAAACGAGGATTACAGAACGTTTTCCTATTTTAAAATCGAGTTATCCGCGAAACTCCCATTAAATTATTTACAAAATATTGCTTTTGATGTCGTAATCACGTGTATGTATTAAATAGATAAAGAATGTGCTGTGCACGTGATATCCACGTCACCACTTCTAGCTGCATGCTGATTGGCTACTGCTCGGCCGCTGATTGGCTGAGGCACCTTCCTCTGATGTCACAAGTAGTATAAAAGGGGTGAAAAATCGAGAATCGAGAACATCATCGGCGTGGAAGCCGACCTGTCAGGAGGACTGCTGGACCAGCGCGGACTAGACGTGTATAGCTGTATTCCTTCATCATCTGGTGCCATTCAGATTTCAGTTTACCCATGCCAGTAAGTGGTTCTCGACTTTATGCGATACAGAAGGTTTTGGATGCTCCCGGACAGCCATCTGGGGGCAAAATAATTAAAGTAGTAGCTCCCGCATCCAGACTTTCCTAGGGGAGTCATTCCGTGGACGGGCCGTGTGGGCCCAAATGTAATTCTATGGAATGTAGAGCTGATGGTGATTCTTGGTGGATAACTCGCCAGATCTGCCAATCACGCTGAAAAGTGGATTCAAACTTCCACGCTGCATGTTGCGTGTGATTATGAACTTTTAGACCACAAGAGCTATGCGATGTATCCCGCACCATGTGCCAGTTATTGTACATGCATAAGTAAATATATATTAGCCCTCTCTGTAAGTGGGCAACTCCAAACTTTCATACCACCTTCGCCGGACGGAAACTTTACAACCAACTGTTTAAACTATGTAGCAGCTAAAAGACTATCTAATGGACATCTCCTGAACCGTTTTATTACACTGTCCTGAGAATGTGTCATATCCAACCTGCCTGTGGAAGCTTGCTTGCGGAGACCTGCCTGCTGGACCCTGTTTGCGGATACCTGCCTGTGGAAATCTTTCCAGCATCAGAGAGAACATACCATCTTACGCTATTTATATATTAGCGCCTCAATTTCAGTGACTGTTGAACGTTTTTTAAACCGATGACCAATAGGTACTCAAGTAGCTATACTATTGAACATTTAATTATTTCCGTATATGGTACTGATGACTAATAGGTGCCTTACCAGTCTTAAGACTGCCTTCTTATAATTTCTGCTTTTCTGTGAATATTATCCTTGTTTACTGTGGGTGCTCTCCATTAACAGCACTGTAAGGTCCAATGACCTGTGATACTTTATTCTAATCATATTCATCATGTGTATTGGTTAGTTGTGCATATGGCAAGTGGCCATCTAGTTAATGTTTTGTTTATTTATAAAAACTCTAGACCATGGTACACTAGGAAATACTATACAGCAACACATATATCTGCATCACTATATCCCTGCCAGCATCAATTTTACACTGAGATTGCTGATCATGCTCTAATTGCTCAAGCCTGACATGTTACCGACTAAACCTGGCTATTTAGCTTGATAGGATAGGTTTAAAGTGGTTAGGGACAATTTCTCCATGAGAGACGCTTAGTGTACACCTCTTTTCTGGTTGTTGTGGTAATGTATCCCCACGCACCGGTACGGTTGTTTAAATTGGCAAGTTACCTTTAGGGCCTCTAGTAATATTCAGTTATTCTCTCTTTCTACGATCCACCAGTCGCAAGGCTTATTAATTGTCTGCACTCCCTGTTGACACATTGGCCGGATCTGACCCTGGGAAACTATCAGAGATTTCTCAGCGGTGATGGTTAAAGTGTCGATTTACATACATCCCCCCCCCCCAGTATCTGCGGATACGTGTTAGTTAGATACCCCTGAAATGTAGGAAGCACTGCGAAAACAAATAGTTTAATATGTGAGTTAGTTAGTTAGATACCGGCCTGCAGTGCAATTCTGGCCATTCTGGAACTTAACCCTAATGACAGGTCAAATGTTAAATCCATAGGACATGGTGACTGACGAGATGCGGATCTCCATCCAACTCATTGGAGTGTCTGGGTGAGATCTTGGTATCTGCCACGCCCTCACGGGAAGGACACTCGCGATGGATATCGATCTCTCTGTCCCCGCCATAAACGACATGGCACTATCCAAACTTGCTTGTGTAAGCTGTAACCTTTGTCCTGGTGATGTTATATGTGGTTGCGGGACAAGGAAACCGGATTATTATCTGATTCGGGAGCCTTGATTCATAACATGTATGCACGCTATCCTTCGGAGGTAGATGCTATGCAGGGCGACCTATGGGAAACTGAGCATCTGCGTCAATTGGATAAATGTATCTAAAGTTAAGTAGGAATCCCTGCCACTTGTGGCCAAAGCTTGTATTCGTTTCTAATAACTAATTGGTAGGTTAGAATGTAGCAGAAAGCCCACATAAATAAAGCGGCAACCACCAATGCAGTAACTTTGGAACTACATAAGACGGTGACCTGGGAATTCCTCAGAAATCGTTCGTCCCATCTTCACATAAACCCGTATGCATCACATTAAGTATAGCTTCACTAGGATTTTCAGCATTTAGCATTTTCTGTTTGAACAAAAAAGTGGCCCTTTTTGCTAGCTCTTTTCCTCCACTTCGGCGTTGAAGGCATTTTCTTGTGATGGCGGCCCAGACGAGGCACTTTACTCTTGCAACAACAATATTTTCTTTGTGTGTGTTAGGGGTATATTAGTTTATATTAAACTACCAAGTGACTTCATTGCGGTGCTCTCTTGCGGGGATACCCATGTGGATTCAAAGATCTGTGTGGTACCTTCAGTGAAACCACATGGAAAGAACACCGGATGGCTCTATGTTTTGCATTATTGTGCTCATTACTGTCAAATGAGTGATATTGTTTGTATAGTATATAAATTTGTGACTGTTTAATTATTAACATCTTGTCCGTTACTCTAAATTAGAATGGAACGACATACCGGTGACACGAACAGTCGGGATGAGACTGTGTAGTTCAATCTCGGTGGCAATGGCCGCATGGCCCCACTGAAACATTAGTGTTCCACCGGCTATAGAAGCTGGTCTTTGTACTTTCCGGAAAGACACGATATGGGATCCGCAACCCCGAGAACCGCAGCTAACCAGCCCTCTCACACATTATGCATTTGCAGTGCACTGGAGCGGAGTGACATAGCAGACCAGCATATACCCCCGCGAGCTACATTTTCTGACACTGGTGTGCAGTGGAGACGGTTTCTCTCACCAGCTCATGAACCTGTTCTATCCTTTGCCACATGAGCTTGACATAGAGAGATGATAGATTTTTCTCCGCCGGATTCCAGGGGTAAGGCTAATTCACGGCCTAACTTTAACCAAGACGGGGTATAACCCATGCTGGAATGTACTGAAGTGCAGTATGCCATGAGTCGTAGATCCCAATCACAACAATCAAGTTGTGATTCTGTTGAACCTCTCTACCATGTGGTGTGTGTTTTGACTATATGGAATAACTTGCAGAGCTCTGACATCAACCGGCTCTCAAAATTACTACCTTGGTCGGAATGTACTTCATAGGGCATTCCAAAATGGCAGAACACATTGTTTGACAGAGCCTCCGCTACTGTGGATGCCTCTTGGTTCGGCAAAGCAAATGCTTCTACCCACTTTGTGACGTAATCTTGCAATACGAGGATGTATTTGTTTCCAACATCTGTCGTAGTCAAGGGACTGAGCACATCAATAGCCACTCACTCCCTGGGTGCAGCTACAATTTTAATTTGTAATGGTGCATTGTGGTGCTGGCTTTGATAGGGGACGCATTTGGCGACCCAAGCCTTGACACTATCACGTATCCTGATCCAGTGTAACCTCTGTTTGATCCAATCCATTGTTCTTTCAATGGCCAAATGTCCAGCGTGGTCATGTAATAGTTGTAGTATAATGCCCTTATAGTGCTCAGGAATTATTATCCAGTTATTTATGTAGAGAATGCCATTGTTCATGTGGCACTCCCCAAACCTTTGATAATAATATTTGGTCGTGGCGGATAAAGGACTAACAGGTTCCTTTGGAGGGCATATCCCTCCTGGATCCATGCATATATCTTCCATGTCTGCGTGTCCATTGCCTGTTCATGGGAGAGCTCACTAGCATCCCAGTCTGCGCAACACAGCTCATGTGGTGGCCACTTCTTGTTCACCCTCAAGCCCGATTCGGGATGGTGAACACCATTGAAGTTAAAAGCCTGCAGGGATTCGTGCCACTTCGCTACCTGGCCGTCCAGATTTTTTAGGTTTCTTAGCCAGCGTAGTGAGGTGTGATCTGTACATAGGGTAAACGGGCATCCATACAGAAAGTGTTTATAGTACTTAACAAAGTACACCGCAGCTAATGATTCTCACTTACTGGTTGCGTATCATTTCTCTGTCTTGTTCAGAGTAGATGAACCATAATCCAGTACCTGCTCCATTCCATCATCTTTGCCCTGTGATAGAACAGCGCCAATCACAAAAGCGGATGCATCAGTGTCTAAGATGAAATGGAGGTTATGGTTAGGATGAGCGAGAATACGTGCGGTTGTTGATAGGTCCTTCAATGCCCTGAAGGAAACCGCGCACACACACACCTGTCCACTCGAAGGGTCGATCTTTTTCAGTGATTTGGAAGAGAGGAGACACAATCTTGCTGAAGTGATGGATGTACTGGTGATAGTACTGGCAGAGCCTGAGGAAACTTCGTGTATCTGTTACGGAAGTTGGCGTCTGCCAGTTTGCGACTGCCTGAGTTTTGGAGGGTTGTGTGGCCACTCCATCTGCAGATATTACATGTGCGAGAAACTCAACACTCTGATGGAATAAATGGCACTTCTTGGGTTTGAGCTTTAGGTGTGCGGTATGGAACCGCATTAAGACTTTGTCCAAATTGGACACGGTCTGCTCAAACGAAGGCCAAAAGACGATAACGTTGTCAATATAGCAGAGACAGATTTCCCATTGCAGGGTGGTTAATACCTGCTCAATGAGATGCTTGAATGTTCCTGGAGCATTGCACAAGCCATAAGGCATCTTGCAGAACTGGAAAATCCCGTCTCTACAGATGAAGGCGGTCTTCTCCCGGTCAGCTTCATCCATGGCTACTTACCATTGAATACCCAGTAGGGTATATGATTTTTGTTGGTGGTGTCCACTATCATCCGTGGACTTGCGCATTGGGAGGCGATCATGTATTCATGGTCGGGTTCTAGCATGGCTATGTGTGTGTTATTTCTTAACTGTGGTGTGGTGGCCTATAGCATTTCCTCTTGTCCCAGCTCAACTGTTGTGGTTGACGCTAAAATCACTGCACATGTATCGTACAGTGATGACTCTGGTCCAAGGGGTATGCGATGGCCATGTATGTCTAATTCCTGTTGTCTGCAGTGAATGCCAGCTTCACTGGCACTGATAAAATCAGAACCTAGTAGGGCATCATTTTGGATAGAGGCGATGACAACTCGCTGAATGAATTGCATCTCCTCTATCTGTATTATGATGTTAATCGTTCTAGCCACGGGAACATCAGCCCCCATGGCTGTTTGTAAAAATATGTTAGAAGGCCTAAGGAGTGGTCTCTGATGAGGTGGGATCCTTTCATAGAGACGCTTGTTAAAGACAGTGATGGAAGCTCCAGTGTCTATAGTGGCACTGGTAGATATTCCACTGAACAAGCAAGCATACTTATAGATAACTTTGCGGTGTGCTTGCGGAAGAGTCTCCAAGACTGTGGTCTGAGGTGCGTTCCTAGCTGTGGTGGGGCCCTGTGTGAAAGTGGCCTGCTTCTCGATTGCTTCCGTGAGTGTGATTGGTGGCTAAGTGAGGAAGGGGCCAGCTCATCATCGTTGCTGCTGATTTTGCTTAGGCGGCGACAAAGCTGGGGGTAGTAGTGGTGCTGTATCTGATGGTGATGGTGTGTGCTGGATGTTGGTGTAGACAGTAGTTTGAATTGGACCAGAACGTTGCGGAGCTATTTGAGCCAGCCATTTAGGACAATGCATCATGGGGTGTTTAGAAGATGTGCAAAAGAAACAGCATCATTGCCATTGTTTACACCGATGTTTGTGGCGATGTCTTTTGCGGATCCATGATGCGGTGTGCTGGCTTCCGTCTGTCACTACTACTGCTACTGGGTTTTGGAGATGATGGTGATGGTTGGTGGGTGTTGCAAACTACCAGAGGGCACCAGGTGTTAGGTGCCTTGGTAGTGGGCCATGGTGCTTGTATAAACGTTATTTCAGTGGAGGTGCTACAACCAACTACTGATGTTTTGCATAGGAACGAAGGTTTAGTAGGCATGGTTATTGCAGGGTCAAAATTCTCTGTAGAAAGATGGATTGTCAGTGCTGTGGATGTAATGCGCATCGTAGGTCCCAGCTTTTGTGAAGCCGTTTTTAGTGTAGTGTTTGTACTGTGTGATGAATCTACCTGAAGTTGCTGTTGAAGGACCACAGTTGAGCCGGATTTGAGGATGGGGCACTGAAGTGACTCTAATCAGTGCCCGTTCTGGTTTAATGGATGCTCTGGCTGTGGTTTCCGTTGATCAGTGGCCAATGGAGCAGAGGTGGTGAGGGGGGGGGGGGGTTGGACATCAGCCCCTCCAATGGCTCATCTGACCACATCCGTAGCATGTGTTGGGCGGTTTTGTGTGGGGCATGTTGGTGGTCATATAGTTTGTTGGGTCACCACCACTGTTCTAAGTGTGGTGACCAGATTGGTGAGGGCGGAGATCTGCTTCATGATCTCTTCTAACCTGTCGTGTGTTGCCTGCCTATTGTTGTTATTCTGCTAGTTCCCCCATCCTGGGGCATTGCCATGACCTGCGTGATGGGACTGGCCACGCCTTCTTCCTCGTGGTGCGTGATCTCCTCGGGGAGGTGGTGTGGATAGTGTTGTGTTGTTGCTGTCGGTACTGGTTGCTGTATGTGGATGGTCTGTAGAAGTGAGGATGTTCACATCATTTAGCTCATTGATGGGGTGCAGTAGATAATGAGCGTTTTTCTCCCGCTCAAGGAAGTTCTCAATGCATATGGCTGTCATGGTAAGAGTTTGAAGGCTCCCATGCACCAAAAGGAATAGTTTTTCCTTGAGAGCCGGTTCTCCACTCGATGCATCAATGAAAGTATCTAAATGGAGGTGAGTGACTCCTTCATGGTTGGTGTTGGGATACGCTCTGGTGACGAGGCATCGGATGGGGCTAGCTAATTCGGGAAGAGTTTCCTCCACGCGTCTTCTTAGATTTTTCAATTGAAGATGGCTCGTTTATCCCAACACCGTATCTCCGAACTTCTCGGAAAGAGCGCTTTCTAACTCTGTGTATGTGGGTGCGAGCTCTGACCTTATATCTGCCAATACATGCAGGGCCTTCCCTGACAGTTTGGCAGCCAGATACTCCCCCATCTGTTGATCCATCCATCTGTTTGTATGTCTTATGATTTCAAACTGGCACTGGTAATTGGCCCAGTCACCCTCCCCACTGAATTCAGATGGGAGGATGACTCAGCCGGTGCCATGATAAGGTACAATGGGCGTGAATCCAGGTGGGGGTGGGGAGTGAATGGGGTGAATGCAGATGTAGGTCGGTGTTAGTGGGCACGGCTCTGTGTATCCTGGTCCATCTGTACAGGTGGGGGGGGGGGGGGGAGTTTCCCATCTGTGAGGTTCTGTATCGTAAATTGGGATGGATTAACCTGGGAGCTTCTGCCTGAGCATAGGACGATGCACCAGTGGTGGTGTATTGTGCATCCATCGTGGTGGGTCCGTAGGATGTTGCTTTGGTCTCCCTCGGTACGCCAGAGGTCCAGGGGAATGACGAGGCCACTGAGTGTGGTGGGTGCTGGTGCCACTTCTGGGAGATGATGGCCATGGCGCTCCCGCATTCCTATCTCCAAACTGCGGTACTGCTGGGTAGCAGGGAGATGAGGTTCGTGTTGGAGGAGATGCGGGCCACAGTGCATGACGGGCGGGCCATTGGTCACCATAACGTTGACACAGTGAACAATATGTCTGTGTAGGTTGTATTGGGGGGGGGGGGGAGGACTTCTCCGCTGCTGTCGGTGATACGGCACAGGTGTATAGTGCATAGCGTGGATGTCAGACAGGGTTATAAAAGATGCACCCACCTGGGAGGCATCACGGAAAGCCTCCTCACTGATCGGTGAGTACACTTGTGGTCGTGCTAATGGTGTGTCCTCTAATTCAGAATAATTTAGCTTGTCTCCGGTAAGTGCTTGAGCCGCCCTTCCATCATAGTACTCCACCTATGAGTCAGGAGAGTATAAATTGTAGTAAAAGGGAGACCGGAACACCTTGTGTTCGAGCCCCACATCGGGTGCCACTTGTGGTCTCCAGGCATGCTCGCTGGTCCGCTGAACATTCCCGTTCCATGGCACCACAGGTGTGTGGCACAGTGGGCCAGGATTGCTGGTTAGCCGCAGATCTCGGTGTTGCGGAGCCAGTGTTGCGCGTTGCTGGATTCTACAGAAACCGACTTCGAGAGCCGGTGGAGCTTTCACATTCCAGTGGAGCCATGCGACCATCGCCACCAAAGTTAAACCATACCGTCTCGTCCACACTGTTTGTGTCACTGTTGTGGCAGTTCCACGGCTCCATTTTATGGCCAGGAAATAATATTAAAGATACATACAGTAATTAATGTGGTGACAATCAAACAATCGTACTCGTTTGCTGCTACCTGAAGGAGGTCTAGTACATGGGGTCGGGTTGATGACTCATAATCGTGGACCTCGCCAGAGGTACCTCACAGAGTGAGATCTGTAAGGTATCCATATAAAGGAGGGTCCTAGTGCGCCTACTTAGCCAGTTTAATATAAACCAAATTATCCCCTACAGAACACTATTTTGTTGTGAGAGGAATGTGCCTTGCACAGGCCTCCATCACAGAAAAATGTCTCCAACGCCGAAGTGGAGGAAGAGAGATGGCAAAAAGGGCCACTCTCCTATTAAAACTAAAATATGTAAGCAACTCAACCTAGTGAAGCTATATTGGTATTGTGATGCACGCTGTTTTATGTGAAGGTGGGGTGGATGATTTCCAAGAATTCAACGCTGCCATCTTATGTGAGTTCCAAAATGCTGTGTTAGTAGTTGCCGCTTTATTTATGTGGGCCTTTGGCTAATTCCTACCCTATCCTTTAGTTGTTAGGTCCAAGTCTAGGTTTAGCCACAATTGGCAATATTAGCTAACTACCTTTTAATATACAGGTATGACGGGCGAGAATGTTTGGTGGTCATGAGGCCACCACACGGAACACCCCACCCAGCCAACCACCCCACCCCACCCTTAGTGGACGTGTGCGTACTTATCATGAGATGAGAGTTCCAGAATCATATAACGATCCTGTCACTGTCAGGTCACGATCACACAGGATAAATACGGTATATAAGCATTTGAAAAGCACATTCAGGTTTTTTAAGGTGGGGACAAAGATACAGCCATCCAACTATAGTGACCTTCCATGGAGGGCGTGTTGGGTAGAAATGTCAAAAGGCTAACTCATGATGTGTGGATTAATTTCCACTACTGGTTGCGTGGCACGGCAGATCTGGCAAGTCATCACCGAGCACGTCTCTCGCCCCACATACTGAACGACGAGCTACATTGGGTCCAAAAGGCCAAGCCGCTCGAAAGGTCCCTTTGCGGATGTAGTGTCTTGGGCTACCTGACTTTACTTTGTTTATTGCCCCTGGGTGATATCTTCCCGAGAGCTTACAAAAACTGTGGTTGTGGATGTAGTGGCTTGTGCCCCAAAGAGAACGAGTCTGAAAACCGAAAGGATCCGCAGCAGAAGTTGGATATCTGCGTTACAGAATGCAGTCATGCAGTCACTTGCGCTCGTCCTATCAGACCAGGCACCTCACCACCACCTGAGTGCTCTGGAAACTGATTTTTCGACCCATATATACTGCCCGTGCCGTCACAGATGGAACGCCACAGTCAATCAGCGAGCGCGTTTCAGAGGGAGGGAAGCGGGTCACGTGACACTTTATAGTACCCATGTACTGAGAGCATACATGAGCTAAGCCTATGGGGTTCAATATTTTGAAAATAGAATAAGTGGGCTCATTTAGCCATAACTCAGCCAATTCTTAACCGATTTAAAAATGGTAAAGCGTTTTGGAATCCTCACTTCATTCTGGTCAAGATTGAGACCAAGAACGGCGAGAAAGAAACAATCTAAAAGGATTACGAAAACCAATTTGGTACTGTTTGAGATGCTTTTTTCTGTCCAACGCTAACGCCCTGTTGTTAGGCAACCTCTGACGCCCGTGCCCTACGCGATCTTATGGACTCATTTACGATCCTCTCGTAATCCGCTCTACACACGCATATCGTCCTACCCAGGGGGCGTGCTCGGAACGTACCGGGCCTGGCCGTCCCGTACCCAGCCTGGCTGGGATGGTTCACAGCCGACCGGTCGATCCACGCTACAATAGCCGTATGCATCACGTAGTAAAACTACAATAATAAACTTCCCTGTTCAAAGGGCTTAATGAAATAGTAACACAATTCCATAGAGCATTTAGAGTCATAACATACATAAAAATGTCAGAAAATATGGAGAAATAGACTTGTCTAGATGTTTCAAGTACTACTACTACCGCGGCTGCTGGTGCCGCTTCCCCGCCGCAGCCATACAACGCTTCGTGAACATTTACCACTGGAATGACTGCCTCGATAATTAGGCCAGTCATTCCTGTGCTAAATTTAAAAAAATACTCTTCTCTTTGCGTGCAAAAGAGTATTAGGTAGGCAGAAACCCCACTTTTTGTCACCTGGCCTCTCAATTAATGATTATTGGACCAGGCCAAAGGCGACATGTTGATTAATTAGTAATATCATTATATATAGCGTTTTCCAAAATTTGTATAAATTTCCTTGAATATGTAGAAATACGCTGTGTTTCAGATTTTAACACCTCTGCTGCCAAATTAACTGCTTAGTGGTCAAGTTCCCTGAAACTGCCATTGCAATGATTTTGAGGAATCCCCATTTGTAGGTTAAAGGATAGCTAATCTCAGCTCTTAATACCTATTCAGGTGATGTAATAAGCCACTCATAAACTACGCAGGTAGTTTTAAGCGTTTTATCATGCCGCTATAGAAAGATATCCATGTTTTAGTAGCTAAATGTTGCTACATTTCTACAGCCTATTACGGCTGTCATGATTTACTTTTCAACTAATCAGAAAAGGCCTAGCGTGTCTGCATAGGGATATACACTCAATCGTAGAGGTGCCAGCTATAGATTGGCAATGTTGTATAAAAGCAATAATACAGGTAAGCTTTGACTATTTTGAAACTAATTTGACTGGAAGTTGTTGCTGCCATGGGCAGCAGTAACTTCCAGTCAAATTAGTTTCAAAATATTCAACGAGATTAGTGTTACATAAGAAATAATCTAATGCATTGGCACTTACATGACATCACACACTATCGCTTGAGGAGACAAAATGGTGGCGACCACCGTTCAACATTTACGCGATATTACAAAGCAGATAATTGTGATACAGATAAGCGAATATGTCTCTCATCTACCAGCTTTGTTGGAGAGACTGTTCGTGGCCCATCTCTCAGAGAATCTTGTTCATGTTCTCGACGACCCCCCCCCCCCCCCCGCCTCTGGTCATCCGCAGCATTGCTAGGCTGCTATGCTTCAGCCTCGCGTGTAGGCTTTCTCCATGTCCAGAATTTTCGTAGCTATGCCTATGGTACCGTTGTCTTTAAAAGGAGTTTTAATGTTTGGCTGACCTTTGACCCGACCTGACCTGGCCCAATAGAGCTTAGTGGGCCGGCCTGGGTGTTGAGCTCGGCCCAGTGGAGTTGAGCACCTGTTGGCCGTGTGATGGACTAGACAATCACATGTTATAGATGGGGGCCTTTTAATAGTGTGGCTGTAAGCGGTTTTCTTCTTTGGGTTGTGGGACAAGATTGACCCCGCCCTACCAACCAGACGCTTCTGTGCTACTATTTTTAATATTCTACTACTCGTGTACTATGTTCCACGTTCCTTGGATTACATGTTTATTACATCACATCGCGTTACACGTTCCACTCTCAATTTGATTACATGTTTATCAAGACATACCGTTTGCTATGTTCCTATGTTGCGTATTCCATTGGATTACGTGTTTATTACGTCACATCGCGTGCTATGTTCCACTCGCAATTGGATTACATGTTTATTAAGCCATACCGTTTGCTATGTTCCTATGTTCCGGGTTCCATTGGATTACGAGTTTATTACGTCAGATCGGGTGTTATGTTCCGCTCTCAATTGGATTATGTGTAAATTAAGCATTTGCCAGATTCCAGTTCCTTTTGGATTACCTTATTAGTACTTATTTCTAAGCGTGATCGCGTCACAATAGCCTGCTGTAATATGACCTCTAGAATGGTACTTCCCATGACCTTTACGTACTATATATATATATATATATATATATATATATATATATATATATATATATATATATATATATATATATATATATATATATATATATATATATATATATATATATATATATATATATATATATATATATATATATATATATATATATATATATATATATATATATAACTCTTGTATTATATTGTTCTGGGGAACAGTGGCCTTTCATACACACACATGCAAACGCATTGTTTGCATAATATTTTTTCTTGAATAAATTTTCAATACCATATAAATAAGTATTGTGTTGTGATCTATCAACAACTTGTGATCAACTGATATTGATCAAGCAGCAGATATAGTCATGTTAGTGGATATTTGAACTCTGGAGACAACCCCAAATCTTAGGACTGTAAACTGATGGTGAATCGTCCCTTAGATACCTGCCCAGGTTATTGATGATTGGCTATATGACATAATGATGATCATTTCTGCGTTGTGCAGATAGGGCTCGTGAGCTGTATTTAGTATGGGTTTGTTTCAAGGTCAAAGATTTAGGTTAGGGTGTAAGGTCAAAAGGTCAACTTGATTGTAACGCAAATCGTGCGAAACCGTTGGAGGGGTTGAGAGCGGTCAGAGAAGAATGTTTACATTTACCTACGACCAAAGTGAGTGTCCGGGTTGGGAACGTCAAAAGGCCAAGAAATTGATTATCATACAACTCCTCCGAAACCGTTGGACGGAATTCAACACAATTTGGTATATGAGATAACCATATGATTGCGGAGCGCAGGAGGGCATTTACATTTGCTCCCCACCCACGGAGCGTTCGGGTTGGGGTCAAAATGTCAAGAAATTGATAGTCACACAAC
Organism: Chaetoderma sp. LZ-2023a; assembly: GCA_034401795.1. Lineage (NCBI taxonomy): Eukaryota > Metazoa > Mollusca > Caudofoveata > Chaetodermatida > Chaetodermatidae > Chaetoderma > Chaetoderma sp. LZ-2023a. The sequence goes on along the minus strand of CM067374.1, from coordinate 40,457,901 downwards.
ATCTCCGAAACCGTTGGACGGATTGTGGAGTACAAGTGAAGATTTACATTTAGCTACACACGCACGCATGCACACACGCACACACACACCTCGTGGCTGGTCAAAAGGTCAAGAAATTGTTTGTAACCACTCCGAAACCGGTTTCTCAGATGCTTAACATTTTGAGTAGATTATGTGCAATGAATGACCGCCGACTTAGAATTGCATAAAACAAACGGAAACCGTTACGCGAACAGTCACCCTATTCTCAGGGTTGCGTATCAATCTAAAAATAGAGGCGTGGCTTCTTCGAGAATATACTTTTCTCGATCTCGCATCGAAGGAGATCTCGCGAGATACGAATGCGTTGTGTAAGTGGGAATATATCCAAGAGCCGATACAAACAATATTCTGCTGTAAACGGTGCCTACTTACAAAACCTAAATAAGTCCTAATTAGGATCTCCCCACAGGCCTATTAAAGGCAGTATGAGATAAGTATAAGTATGCGTGTGTTTTTAACCCTTACATACCAGAAACGACGATTTATGTATACTATATGGAATATTCTGTCGAGTATTTTGAAACTAATTTGACTGGGAGCTGTTGTTGCCTATGGCAGCTGTTATGGCAGCAACAGCAGCCAGCCAAATTAGTTTCAAAACATTTAAATAGTCCTACTTTCTTGTATGGTTGTCCTGAAATTGAAGCATTTGTATTTGTATTGTTAAATGGTGAGCACGTTGTGTATATTGCTTCTAAATACCTCAAGGTTATTATGTATGCTGTTATTAGCAATACATTTATAAGCGATTATATCTACAGCATCAACTATAATTGTAACTGTCTTAGCCTACGATACTGAGTATTTTTGGGAATCAATGGTGGTCATCTTAAATGGTTTCATTTTTGGGGCACATTGGCATAGTTTAGTGTAGCCCTAAGAATATAGGCAAGCTAGTCTCCCCGTAACCGGAAACAGGGGATTTAACTGTTAGTACCACGCTGTAGGGAACACGATGTGTAGGAAAGAATGGCATCAAACCGTTATTCCTAAATATTGTTAATTTTACAGTACGATAGAAGTAACTTAAAACGTTTCCAAAACAGATTAAAACGTACTGGTAAATATTTTGAACATAATGGGATTGGAAGACCTTGCTGCCCAGTGTCTTCCCAAATATTATGTTCAAAATATTCAACAGAAAATTTCTTACTAACTAAATGTTTCTGGGTTTTTTGTTTTGTAAACATGATACCTGAGCTGTAATGTACAGCTAGTTGTGGGCTGACAGTGCTGGTCCGTGTGTCGTTGTCGTCATCGTCGTCGTCGTCGTCGTTGCCGTCGTCGACGACTCGTTGTTGTTGTTGTTGTTGTTGTTGTTGTTGTTATTGTTGTTGTTGTTGTTGTTGTTGTTGTTGTTGTTGGGTGCGGCAGGGTGGCCTATGCTCGGATGCTGAAGAGACACTGGTTTTGGGAATATATGTGCTTACTTTAGCCTAATTCTGTGGTTTTCATATGAACCACCGTGTATTTGACTCCATGTGTATCTAGCGTTATGAGTGTATTACTCATGCGGATATTGTCTATCACAAAACGGGCTGCTCAATCCATTGTGAAATTCGATCTTGTACATGTTAAAAGTCATCTTACACGTATACAAGTCTCATGTACCGTGCGTGGAGAATGACACAGGTAACAATTGGCGGGGCCATTTGAAACACGACTCTATAGTCGTTTGAACAAACGAATCTTTGTCAGTCATAGAATCCGCAGGACAAACACGAGTGGCTTTGCAAAGAGCATGACTATTGTAGAGGCTGAAGGAGGAAAATGGCTGTTAGATGTATCGAATTACCTCTGGTAGGAGTAGAGTCCCCAATCCCCCCACCCCACCCATCGTACTAACATACGTCCACTCACATCGCTCCGCTACTCGATAAGGAGCAGAACGGGAGGACGAGCCCGTGCAATATAACTACGTCAATCCCCATGGTACGATCCAGTGGGGTGGAGGTCAGCTAAGGAGAGAGGGGCGACCGGTGGCGCAGTTTCGAATCTCAATTCATAAATCCAGTTTCTCAGTCAATCATATGACGTCATAATCAACTATGTCACGTGTATGCTGACGCTAAATAAATTACGTCATGAATGATGTACGTAGCTAAGTTCGTCACGAACGCTTAATTAATCAACTTTAGCGTATTTTGGGAAAATGTCTTCCCAGAATGCTTTGCGCATATCACTTCCGGCTAGTAAACGTGATAGCCGACTCGCAAACAGCATTACCTTACTATTGGAACCAGATACAACGCGCTTTAAGCAGGTTATATAAAGAACTAATTTCATAATATTATTGAAGCCACGCATCATTGGAAAGCTTAGCCAATTTTCTATTCATATCTGTATTCATTTTTATAGCTTTGTAAAATTTAATACGCTTAATAGTAATTTTTAATATAGCCCCTGCTGTCCGCTGGATTTAAAAAATCTAGGTATAATGGTGTCTCTTATATACAGCGAAATAACTCAGTGGATATTTTACAAAAGTGTTAGAAATGACGCATTAATGTTTAGGCAGAACTTGAATACGCTTTCGAATGATGTATGATTTAAATAATATACTGATTTTAGTTTATCATAGGAACGGCTTAAATTGCAGTGTATTTTTGTTCAATAGTAACTCAATGCCGGGCAGCTGCTTGTTAACTGCTTTACCAGCCAATAGTTTTACTCAGAGCTTTGATTTAGGGGAATCCTGGTGTAATGACGGACGTCAATGTGGGAAAGGTGTATTGTATATCTTTACTATTTAATAAACATGCTGTTGAATATTTTGAAACTAATTTGACTGGGCACTGTTTACTGCCATAGGCAGCAATAGCACCCAGTCAAATTAGTTTCAAAATATTCAACAGCTTACTTGTATAGTTTTCTGGAGAATTGATACTCAGGGAGATCATGGATTGGTCGATCCCAACACGGACCACCTCTTGGACTATCTATTAGTGGTCGCTAAAGACAGGTGGTCTCTTAATGGACATTTCCATTTTATCCATATATCACCCGACGTCATAATCACCTCCGTGACGTGTAGGATGACGTCATAGACTATGACGTAGATAAGTTCATCACAAACGCATAATCTGTGACGGACTAAGCGTTGTGCGTTGTTATATGAATTGTATGCAGCCTACTGTTTAATGAACATGCTGTTGAATTTTTTGAAACTAATTTGACTGAATTGTCAAATTAGTGGCAAAATATTCAACAGCTTACCTGTATAGTTTTCTGGAAGTTGATAGTTGATCGATCGATCCCAAAACGAGCGAGGTGTCTGTCGGTGGGGATAGCTAAAACTGGTGTGCTATGTATATGTATATTATATATCAATATGTAAATTATAGGTGTGTTAAATAGCCTGAGTGAATAAAGGAAACTGAACTGAAACTGGAAAGGTCACACTACATAGGAACTACAAGATGGCGGTTGATTAAGAAATGTGGCCTATGGCCCCACCCCCCAAACACTGTCTTGACGAACCACCACCCATGTGATCCCAAAAGATAGGTGGTACTTCGAGCAGATTTGACTCTATCTTGCGCAAGGTCCGTGTTTTTCTCACCTGTAGGACAGCTGGTATCCGTGACATATCTGACTGTTTTACGCCGACATTAAGTTGACAGGTGACTCACTTTGACATCCGGACCTAAGTATAATCATGTCGGTTCAATTTGACTTATAATGTCTATCGGTAACCTTATTTGGACACCTAATACCAACGTGAAATATTAAACGAAGTCAACAATTTATTATTCTACAATTGCTTATCCATCCCCCATTCGTCAAACTTAGTTAACTATGAGCTCGTGTTCGTTTGATTTGCCTATCTCTTCTGAGAATTTTTTCTCTTCTCACAATGGTATTGATCAAATATTTTCTTTGAAAATAAATAGCCAATAAAAGTTTGAAAAAAATCCAGAAAAATATATTCAGAAGACAAAAGAGAAGCGTAAGAATCGATTTGTATATCTGATCTGTTCAATAATTCATTACGCAGGTGTAAAGTTAACACCACATTGAAAAATAAATAGTTTTGTTATAAATCTCACGCAGATAAAATTACAGACAATAATAGGCCTATCAATATATATCTCGGCGTATTCAGTATATTAAATACCTTACCTGAGACAGCGCCAGTTATGTAATATTAAGTATTCATTTCACGTAAAGCGAGGTTACGACGACCAGATATGCTTATGTTTTTGTCATTTAGTTACCTTAAAGGTAAATTGTATCGGCGGATCCATCAATTTTGTAGTTGGAGGATTGCGGCGAGAAAAAATACACATATACCCGTGGTTGGTCCATGAGGGGAGTTATCCTCTCAACTGTTGTTGAAAGTGGGAGATCATGGGTCCTCCCCAAAGAACCTTTTAAATTTCGATGCTATCAGAGATTGTTTCATGCATTTCTTGCGGTAATATTAGTTGGCATTTTACTTGAATATGTGTATGTGCTGGAGGAGAAATGCTGCGTTACGTTTTAATAATATGGGATTTATATAGCCTCACAGTGTATAACCAGCACGTCTGGAGGTAATCACTTGACATGTAATTTGAGTATGCATATGTGCTTGAGGACAATGATACGTGCAATTCTGAAGGTAATATCTGTTGAAGGATTATTGGGAATATATGTAGGTTTTGGAGGTGAAAGGGTACACAGGTATTGCCCAAGAACATTTATGAAATTTAGATGGACTAAGAGTATGTGTGTCCTATATTTCTAGGTGGGTGGAGTGGGTGAGAAAGGGCGCACTGGTCCCTGTAAAAATACTTTTTAGATATAGATTTGGATGACCTCAGAATGTATCTCAGGACTACATCTCTGGAAGTAATATCAGTTGAAATCTTACTTAAATAAATGTGTTCTGATGAGAGAGGGCACACCAGCCGGACCAGGGAGCTATTTTTGGGTGGGGTGGGGAGTAGCGCACACACTGCATCCCATCTAGATCTGCCACTGGAATTTATAGTTGGTTGGTTTATCAACGTTTTGACTAGTGTTTGTTGATTGATAGTAGGCTATAGTTGTGAGGCTTACTGCCTATAGTTGCTTGTTTGGTTGGTTGTTTGGCTGGTTGTTTGGCTGGTTGTTTGGCTGGTGCGTCGGCAGGCTTTATAGCTAATCAAGCTTTCCGTCGGTCTGTTAGTTAAGTTGATGGTAAGCGTTGGTGGCCTTTAATTGTTTGGCCTACATAGTAAAGGTACTATTATCGAAACATGATCTGGTGGCTCATGTAATATAAGTAATATGGGCGTGGCCAAATGAGTGTGGGTAAGATATTCCCATCTAGCCACGCACATATTAGTAAAACTCCACACATGAGCAATTAATTAATCCACTCCCACAAGCTTGTGGCGTCTCAAAATTCCATGATTCTCTTAACCAATCAGAGCACGAATAAGAACGTTTACACATGAGAGTTTCTCTCCATCAGAAAATATAATTTTGACCAAAATAAAACTACGCACGCACGCACGCACGCACGCACGCACGCACGCACGCACGCACGCACGCATGCACGCACACTACATGTTCTTGCAGCTAGACAAATGCGAAAGGTAAAAAAAAACCTGATAAATTACAGCCACCTATCGCTGTCCGTCACGAAATTCCAAAAGCTATATCCAGATGTAAATCCATAGTGGAAACAAAATTGCAAGGAATATCACAAACCATCTCTATGCACAGTTACAAGATAGTATCTACACTTCTGCGCAGTGGACATTCACTCGTGTGGTCAACCCTACGAGGCGCCAATCATTTTATAATGGAAGAATAATGATAGAATGATAGAAACAGCTGATATTGGGAGTGGTAATGACGCACAATCGTGTTGACTGCGGTTATAGATGTGTGTAGCAATCCAAGAATTATAGATTCAAATCTTAGTCGCTGGGGTTATGAACGCGTATTCATATTGCTTGAATGTATAACAAATGGATCAGGTTATGTATAGGCCTACGTAATTCTAGTGAACGACGTTATGCTCAACCCCTATGGGGTGAGGTTATGGGCACACCATCTTATTGACCGTCGTCTTATTGGCCGTCATTGTCGTCATCCCCATCCCTGACCCACCTCCGACCGTGCCACCTTTTGGAAGACTACTTAACACCTGAATGTCATTGATGTCGAAGACGTATAGACCGAGTAGGTAGAACTACCCATCGTAAATCATATCATGCGATTGCATAGCCAAGGATTTTCAAAAGACAAAATGAGGCTATCACATCAAATGCTTGGTGAGAACTGATTGCTTAAAAAAAAGAAAATACATGAAAACTAATTAAAATATAAACAATCTTTCAGTAATACAAAACATAGCAACGCTCACAGCGTAAATATTTTAATGTATCGTGCCTAGTGACTTCCTGGGATGGGAAAGAGTTGTAGCCTGCATGAGAGTAACTGGATGTTCTACGGGTGGCTGGCGGTCATTTCTTTAATTCTTGCGTCAGGGCACTCATGCTGAAGTCTTCTATCTCGCTCTCCTTGCATCACTCACCGCCAGGGTTAATCCTGGTGGTAAATGAATGATAGACACAATTGCTGCCACCATAGTTGAAAGATTGGCTAATTGGCGCTGCAGGTGCTGTATTTAATAATTGAGAGAATGGTTTTAGCGTTCCAACACATATGTTACATAATACTGGTTGTTCCGGTTTCCGTGATCATCTAGAGGTAGTACGCAGCTTGTGCTGCCTGTATGGCGTGATAGGTTCAATGTCCTTGCCAACGTCCAAATTAATAGTAAGCTTTCGAATCGAACTCCTTTCACCTGACAATACGTGTGCGGTGCTTAGCTAGGAATGGGCGGGGCATGGCTAAAACTGGAGTCACCCATTGTGCCTAATGCTTCGATAGCACACACTACAACTGGTATACGCATTCCAATAGTATTTTCATTCCAGCTAGAAGTGGATGGTCGCATTAACGCATATGCTCTCATGTTCCTGTCACTATGTACGTTGGTTTTCTCTAATCATTTTCTACGATTGCATGGCAGTATTAGAGGCCGCATAATAGCATTGCCTCTACCATTCCGCATTGTCTAACTCATCGCTATCAGAAGTAGAACAATAGCGTGACTTTTTCCTGGAGATTTGGTAGCAGTCAAGTTTTTACCGCTTCCGTGATGCATACGCATTTCTGGTGTATGTATCAACAGTCTCCATGTGACCCCTTACTAACGTTTTCATTCCTTTCATGCATTGCTTTTTAAAACCCTTCTAATTCATTCTGCATATCTTTGATGATGTCATACGGAGATGTTCTTGGGCTTTACACACACACACCCACCCCACCCACCCCCAAATCTGGTCTTAATGGGTTATTTTCTTTGGCATCTGTGTCTCTTGGTGTTTTGGCGACGATCGTTTCCAGGCGCATTGGACAAATAAAACACTTATCGCGCAAATGGCTATGAATTCCACAATAAATACAATAACGATAATAATCGTCTCTCGTCATTATATGACATATCCTCCTGTCTTCGGTATATGCTATTCTCTGGCCCATGATATATGCCTACCTCTATATTAGTACCATTGCTATTTGTCATATTCGTGCGTTGTACTGTTGTTTGTATGCGTGTCAGTCCCGGGGTGTCAGGTGTTGGCTGAGGCACAGACAATCCTCCTTCAGCATCCTGATGTCTTATTGCGTGTAGGATTAGGTGTTAGCAGCGTTAGTAGCGGCTTGTGCTTCATGTGATTGCGTAGGACGATAAATAGTTGAGAGTCCACATGAATACGAACTGATGGACGTACGAGTGGGATGCCATCTTGCAACATTAACGGTACCGAAAGCAAAGTTATGGTGATTAATGCAGGTTGGCAATGTAGTAATAGAGGTCAATGGAGAAATCCAGTTTCTCAGTCATGACCCTAACCATAACCTTCAGTTATGACGTCATAATCAACTACGTCGCATGAATACTGACGTCATAATCAATTATGTCATGAATGCCGTGATTATGCCCGTCATAAACACTTAATAGTCCATCGACTTCTGCGAATTGTAGATCTTTACTATTTAATAAACATTCTATTGAATAATTTGAAACTACTTGACTCGGAGATTACTTCCAATATACTCAGTAGCTTACCTGTATAGTTTCCTCGAAATTAAGAATCAGAGAGTGCATGGATCTGCTGATACCAACACTGGCAAAACGTAGGTGGAGCTTAGCTAGAGATGGGCGGGGCATAGCTAAACTTGACTCCTAAATTCTTTAATAATGAGACAGTTAATCCACAGCGAATATATCTACAGCAGATTAAGTTATATGTGTTCTACGTTTGCGTAATTAAGTTCTTTCGTGTATCAGATTTCAATAAAAGTGTATTGTTGCACGGATGTACATCGCATTGATTGAACTGTGTGTTGACCCAGAGCGGAATCTAGAATTGCATACCATACCGATGTCGTAATCAATAAACTTCTATAACAGCAGGACTGTAACAAGGCGCAAGATTGATTGCCTTTTTCGTAGTGTGTGCGGCTGTTGGTGGCTTTTGCTAGGGTCTTTATCCTTGCATAGTCACCATTGAGGAGAGCCATGTATAATGGGGGAATTGGCCACATACAGGGTATGGTGCCATTACGCCGGATGCTGCAATGTTCTCATTAGCACATGGTCTGAGGACTGGGCAATGACCCAAGATAATGTCAATTGCATTATTAGTGTCGCCACGAAGTGTCGCAAGACTATTGAGATAGCCATGTCTGTCTGTCTGTCTGTCTGTATGTCTATCTGCCTTCCTGTCAGCCCATCCACCAGCCCACCCGTCCGTCCGTCCACCCGTATGCCTGTCTGTCTCCATGTGCGTGTATGCGTGCGTATCTTTGTGTGTGCCTGTCTTGTACGATAACTCTCATTTTATTGAAGAGATCTTCATCAAACTTTGGTGGGCGGATGAGCTTGGGTTTCCAACAAGACTTTGGGGTCAAAAGTTCAAAGCTCGAGACCAAGATAACTGAGAATATAAGAATGGATCCGTCGCGATAGCTCTAGTACGACTGAAGGGATCTTGACCAAACTTGAATATCTGATGACTCTTGGGGTTGCGAAGACCTGTATTGACTCTGAGGTCAGAGGTCAAGGTCAAAGAAAGGGCGAGAGAGAAAGACTACTCCAGAATACTTGTTATGATTTGATCTAAGACCACCATCAGATTATTGTTACGTGCATTAATATCATAGAACATTGTAGCTATAATGTGACATAGTCTGCAAACTTCGCATTCGTGGAGCAGTGTAGCTATAATGTGACATGGTCTATAAACTTCGCTTCATGGAGCGGTGTAGCTATAATGTGAACTGGTCTGCAAACTTCGCATTCGTGGAGCAGTGTAGTTATAATGTGACATAGTCTATAAACTTCGCATTTGTGGAGCAGTGTAGTTATAATGTGACATAGTCTATAAACTTCGCTTCATGGAGCAGTGTAGCTATAATGTGACATGGTCTACAAACTTCGCATTCGTGGAGCAGTGGAGCTATAATGTGACGTGACATAGTCTACAAACTTCGCTTCATGGAGCGGTGTAGCTATACTGTGACATAGTCTATAAACTTCGCATTCGTGGAGCAGTGTAGCTATAATGTGACATAGTCTACAAACTTCGCATTCATGGAGCAGTGTAGCTATAATGTGACATTGTCTACAAACTTCGCATTCGTGGAGCAGTGGAGCTATAATGTGAACTGGTCTGCAAACTTCGCATTCGTGGAGCAGTGTAGCTATAATGTGACATAGTCTACAAACTTCGCATTCATGGAGCAGTGTAGCTATAATGTGACATGGTCTATAAACTTCGCTTCATGGAGCGGTGTAGCTATAATGTGAACTGGTCTGCAAACTTCGCATTCGTCGAGCAGTGTAGTTATAATGTGACATAGTCTATAAACTTCGCATTTGTGGAACAGTGTAGTTATAATGTGACATAGTCTATAAATTTCGCTTCATGGAGCAGTGTAGCTATAATGTGACATGGTCTACAAACTTCGCATTCGTGGAGCAGTGTAGCTATAATGTGACGTGACATAGTCTACAAACTTCGCTTCATGGAGCGGTGTAACTATACTGTGACATAGTCTATAAACTTCGCATTCGTGGAGCAGTGTAGCTATAATGTGACATAGTCTACAAACTTCGCATTCATGGAGCAGTGTAGCTATAATGTGACATGGTCTATAAACTTCGCTTCATGGAGCGGTGTAGCTATAATGTGACATAGTCTACAAACTTCGCATTCGTCGAGCAGTGTAGTTATAATGTGACATAGTCTACAAACTTCGCATTCGTGGAGCAGTGTAGTTATAATGTGACATAGTCTACAAACTTCGCATTCATGGAGCGGTGTAGCTATAATGTGACATAGTCTACAAACTTCGCATTCGTGGAGCAGTGTAGCTATAATGTGACGTGACATAGTCTACAAACTTCGCATTCATGGAGCAGTGTAGTTATAATGTGACATAGTCTATAAACTTCGCATTCGTGGAGCAGTGTAGCTATAATGTGACATAGTCTACAAACTTCGCATTCGTGGAGCAGTGTAGCTATAATGTGACATGGTCTACAAACTTCGCATTCATGGAGCAGTGTAGTTATAATGTGAACTGGTCTGCAAACTTCGCATTCATGGAGCAGTGTAGTTATAATGTGACATAGTCTACAAACTTCGCATTCATGGAGCAGTGTAGTTATAATGTGACATTGTCTATAAACTTTCGCTTCATGGAGCGGTGTAGCTATAATGTGACATGGTCTACAAACTTCGCATTCGTGGAGCAGTGTAGCTATAATGTGACGTGACATAGTCTACAAACTTCGCTTCATGGAGCGGTGTAGCTATAATGTGACATAGTCTATAAACTTCGCATTCGTGGAGCAGTGTAGCTATAATGTGACATAGTCTACAAACTTCGCATTCATGGAGCAGTGTAGTTTATAATGTGACATAGTCTACAAACTTCGCATTCGTGGAGTAGTGTAGCTATAATGTGACATAGTCTACAAACTTCGCTTCATGGAGCGGTGTAGCTATAATGTGACATAGTCTATAAACTTCGCATTCGTGGAGCAGTGTGGCTATATTGTGACATAGTCTACAAACTTCGCATTCATGGAATGGTGTGGCTATAATGTGACATAGTCTATAAACCTCGCATTCGTGGAGCAGTGTAGCTTATAATGTGACATAGTCTATAAATTTCGCATTCGTGGAGCAGTGTAGCTATAATGTGACATAGTCTATAAACTTCGCATTCGTGGAGCAGTGTAGCTATAATGTGACATAGTCTACAAACTTCGCATTCGTGGAGCAGTGTAGCTATAATGTGACATAGTCTATAAACTTCGCATTCGTGGAGCAGTGTAGCTATAATGTGACATAGTCTACAAACTTCGCATTCGTGGAGCAGTGTAGCTATAATGTGACATAGTCTACAAACTTCGCATTCGTGGAGTAGTGTGGCTATAATGTGACATAGTCTATAAACTTCGCATTCGTGGAGCAGTGTAGCTATAATGTGACATAGTCTACAAACTTCGCATTCGTGGAGCAGTGTAGTTATAATGTGACATAGTCTATAAACTTCGCATTCGTGGAGCAGTGTAGCTATAATGTGACATAATCTACAAACTTCGCATTCATGGAGCAGTGTAGTTATAATGTGACATAGTCTATAAACTTCGCATTCGTGGAGCAGTGTAGCTATATTGTGACAGAGTCTATAAATTTCGCATTCGTGGAGCAGTGTAGCTATATTGTGACATAGTCTATAAACTTCGCATTCGTGGAGCAGTGTAGCTATAATGTGACATAGTCTACAAACTTCGCATTCGTGGAGCAGTGTAGTTATAATGTGACATAGTCTATAAACTTCGCATTCGTGGAGCAGTGTAGCTATATTGTGACATAGTCTATAAACTTCGCATTTGTGGAGCAGTGTGGCTATAATGTGACATAGTCTACAAACTTCGCATTCATGGAGCAGTGTAGTTATAATGTGACATAGTCTATAAACTTCGCATTCGTGGAACAGTGTAGCTATATTGTGACATAGTCTACAAACTTCGCATTTGTGGAGCAGTGTGGCTATAATGTGACATAGTCTATAAACTTCGCATTCGTGGAGCAGTGTAGCTATAATGTGACATGGTCTATAAACTTCGCTTCATGGAGCAGGGCAGTTATAATGTGACATAGTCTATAAATTTCGCATTCGTGGAGCGGTGTAGTTATAATGTGACATAGTCTACAAACTTCGCATTCGTGGAGCAGTGTAGCTATAATGTGACATAGTCTATAAACTTCGCATTCGTGGAGCAGTGTAGCTATAATGTGACATAGTCTATAAACTTCGCATTCGTGGAGCAGTGTAGCTATAATGTGACATAGTCTATAAACTTCGCATTCGTGGAGCAGTGGAGCCATAATGTGACATAGTCTGCAAGCTTCGAATGCTCCTTTTACAGTGACTTTCTCACGGCGTCAATATTAAAGTAGGCCAGTATACCCTCCATAGCACATTATACAGTTGACATATGCTCTTGGATTTTGATGAATGCAAATCAACAACTTTCACCTAGTGTGCTGGAAACCATCATTTGACGTCTCCATGGGGCAAGCAATTAGTAATGCCTGTTTGATTAGTACTCCCTCAAAATAGCCTTCATACAATGAAATGGGTTAAAAATAAGGACACCCGTTTGGTGCATGACCACATCCCTCCCACACAAACACATGCACACGCAATAGCCTTTCTATCAGGGCTAGGCATATAGGTTATGCGTGATACTCCTCAAATGTTGTGAAATATGAGGTGAAAGTCTATTGGGGTGAGTGGTTCGTGTGTGTTGTATTTGAATGTGGAGGTGCGTGTGAACAGCTAGCAGTGTATCGCATTACCGGTGACTAAATGATAACGATGTATAAAGCGCTCATTTGAAGATTTGTGCAGAAATATTGCCCGGTCATTTATTGGCTCAACTAGCCAGAATAGCCAAGCGAGCTTATGCCATGGCGATCGTCCGTCCGTCTTTTGTTCGTCCGTCAACTTTTTTTTCTTTAAACGACGTCTTCTCAAGAACCACTAGGCCGATTGCAATTATATTTGGCAGGAACGATCCTTATGGCATAGAGATACAAGTGTGTCCAAAATACCCGGTCGGCCAATTTGGCCGGTGGCCATCTTGGATTTTGGCCCATTTTTAGGAATGTCTTTAAAAATCTTCTCCGAAACCGCTTGGGGGATCGATTCAAAACTCATGAAACATCATCTATGGCAACGGCTGAACCAAGTTTTTCAAGGGAACTTGATTGGGTAAAGGTTTCTGGTGCCATCTTGAATAACCTAGTTTTCGCGAAAATGGAGCAGGTCGAAATTTAGGAGATATGATTATGGACTACGGGACATTTAAGTTTGATACGTAAAAACATGGCCACCGTGAAACAATCAATATGTAGTAGGTTTTGTTTGGCGGCCATCTTGGATTTTTTATTTAATGGATTTAGAAGCCGAAATTGGATTTATAGGCTATAGGGGTTTTGGGCATGCTGATTTAAAATTTACTACTTTCTAAACTGTCGGATAAACGGTTTGTCGGAGATCTTGGATCGCTTTCCCGCCAAAAACTCGCAAACTAAAGTAATGGGAAAATTAAAATGTCTTCTAGAAAACCAATTGGCCGATTTCAATTATGTTTGGCAGGAAACTTCCTTAGGGAATAGCGATTCAAGTTTGTTCAAAGTAAGCTGATCGGTAAATTTGGCCGGCGGCCACCTTGGATTTTGGCCAATATTTACAAACGTCTTTTTAAAATATTCTCAAGACATGGGGCGATCGATTCCAAACTCACGAAACATAATCTAGCGCAACAGCTAAACCAAGTTTGTTCAAACAAACCTGATTGGCCACATGCCTCATCGGCCATCTTGGATGGCCTAGTTTTCGCGAAAGCGACTTCTTCACAAGGACCGCTGGATGGACCAGGCCGAAATTTGAGAAATGGGATTAGGGACTAAGGATTAAAGTTTATTCAAGTTTATTCCAAGGAAGTGCGTACTTAAAAACCCCAAAGACAATTAAAATGTAATGTGTTTGGCGGCCATGTTGGAATTTATTGTTTGATGGATTTTGAAGCCGAAATTGGTTTATATAATTTTGTTGGTATGCTAATTTCAAACTTGCCACATTCGAAACTACCGGATAAACGTTTTGACGGCCATCTTGGACCGTGTTCACGTCAAAGATGCATATACTAAATCAATAGGAAATTTAAATATGTTCTGGAGAAAAAAATTGTCCGATTTCAATTTTATTTGACAGGAAGCATCTTTAAGGTAGACAGATAGAAATTGGTTCAAATAAAGCCGATCGGCCGATTTTGTCGGCGGCCATCTTCGATTTCGACCAATTTTAGAAGCATCTTTAAAAATCGTGTTCTCCAAAACCACTTAGGGGATTGATTTGAAACTAAAGTTTGTTCGAATGAACTTGATTGGTCAACTTTTTCAGCAGCCAATCTTGGATGACTTAATTTTTGCTAAACAACTTCTCCCAAACTGTTGAGCAGATAGGGTCGAAATTTGAAACATGTAATTACGGACTAAGCGCCATTAAATTTTGTGGAGGGAAGTTAGTCCGATGGAAAGCTTGGCTGCCATCAATGATCAACCAATCAGAATTCAGCGTCTTAGTCCATCCATGCCGGTGTTTCCGTTATAGTGCACTGAACTCGTGCAGCAACGCGCGGACAATGGGGGAATCCACTTTATCGATCAATCATATGACATCACAATCAACAACGTCACGTGCAGCCTGCCGTCATAATCAATTACGTCATGAATGACGCGATTTAGTTAGTCCGTCTTAAACTCTTAATAGTCCCTCTAGTTGTATGACTTGTCATTACTATTTTATAAACATTCTGTTGAATATTTTGAAACTAATTTGACTGGGCGCGGCGTCAAATTAATTTCGAAATATTCAACTGCTTATCTGCTTACCTGTATAGTTTTCAGGAAATTAGGGTTCAAGGGAGTGCATTTGATCGATCGATTGATCGATCCAAACAGCAACGTGGACAAAGTGTGGATGGGCGAGGTATAGCGAACACTTGGTTCATCTATTGGACACGTCCCACTGGCCAGCTCCTTCTATGGGTGATATAAGAGATGGGTATGTTCTATGAGATACTGTTCTCTCGCCGTATTTATGTGTAACTAACACGGTGATTGTGCTTTATGGGATTACCTTACCGAGCATCGTGTTTCTTCAGTCTCGTGTAAGGATTATTGTGTAATTTGTTCATCAATTAGGAGCAGGTTATGACAGGAATATAAATAGCAGACAATTTATGCGAACTGTTAGTGGGGGAATACAATATCATAATAATATACCTTGAAGTTCAATTGAAGCATGACATATTTATACTATAATAAGGGTGATTGGTGTATATTTTAGAACGATGTTGCTTGAAGCTGTTGTTGATATTCTAACAATACTCCTTGATCGTGCTATTAACGTAATATTAACAAAGGAAAGCAACAATCTGTGTTACTCTGTACTACTGTACATTCCGGTGATTCAGCATTACAAGTGGTAAAATTATATTGGAAGATGGGCCTTTTGGACCAGGCGCGTGCGTTATGCTTAAAATCTTTATTGGGAGGGATCGGGAGATTGTGGAATGTTTAGACCCCAGAGGCGGCCAATTAGTTATACACGTAAATTTCTCGCGTCCCATAACCTTAGAAATTTTGACAGGTGAGCCAACAACAACAAGATAATTGCGATCACGTTACGTGGGGAATTCACTGGCTTGGAAAATACATGCTGTCAGACACATTACTTTTGTAATGGCAACACCTCCGGAGGTGGATCGTGTTACGAGGCTTATTTGATTTTATATAATGTCATTTTGTCATCATTGTATCCGGTGTCAGGCGTCAACGACTCTCAAAGGAGCATAAAAAGGCAGATGGTTCTGGAGTCTTGCCCAAAGGAATCGAGCGAGGGACGACATCACAGGCATCTCCTCGAACTAATGAAACGAGATAACGTTAATAAGAAACAAGAGAGCGGGGATCTTTGGTCTTTGCAGTAGGTATCTCTAAGAAGAAGATTCGCGTAGAAAAATAAACGGCTCTAAAGTATAGACTCCATTTACAAACAGCCTGTGGTATATTCTACCTGGGTGTTGTTCAATCGGCACTGTGCACACGTCATATACGCTCGCCTGCAGCATCACATGTACAGGACGCTCGGACAATCGCCTAAGCCAGCAGGTATGTTAGAAATGTTATCGATAACTTTGTCAAAAAATTTCAAAGCTGAGCGATCAGCTTTCGTTAATCAATTCTGCATAAATAATAACGGCTGTCCATTTAAAAAAACAGTATTTACGTAAGCTGTTGCTGCCCATTCTAGAGGCAGATTACAACATCTAACAGCAACACTTTCAAAATAGACACCGTCTTTCTTTCAATGCCCTGGTATAATATCTGGACATTAGGTTTTATCAGAATACAGGCTAAAATAAGACTAGATTTTTGTAGTATAGAGCATCTAAATAATAGAGTAATCCGATCTGTCACTCCAGTATCTGAGTGTCATAATGAAATACGTCACGTGTTAGTACAGTGTTAGCTGACGTCATAATCACAATGCCGTAGCTACGTCTCGAAAATTGAAAATTCTGTCTTAAAATTGTACGAATTATATATGTCTTTGATGCATTTACGATTTACTAAACATGCTGTTGAATATTTTGAAACTAATTGGACTGGAAGCTGTTGCTTCCATAGACCCCGTTCAAATTACTTAGCAAAATTAAACAGCTTACCTGCATCGTTACCTTGAAATCTAGATTCCGGTAATTCAAGCTGCAAAGTCTCAAATCTATTCCAACGCGCGCAAGAAGTGGGCAGAGCTTAGCTAGAAATGGGCGTGGCATAACTAGAACTGGATCTCTACTTCAAGTCTTGCACGAAAATCCAGCCCAGTGACTCCACCCCTTTGCAGGATTAATATATGAGGGGAAAGATCTGGTGCGAACATTAATATAACAGTCATTGTAAAAGAGTATTCCCTGTTAATGGAGGAATCCAGCTTTAGCTATCCCCCGCCCATCTTTAGCTAAGCTCCACCCACATTTCGTCCGTGTTTGCATCGATCGATCCCTGAACTCACCGACTATTGATTTCCAGAAAACTATACACCTAAGCTGTTGAATACTTTGAAATTAATTTGACTGGTTGCTGTTGCTACCTATGGCAGCAACAGCTCCCCGTCAAAGTAGTTTCAAAATATTCAACAGCATGTTTATTAAATAGTACAGCCTGGCATACAATTCATAGCCTACAACACCGCTTTAGTCCGTCTTCAAATAGGCTATGCGTTCGTGACGAACTTAATTATGTCATTCATTAAACCATTGATTATGACGCCATCCTACACGACACGTAGTTGATTATGACGTCATATGATTGATGGATAAACTGTAATCCTCCATTATATAATGGAAGATGTTTCAGCACTAATTTAGAAGTCATCTTATCCCTGCTAGATGTTTGAAATCCTGCTTCGGCTTCAGTTACACCCCTGCAAGTTATAGCATACAGAGAGATTAACAGCATTGCCTTTATTGACAGAAGTTTCTTATTCCTTGAGTTGTTCTGTCTTTCGCCGGTTAAACCATCTTACATAAGTATAATAACTTGCATTTTTTAATCAGATACAGTAAATGTACTAATTACAGATCCTCGTAACACATGATTGATATAAGAGCGGCTTCATTAAATAATAATACCTCTATTTCGTATCATTACCTAGTAGGCCCAATGCTGGATCGCGTATCTAGTGCGGGTCAAGTTGTCCAATTAGTTATCAGAAACTGCTATAGTTTTCAAGTAGTTGTGAGAAATCGCCAGCGATTTTATTGTGGGCTCGGCGTTGCTGCTCAGAAATAACTTTGAAATAACTTTGACTGCTGAGCTGTTACAGCGTTGCTGCCTAACAGCTAATGTCCAATAGTATATTCATTAAATTGCAAATTCACTAAAGATACACAATTCAGACGTTACTGTCGGACATTTGAACCGTCGTTATCTAATTGCGACATCAGCTAACAACTGACGTATTTTGATTATGACGTCAGATACTTAGGTAAGAGGTCGGATCCATCCACGGTATCGATGTATGAAGGCTGTAACTGCGCCTGTATTGCGTTATTGATATGCGTGCATATTCACAGCAAAATTACTGAGAATAAAATTGTTTATATTGAATACTTTTAGAAGCTCAAACTGTGAGCCTTGTGCCTCTATTTCAATTTCGCAACTTAAAAAATTATATTAATTTATACGTAATGAAATCATCGTATGTTAATATTTATTTCGTTTCATTACACATAGGCACACAATTTAAGCCTATAAAAGTATACAATTGTAACAATTTTATTTTCAAGCATTCTGGTGTGAATATGCACCTTTAATACAGAGATCCGATCTGTCACTCTTAAGTATCTGACGTAATAATCAATTACGTCACAAGTTAGCTGACGTCACAATCATAACGACGTATATAGCTCCGTCATCAACAGTGAAAAGTCGGGCAAGTGTACAAATTGTGTGGCTTTGACGGGCTGACAATTTAATAAACATTTTGATGAAAATTTTGAGACTAATTTCACTGAGAGCTGTTGCTGTCATAAGTATTTACAGCTCCCTGTCAAATTGGTCTCAAAATATTCAACGGCTTTCATGTATACTTACCTTGAAATTGGGATTCTGGTAATTCAGGGTACAAAGTATATAAAATGATTCCAACACACGTACAACGTAGGCGGAGCTTAAATAAATGGGCGGGGCATATGTACAAATGGATCCCTCTATTACACGACATGTCTTGTCTATTCTATCTGGTTGTTTTCTTCCGACAAAACTCCGCTAAATGTCTTCTTTTGAGTGAGCAGTTGTATGACGAGATTGACAGAATTAGTATGCGCGTTCCTAGAACAGAAACGATCGTAACAGACGCTGCTGAACACTAGACAACAATCAATGAAACTGTATTATTAAACAAAGAAAACTGAAGCGTACTGCATGATTTATACTCCTGATGAAGTTAGGAAAAGAAATTCATCTTCAAAGACAAGCATTAGTTTCATCAGATGTACCTGAACATGCGTGCAATATCTATATATTTAGGTTGCGCAAACCGATTGAATATCAGAATAGGTTCAATTAGTGTGAGCTGCATACGTCACATGCGGGGCCTTTGATCACGAGCTGAAGCAGTTACCTTAATCGGCCATCCAGTCTGGTAACTAACCAGCATAGCTATAATGGTCTTAATGACAATAATTATTATGGCCGGTAACCTGTTACCCTGGTTATTTTTTTACTACGATATGCAAATGCCTGGAGATTACAGGATGCCGACTGTCTTGTGCTCTTGTTACAATAACTGCTTCCAATATGTCCGTTTTAAAAAGGAGCGGCAGTTATGATACGACCTGGACTTGAATAGCAGGATTGGGGGAGGGAGGTGTGGGGTGTGTGTGTGTGTGTGTGTGTGTGTGTGTAATTGTGCGGGTATCTCTGTACTGACTGGCTAATGGTGTGCAATTTCCTTCTTTGATGTGCAATGTTTAATGTTTGCGCGGCGCGGTGTGATCAAGTCAGGTAACCCGAGCCCCCACGGGAGAGTTTCGCTTCGATTCAGCGCCAGGAAACCCAATCCGTTAATGGCGGCCTCCGCTGAATATGGAATTTGTGTAATCAACCACGGGTACCGATCCGGTAATCCAGTTCATAAACCATATCTGGTGACGTATTCTTTTTCGGTTGCGCAAACCGATTGAATATCAGAATATTATTTGATCAACTGTACGCTGTTGGTTGACTTCACATTCTACAATAAAACTCGTTTGCTGGTCATTAGGCCCTACTATTAGTTGGAGATTTTACATGGCTCTTATGACACAAATGAATGCCTAACTATATAATAGATAAATGTAGGCCTACGCTTTCGTGCTAGATGCTATTTTGTCTAGGGCCTAATCTATATCCAATATTCTTCGCCTTAACACGATATGATGTTTAATTTGCTAGCAGAATTGAAAACATAAAATTGCCGATGACTGTAACTTGATAGGTGCACCGTGGATAGGAATATGCTTCAAGTTCATTATTTTAATTATGCATAGAAAATGCTGGGTAATTCGTCACGCTGTCAAAGGATTGAAGAGGCGCTATAATAATACTATGCCACTCCACCACATATTATCTCTCCCGTACATCTGTTGCGTGTTGTAGAATTACGGCGTCAGTGGCGTAGTGGTTGAGCATTATTTGTTCACGACATTCTCGTCTTTCGCAGATTTCCTATAGCAAACCACTATTCTGGTTAACCTACGAGATATATATTATGCCGTTTTTTTGCAATGTGTTATCTAACTGTACGCCTTCGCATGTTGATTGTATTGAAAATATTCAAAACGTATCAAATTTAGATATCTTGAAATTCAAATAATTATAAAGTTATATAAGGGGGTTAGCTAATCACATATGCACTGGGGCTTTTTTTAACATAGTTGCATCTGCAATATACAGATTTAACCCATTTAACAATCTAACCACTGAATTTATTCAAGAAAATTTAAATTTTCTCATAGAATATGTCTATTTGCAGACCAAGAGAAGAGTATTTTTGAAAATTTCCCACTGGAATGACTGGCTCGGTGAGCTGCAAATGGACATTTCTTAATACCACTGCTGAAGCCGTTTTTGGCTGATATGAGGGCTAAAGGGTTAACAACGAATTAGCATCACTACTACCCACCCATGCCAAGTTCTCCATTATTAACTTATCTTGCTAGAAAATAAATGGGGTGGGGAATTGCAGGGCGGGCGAGCGGGCGAGAGATAGAGAGCACACTACTCGTCTGTCGAGGTTTTTTGTATAATGATGCATGGTTGTTTCCCACCATGAACAGGCTGTTAAATTAGTAATATATGTAGTACATAAAATGGATATTTCTAAACGAATTGTACTTGGAACTGTTGACATGGAATATTACATCTGTTGTGACATCATCGCACAAGGGAAGGAGCTGTTCATTATATGAAAGGACTGCCATCTCTCGATGGCAGAATGTCACCCACATGACACCGTGAAGTCATCATAAACAAGTCTACCTGTTGGCAATATCTCAGATCTGCAAGGAATGTGGAACTATGTCTGATTTTCATTATCCTAACCCATTGTAAATCTTACTTTATCACAGGGAAACTTGTGAGCCGGACTTTTCCGAATAACGTCATCTATAGTAACGCTGTTTAGAAGAAGATTAGAGGAGATACATTTAGCTAAGTCCAGGTAGAGGTATCAATACCCGGAGTCTTAATGAAGCGGCCTTTCCAGTTTAGCCATCAATCATTTGATGTCATAATCAACTACATAACGTGTCATAATCAATGATTATTGCTGACTATCAATGACTACAACGGCATGAATGACGTAGATAGGTTCGTCACGAACGCTTAATTGTTGACGGACTAAGCATTATTGT
This sequence comes from Chaetoderma sp. LZ-2023a, assembly GCA_034401795.1. Taxonomy (NCBI): domain Eukaryota; kingdom Metazoa; phylum Mollusca; class Caudofoveata; order Chaetodermatida; family Chaetodermatidae; genus Chaetoderma; species Chaetoderma sp. LZ-2023a. The sequence goes on along the minus strand of CM067374.1, from coordinate 40,436,264 downwards.
AGGAATTGTATGTCTTTCCTATTAAATAGAGATGTCGAATTTTTTTAAACTAATTTGACTGGGCACTGTTTCTACCATGATGGGCGGGGTACAGCTAAAACCGGATCCCGTCATTGTCGCATGAGGCCCGTGCTCTAATATAGGGCATACTGATTAATTCTGTGGATATCTTTTCTGATTGACCTATTGTATGCATTATCGTGTTGGTGTCTGGTTGGCTTTAAAAGAACGTAGGTGTGCGAGGATGGTGGTTCTTTAAGACCGTTGGTAATCACGATACACATCGTTTGCCTAAAAAGCCAAGCTTATTTTCAAACACAATTACAGGAGTCTGCCGCTTCTTTAATACGCGCATGATACGTTTTAGGAATGTCATTAAGGTGTTTTGTTTCACCGGAAACGTGCCCAACAAAATTAATCAATGCCCTGCACTGTTCGCTACAATCGAGCCATTTGCAGCCAGTCTTCCACTGCAATATGGCCTCAACCATGTCAGAAAATCTCATTTCTTCCCAAGTCTCGTTCCGAGAAAAACGTTATATATCGTTACTAACTTCGTCAAATGAGATAAGTTTCACATTTCATGGACAGGCAAAGAAACGTGTCTGAAAGAGCACACCACGCATACATTGCCTGTTGGCTGGTCTCTCGCTGCCTGCCCTGTTCAGCTTACGAATGCAATCGTAACCCGAGACCCCGCCCGAGCACGGATGCCAGAAAAAGGTTTCCACGCTCTCGCTTACACAGGAAATGGCGTCCAGGCGCGCCTCAAACCGTTTTTAGTTTCCAGCGTTACAAGCTCGTTTTAACCTGGCTTCCACATATCGGGTTCTCTCAAGGATAATTCCTTTCCATGCTGTTGAGGAGGGGGCCATTGCTAGTAGATGTTGTTTCTGGTGTTCGCTAGCTTGATACTTGCAAGGCATATGGTTAGATAGCAGAACGCATCTATGATCTAGAGTATAGCGCATGTCTTAGGCGGTCACCTCGTAGAGAGGACCGCTAGAAAGATGTCAGTGACGTCATGTGATATCACGAGAGCGAACCAATGGAGGGATACGATCTGTAACTTAAGTATTTGACGTCAAAACACCTCACTTGTTAGCTGACGTCACAATTAAATGATAAATGTCCGACCGTAAGCCTCTAAATTGTACGTCCCTGTGATGAATTTACAATTTATTATACATTTGGTTGAGTATCTTGCAACCAATTTGACTGGGAGCTGTTGTTGCCATAAACAACAATAACGGCAGCAAGAGCTCCAGTCCAATTAGTTTCGGAATATTCAACACCCTACGTGTATAGTGTATATTCTGGTAAATCAGGGTTCAAAATGTTAAAAGCCAGTCAAAGGCGCGTACAAGACGCACGGAGAATAGCGAGAAATCGGCGGAAATAGCTAAAAGTGGATCGCATTAGGACACCGTGTTCTGGTCCCAACGGGAGTTAGAGTATGTAGAATGGACCTTTCCATTTTTACCTATGCCCCGCCCATCTCTAGCTAAGCTCCGCCGACACCTCGCTCGTGTTGGGATCGATCGATCTCTGAAATCCCTGACTATCAATTTCCAAAAATATACTGGTAAGCTATTGAATGTTTTGGAACTAATTTGATTGGGCGCTATTGCTGCGTATGGCAGCAACAGCGTCCAGTTAAATTAGTTTCAAAATAATAAACAACATGTTTATTAAATAGTAGAGACATACAATTCGTACAAAGTGTTGGACTATTAAGACGGGCTATATATAATCATTTATGACGTAATGATTATGACATCATCCCACACGCGGCTTAGCTGATTATGACGTCGTATGACGTCCGATTGATAGATGGATACGCCGGAAAGGTGAATTACTCAGAATGCCCACTGTTATAAGAAACGAGTGTGCTTTTGCTCCTATTAAACAAACCAGAAATACGGAATCTTTCCTTTGAAATAAATGTTACTACTTTGCCCCAGACAGATTATAATACCGACGTCATTATTTAACATGTCAGCGTATCACCATAATAAACTAGATTACTCGGTCGATGAGTCGTCATCACAACCCTCTCCCCCCCCCCCTCCCCACATTCACTACTTTGATCTTTTGACCCACCCACCCACCTCCCTGGGGCGCGGAGCCAAATATAAATGCCCCCTTGCACACTGGAATCATAAGGGTAACTCACTTACCTAGTTTGGTTGAATTCCGTCCAACAGTTTTTGAGGAGTTGCATTACAATCAATTTCTTGACCTTTTGACTCCAACCCCAGCACAATGGGCCCCATGTGGCAGGGCCAAACCTATATGTCCTCATGCACACCGCAATCATATGGGTAACTCACATACCTAATTTGGTCGAATTCCGTCCAATGGTTTCGGGGAGTTGAATTACAATCAATTTCTTGAGCTGCTCACCCCATCCTATCACATTTGGGTCGGGGCCAAACGTAAATGTCTTCTTGCACTCTACAATCATATTGGTAACTCACATACCAAATGTTGCTGAATTCCGTCCAACGGTTTCAGAGGAGTCGTGTTACAATCAATTTCCGCATGTTAAAAGTTTACCTTTTCACCCACTCCATACCTGGGGCCGAAGCCAAGCGTAAATGTCCTCTCGCCCTCTGCAATCATATGAGTAACTCATATACCAAATTTGATTGAATTCCGTCTAACGGTTTCCGAGGAGCTGTATTATAATCAATTTAACAAATTGACCCCCACCCCCATATACACGCACGCACGCACGCACGCACGCACGCACGCACGCACGCACGCACGCACGCACGCACGCACGCACGCACGCACGCACGCACGCACGCACGCACGCACGCACGCACGCACGCACGCACGCACGCACGCACGCACGCACGCACGCACGCACGCACGCACGCACGCACGCACGCACGCACGCACGCACGCACGCACGCACGCACGCGCACATACACACACACACACGCGCGCGCGCGCGCGCATCTCCACCCCTACCCAACCCACCGCGGTGGCGGTGCCAAATATAAATATCTTCTTGCACTCCATAATCACGTACCAAATTTGGTTGATTTCCATCCAATGGTTTCGGAGGCGATGCATTACAATCGAATACAGCACACAAACGCACGCACGCACCCCGCACTCACTCACGGACACGCACAGGCGGGAAGGAATAATCCCCACCTTTCTTGAAATACGTTGGGATAAATGAAGTATTTCATCAGCACATTTTAAACTAAATGGTTACCATGCTGAACAGAAGCGTGACACTCTAACTTCAAATGTAATATGCCTATATATAATGCCCACTTGGTAGTGGATATATATTGTCGCGCCTGCAACGGGGCCGGGTCTGGGTCAGTGCTGACAAAACTATGATACTGTTTCTATGACACCATTTCGATGATCGGCAAGGTGATAAGCTAAGCCAGTCTTTACTACAGTGGAGCCTCCCTATAACGGTCACGATATAAAATATGTAAATGGTGTAACTAAGAACAGATGATCAGGTAATATAAAATGAATTTTGCGGCCACAAAATGGTGGTTATTTTAAGACAAGCGAGATTACGACCACCTATCCTAAAGAACCACCAGCATCTGGCTCCAAAACAGATGCCCGTTAGAGACAGGTTTGACTGTATATCTGAACCAGGGACACATTCGTGACGGACTTTTCGACTCGTGGCGGAACTATGTCATTTTGATTGTGGGACATCAGCTAACATACTTTAGTGACAGATCGGATTCCTCTATTTGAAACGTTCTGTGGCTATTCATCATTCTAATGCAGACTTCGCTTATTATTCATTGCACAGGACTATGCTGAAACAACAATGAACGAACTTCTTGGCCTCTATGGTTATGAAAAAGTCAGCAGTATTGATACAGAGAATTTAAAACTCGATAGCTACACATCTGAACAGGAATCATCGCCTGTCCCGCGAACTGGACACAGGAAGATCAAGGTGAAATCTGAACGTACGAGTCCGAGTAGCAGTGATTTAGAATCGAGTTCACTGAAAGGTGAGATCCATTGCTAAATCTGAAAACTGCTAAATAGCTTAAAATTATAGTCACATTGTTCTACACATGATCAGCAGTAGAACATAGTCAAAATTATTAGCATATAGGCTCTTCCACGAATCATTCCAGCGGTAACAACAGTAAGTAATGGCTCAGGGGAGAGCTACAACATGTGACCACACTTTCAACTAATATGGTTGCTCCATTTCAGGAGGCGTGGGAGGGGGTAATCTATGGGGGGGGGGGCACTGGAAATCAGTCACCTTCTTTCCTTTGTCCATCAGTGGTTCCGTCATTGTCGATGTCATGAATAAATTATCATGAATTATTTTCAGAGGACTCAAATGTGAATTGAAAATATAGATACCATGAGAAACACTGTATAACCATGTGGCTTAGTTGCTGAAGCTGGGATGTTTTGTATCATTTTAATATAATCATTAATTATTGGCCATATATTCGGGATAAAATATTTCCCGCTGTCCTTCACTTCATTGCGACTGATTGAGTTCTTTAGTTTACCTAATCATTAATGCTTAAATATTCCCCAGTATCTATTTTTAAAATGTGAAAGTTTTATAAACCATCACTAAATATCTTAATGCTATTATAGGTCTCTCAAACCAGTTTGTGCTTCAATGGACCTTTCCAGTTTTAGCTATGCCACGCCCATCTCCAGCTACACCCCACCCACACCTCGCCCGTATTGGGATCGACCGATCTCTGAACTCTATGACTATTATTTTCCAGAAAACTATATATGTAAGCTGTTGAATATTTTGAAACTGATTTGACTGGGGCACATGGCAGCAACAGCGCCCAGTCAAATAAGTAATGGACTTGTTCCAGCCGCTTATATATATATATATATATATATATATATATATATATATATATATATATATATATATATATATATATATATATATATATATATATATATATAGTCGATGGCATGGCTCTTATGATACTTCTTATACTCCAGTCTCATATATCAAAGTTAATGATCACCTGTCATGGGGCCATATAGTACACCGTTCATGGCTATTATAAAGGGTGGTCAAGTATGGTATTAATTATTGGTCACATTGTCACCAAAGCTTGCTATTTGAACAGGTTGCTACATAGACTAAGATATATAAACACAGGACGTGCAAATGATAGCCAGGGAGGGTCTAGATGAATTCATGAACAATGGAATATGCATTACCGATAAACTTAATTTACTTAACTTGTAAAGAACTTAGATGCAGAGGATATGATTTGTTTAAAAAATTATTATTATTATTATTATTATTATTATTATTATTATTATTATTATTATTCAGTGTCAAGCTCAGCTAGCAGCCTATTAGATGCACCATCAAGCCTTGCAGCACAACATAAAAACCTTGTTTCCGCACTGAGTCGACAGTCAGGATCTCCACTTCCTTCCTGTCATACTAGTATGTAACCATATGCTAATTGACAGAAACATATAAACTCGTGATCCCATAAGTAGCATTATAGTGTTGTCACTGTTACTTTCAGGGCGGTATTCCACATGCATCACAATTTTATATTGCTTGTAACCTTAATCAATACCAGGATCCTCCACCAATTATAACAATGGGGATGTCGCACCAAATATTTAGGAGAAACATATCCTGAAGAAGGGACAGCATACCCTGTTATCAATGATATTTGGTATATATGTTGAACCTGAATTTTAGCTGAGTAAATATTGAACATCTTACTTATAATTTTGCTTATACACCACATTGCCAAACTAGACCACAATGATATAATTGGGTGGATATACCGAGACAGACGGTTGCTGTTTTTCTGATTGGGTGACAAGTGTATTCTGTCAGCCTTCATAGATTGGTCGATGTGATCAAGCATGAGTGCTTAACAATTACAAATGAATTTCCTTCTTTAACATCATAGTAACACCCTAAAATGTCAGGCACGGTTTATCTATGCCTGTCATGTATATTCTATCATCTGAATAGCTAGTATAAAATTAGACGAGCTTTCCTTTAATGTTCAGTCAGACATATGTCAGAGAAGCTATGGTTTTCTGGTCCGGCACTCATTCCCCCAAATGTGCACATTCATATGTCATGCGATCAAATCTAATTTGGTGAAATCGTTTTTGAAATGCAGCTACATTTCACTAATTTCCGGCCAGGTATGACACATATCAGTTACGATAACCATGTATAGCATGTGACATATCTACACACATATGTACTATACAATAATACCATCAAGTCTGGATGCTACTTATCGTTGAGTTAACGCTCAGAAAATCATGAGGAAAGGAACTAGTGATCATGTTTACCATGCTAGAAATATAAGGATCTGCAAAATCATATCACACTCAAAGAGGCTAAACAGAAATACCTCGATTGGCAATCAAAAGTTGAAAGTTTGTCAGAGTGGCCCAATAGTATGACACTGAATGTTCTCGCAAAAATAAACCTAAGGAACTAGTTCCCACTTTTTAGAAATGTTGGCGATGGAGAGGGCTGATAGATCACTTAGTAGGTTTATTATTGTTTCAGAGTTTGGTGATGAATCACGGTATTAGTGCCCCCTATGTTCGAGAACTTCCCTCCTTCCATTTCCTTCTTTAAAGAGTGGACTGAAATTAGCTGCAACGAAATAAGAGAGATAACTTCTATATAGTTATAGGAACAGAATTCAAAACTTAAACCGTTTGCTGTAATTATGTATAAATAAGAATAATACACTGAAGTAAGGAATTTAGGGAAATTAGGAAGGTTAGAAAATGTCCAAATTAATACCGGTCTGATTACATTTGACTAGCTGTTGTCACCCTCCCCTACTTTCTTCCTGGTTGGAGCCTTAAGCACACTCCTTGATAGGCTTACAACAGTCTGAATTTTCACCTAAGGGAACGCGCTGAATGTTGAGACGTCAGATCTACATGCAATCTTATATCTCAGTTAGAGATACACGTCACTTCCAGCGCCCACGAATTTGATGTATGGCATGAAATGTACATCAGATTTGTCAGAATTGTGATGGATGTTATTGCATCAAGGCCAACCAATGTTGACAGTGCAATAACCTCTACCATTTTTCTTACCTCTAGTATTTCAACGGAGACTAACACGTGGAATAACCACTCTCTCTCTCTCTCTCTCTCTCTCTCTCTCTCTCTCCGTCCCTCCCTCCCTCCATACAACAACGCTGCTTAATCCATCACTAATTATGCGTTCCTGACGACCGTATCTACGTCAGTCATGACGTCATTGATTATGATGCCATCCTAAGGTCACGTAGTTGATTATGACGTCATATGATGGATGGATAAACTGGAAAGGTCCTTTCTTGTCCATACTGCAGTTCCAATTGTTTCGCATACAACAATCGACCATGATATGCGGATGTAATATAGGCTAAGGATGTATCACATCTCAAAAGAAGGTGACCTGCTTTTCACAATTTCATGATTCAATAAACATCAGAGACAATTCGTGGCATGGCTGTAGTTTTCACAATTTCCTGCATATAGTAACCAAACATGGTGTATGGATGCATTGTACGCTAAGATTCTCATCTGGGCTGTAGCGTCCAGAATTATGTCAGTGTCATGACTTATAAATTCATGTGCATTTCATGTATCAATTCAATTTAATATTTGGTATATGTCCCGTGGTCCATGCACGCATACACAACCTGTTCTGATAAAATATTTTTTAGTTTTCTAGCTATATCTAGCTTTCAAAGTTATCCAATTCCTACTCCTAGGATATATAATAACGGTCTAGGCGGAACAGGGTCTCAATAATAATGTGTAGGCATTTAGCATATTATCTGAAATAATGTTTGGCTGATACGATATTTGTCATATTATCAAAATACCCAAGGACTTTGACGCGCAGCTGTATGACACTTTAAAGTTCTTGAGCATACACGCATGCATGACATGTGTTTAATTTCAACGTGACCAACATATTGGTCTAAAAAAGCTGACAAAAATAACTATACCACATATATAACCTGAATGTTTTTCTATTGATTCTAATAAGGAAGCTAGAATTGTATTTACCTTTACCACACCGCACCACCCGTCTACCTGAACTATAGTGTGCACTGTTGTTGCACCAACCATACAAGTTACATCACTTCTCATACACCCCTTTGCTGCCATAGAAAGAATTCATATTAGTTTCAAAGTGATCAACAGCATGGACAGTTTTGGACAGTTTTAGCTATGTCCAACATAATGGACGGTTTTAGCTATGCCCCACACATCTCTAGCTAAGCTCCATTCACTCCTCGCTCATGTTGAAATCGATCGATCTCTGAATTCTCTCACTATCAATTTCCAGAAAACTATGCAGGTAAGCCGTTGAATATGTTGGATATTTTGGAACTAATTTGACTGGGCGCTGTCCATAGGCAGCAACAACGTCCAGTCAAATTAGTTTCAAAATATTCAACAGCATGTTTATTAAATAGTAGAAACATACAATTCATACAACGTGTCGGTCTGATAAAGTTAAAGACGGGGCAAATAGAATCATTTATGATTTCATGATTATGACGTCATCCTACACACCACATAGCTGATTATGACGTCACAATACGTCAGATTGATAGAGTGATACTCTGGAAAGGTATATTGCGGGCCGTGTACTTCGTGGTATTTATTATAAATCCCATATCCAAGTAGCTAATTAAGTACATGTAAGCCTACTTAGTTGTTAACTAGTTACATCAATTTTATTTATTTAATTACAAAAGATTTTGGCTGCAATAAATATACTCTCGTCTCTAGTTTAGGCCTGCCTAATAATCTTGTAGGGAGAGGCATCTTGTATGCCTATGGAGAGGCATCTTCTATGCCTATGGAGAGGCATCTTGTAGGCCTATGGAGGGGCATCTTGTAGGCCTATGGAGAGGCATCTTGTATGCCTATGGAGAGGCATCTTGTAGGCCTATGGAGAGGCATCTTGCAGGCCTATGGAGAGGCATCTTGTAGGCCTCTGGAGAGGCATCTTGCAGGCCTATGGCAAGGCATCTTGTAGGCCTATGGAGGGGCATCTTGTAGGCCTATGGAGAGGCATCTTGTAGGCCTATGGAGAGGCATCTTGTAGGCCTATGGAGAGTATAATTTTGATCATCCCGAGAGATGTGTATTTGCCTGCTTCCATATAAACAGTGGATGTCTCAGATCAATCCGATTTTAAACTCACTGAATGGACCTTTCCATCTTGAGCTATGTCCCGCCCATCTCTAGCTAAGCTCCACCCACACCTCGCTCGTGTTGGGATCGATCGATCCTTGAACTTCCTGACTATCAATTTCCAGAAAACTATACCGGTAAGCTTTTGAATATTTTGTAACTAATCAGTCAAATTAGTTTCAAAATATTCAACAGCATGTTTATTAAATAGTAAAGACATACAATTAGTATAACAACGCTTAGCCCGCCACCAACTATGCGTTCGTGACGTACTTATCTACGTCATTCATGGCGTCATTGATTTTGACGTCATCATACACGTCACGTAGATGAGTGTGACGTCATGTAATGGGTGGATAAAGTGGAAAGGTCCATTGTATTTCTACAAAATATAATTTACCAACGTTGATTCGGCCCACCCAAATCCAGAGGTAATCGAAGAGTTATCTTGAAAATAATTTGACTGAAAGTTATTACTTCTTGAGGGAATACCCGGAACAGCAACTTCAGTCAACTTGTTTTTAAAAATATCCACGAGGTTTACAGTAAACACCATTAGGTATATCGTGAATAACTAATATGTAATATTAGATTGTCAAAAGCTACTCACAAACATTATTGATTTAGTTCTAGAACTCTGGCATAATTACTGCAACAATCCGGCGTCAGGTTCATGTCTCAAGCCGCGCCTAGCCCATATCCAGTGTCGTATACCGTGTATGCATGGGTAAAACCGGGACGTATATGTCGGTAACGTGATCCGGAGCCTGTTTCTCAGTTCGACTCCTGTTTCATCGGTACATGACAAATGACACTACATTGGCAGATTATTGCGAAATCCGAGCCACTGTAATGAACGAAGCCTGACAAGCATACACAGACCAGCCCGGACGATGAAACATTAGAGCTAAGCTTACAACATATATGCAATATTCCTCAGCTTCTGGCATATGTTGATACAGTTCTCAGTTCATACATTGGCAACAATACGAATTCAGGACATAATATCGAATTTCTTTCAATACTAAATATAATCAAATAGCTTCAATAACTGTTTGTCATTGATTTGTTGATAAGTAGCGCATAGGCATATTGATTTGGCATGGTTTGATAGAAATATACGGTTAGCTAGGCGGCTATTATTACAAGATGAGCCTAATCAGTTCCGGTATCAATTCAAATTTCACAAACTCTAATTTAGTCCATTTTAATAGATTTCAAGAAATGGATCTGATCCGTGATCACCTGTCACTCACATATCTGATGTTATAATCAAAATACGTCACGTAGGCTATTAGCTGACATAAACCATGAAATGACGTAGGACCGTTACGAAAGCGCCAAAGGTCCGAGAGTAAGCGTCTGAACTGTATATATTTGGTTGATTTACAATTGACTAAACATTCTGTTGAATATTTTGAAATGCATTTGACTGGGTAGCTCCAAATCAAACTAGTTTCGAAATTCAGAATATTCAACAACTTATCTTGAAATTGAGGTTCTAGGTATGCATGGTTCAAAGTGTTAAAATCGATTCAAATGAGCGTACAAATTGGGTGGAGCTTAGCTAGAAATGGGCGGGGTATAGCTAGGAATGGGAGGGGAATAGCTAGAAATGGGCGATGTATGTCTAGAAATAGGTGGAGTATAGCTAGAAATGGGCTGGTTATAGCTAGAAATGGGCGGGGTATAGCTAGAAATGGGCGGGGTATAGTTAGAAATTGTGTGTGTATAGCTAGAAATTGGCGGCGCATAGCCAGAAATGGGCGGGTATAGCTAGAAATGGGCAATGTATAGATAGAAGTAGGCGGTGTATAGATAGAAATGGGCTGGGTATAGCTAGAAGTAGGCAGGGTATAGCTAGAAATGGGTGTTGTATAGCTAAAAATGGGTGGAATATACCTACAAATGAGCGGGGGTATAGTTAAAAATAGGCAGGGTATAGCTAGAAATAGGTGGTGTATACCTAGAAATGGGCGGTGTATAGCTAGAAATGGGCAGTGTTTACCTAGAAATGGGCGGTGTATAGCTATAAATTGGCGTTGTATAGCTATAAATGGGCGGGATATAGCTAGAAATGGGTGGTGTATAGCTAGAAATGGGCGGGGGTATAGCTAGAAATGGGTGGTGTATAGCTAGAAATTGGCGGTGTATAGCTAGAAATGAGTGGTGTATAACTAGAAATGGGCGGGGTATAGCTAGAAATGGGTGGGGTATAGCTAGACATAGATCCCTCCAGTCATAGCGTGCCGCCTATGCAGGATCTATTTGCATTTGGAAGCAATGGTATAGAGCGATATTCATTAGTGCATATATGTATTTATCTTGTTTATTTGTGCGCGAGTAGACGACTGGGTCACATGATAATGGACGGATTCCGATTATTGATAGTGGATGAGATATGCATGTGACAATAAGAAATGCAGATGTTGCCAGTTGGTACAGACAGACCCGCATTGGAACCAGCTATTCTAAATTTTCTACTTAAAGCATCCACCATTTTCTTGCGAATTGGTCTATGCTTTTATGCTTTCTTGCAAGCAGACACATGTGTATACATAGCCTTTCCTACCCTGGTGTGTGTGTGGGGGGGGGGGGGAGGGGGGGATGTTTTATGGTTGAAATATAACATCTATAACGGTAACAACTTCTTTAGCTCCCCCAAACCCACCTCAGTAAGCATAGGGAATCGACCCAGTCGTGCACCGCAGCACTGGTGAAGAATCCCTTATTAAATATGGACTATCCTTCGCTAGTTCAGAATGTAATAGGGTTAGCACGGATGTAGTACAAACCCCGTCTACGTTGTTCTAATGATAATTCACTCTCCAAGGGTGTTAACTCTGGCTTAAAACGCATACATGCCATTTACTAATAGGAGTTATTTCCCTTTGGGTTAAAAGCTAGGAACCCGTATTAAAGAAATTGATTGACTCTACTACACTTCATTTTATACTATCCACTCAAGTGATACAATGTGCCAAACATAAAGTTCTAAACATTGATATATTTCTCCAGGCTATAAAGTCTTCCATGATTTATATTTCAAGCAATCAGAAAGAACCTAGCGTATCTGCCTCAATCTCTGCGTTCAATCATATACGTACAATCTGTAGTCTGGAATTGTGGCTTAAAAACTGTTGAATATTTCTAAGTGATTTGACTGGAAGCTGTTTCAGTCATATTAGCTAAAAAAGACATGATATGATATGGTATGATAGCTTGACATGATATGATATGATATGGTATGATATCTTGACATGATATGGTATGATATGGTATGTTAGCTTGGCATGATATGATATGATATGATAGCTTGACATGATATGATATGATATGGTATGATAGCTTGACATGATATGATATGTTATGATAGCTTGACATGATATGATATGGTTTGTTAGCTTGGCATGATATGATATGGTATGATAGCTTGACATGATATGATATGATATGGTATGATAGCTTGACATGATATGATATGTTATGATAGCTTGACATGATATGATACGATATGGTATGATAGCTTGGCATGATATGATATGATATGGTATGATAGCTTGGCATGATATGATATGGTATGTTAGCTTGGCATGATATGATATGGTATGCTAGCTTGACATGATATGATATGATATGGTATGATAGCTTGACATGATATGATATGATATGGTATGATAGCTTGACATGATATGATATGATATGATAGCTTGACATGATATGATATGGTATGGTATGATATCTTGACATGATATGGTATGATATGGTATATTAGCTTGGCATGATATGATATGGTATGATAACTTGACATGATATGATATGATATGGTAAGATAGCTTGACATGATATGATATGATATGGTATGATAGCTTGACATGATATGATATGATATGGTATGATAGCTTGACATGATATGATATGATATGATATGGTATGATAGCTTGACATGATATGATATGGTATGATAGCTTGACATGATATGATATGATATGATAGCTTGACATGATATGATATGATATGGTATGATAGCTTGACATGATATGATATGATATGATAGCTTGGCATGATATGATATGATATGATAGCTTGACATGATATGATATGATATGGTATGGTAACTTGACATGATATGATATGATATGGTATGATAGCTTGACATGATATGATATGATATGGTATGATAGCTTGACATGATATGATATGATATGGTATGATAGCTTGACATGATATGATATGATATGGTATGATAGCTTGACATGATATGATATGGTATGATATGATAGCTTGACATGATATGATATGATATGGTATGGTAACTTGACATGATATGATATGATATGGTATGATAGCTTGACATGATATGATATGATATGATATGGTATGATAGCTTGACATGATATGATATGATATGGTATGATAG